>PCFQ01000010.1:617637-638015 GCA_003063905.1 Chlorella sp. A99
GGGGTGGTGGTGGAGGGGAGGGGGTGGGGGGGGGGGGGGGGGGGGGGGGGGGGGGGGGGGGGGGGGGGAGACGGGTCCAGCTGGGAGCTCTGCCACTGCAGGGACCAGCAGGAGCTCTCAAATGCTCATAGACTGGTGGGTTATGTTGAGGCGTGCACTGGTGCCTCGTCTCCGCTGCAGGAACTGTGTAGCAGCGGGGAGAAGAAGGAGGGGGGGCGCAGCCTGCTGTGTGGCCGCAGGCCACTTAGTGCGGGCGGCAGCAGCGGCGGCGGGCGCGGCGGAGGCAGCAGCAGCTGGACACGGCGGCTGGCTGAAGCCGTTGCGCAAGCGTTCCGCTGACTTTGCAGTTTTGCTGCTCTTGCTGCGCACTCCTATCCCCCTCCCTTGCTAATAAGCTCCTCTGCAGTCTTTTGCACTTTGTGCTAACATACACCAGGTGCAAAGGCTATTCACACGCGCGCCGGCGTTCTCGCCCCTACCAACTGCAGCTCTCGCGCTAGGGCGCCCCGCCGGCAGCGGCGACGGGCGGCGCCGGAGCGGCGCCGCCGGCGGCGGCCGGGGCCCCCGCGCCGCAGAACCGGCGCGCCGCGGCCTCGCACTGATCCACGCCTTCAAAGTTGTTGGCATTGCTGTCGCAGCCCCCCCAGATGAAGGGCGCGCACTGCCCAGCAGCGGCATTCCAGTACCAGCGCGGGATGGACGCGCGGCAGGGACCGGCGGCTGGGGGCAACGAGCAGAAGCCGGCGCCCAGCGCCGCCGGGGGCTCTGCTGATGCCGGGCCGGCGCACCGGCCGCAGGTGAACCTGCAGCAGCGTACTCGTGTGGCAGGCGAGTCGTGAGAGGCGCGCGCCGCGATGCTCTCAGTGCTGGCCGCAGTGCTGCAGGGCCTGAAGGGCCGCATGTTCAGCAGCGTACGTTGTGCCCGCCCGGCCTCCCACGCGCCTGCACCAGTCGCCTGCGAGCATCCATCTAGCCTCGCACTTGCCCCAGCCCTTCTGCTGAGCGCACGAGTAGCCCTCGGGCGTGGAACGGTCGACGCAGGCAGTGCCGACAGAGACGCCGGCGGGAGCGGCGTCGGCGGCCTGCCGCAGCCGCCGGTGGCCTGCACACGTGGTTGGGGGCGGGGGAGGAGTTGCAATGCTCGTGCAAAGTGCAACGTTGTGCAAAGTGCAACGAGGCTCGGGACTGTGCCACGCCGCCGCACACCTTCTGCAGTGGGGGCCGGCACGAGTGTCGTTGCTGGCCTGCTGGCGGTGGGCAGGGCGAGAGGTGGCTGTGGGAGCTGCTCCTCTCCGATGCTGGTGATGGCAACAGTGCCGGGTGGCAGGTGCCCCACGGCGTGGCACGCGCCGGTAGCAGGGTCCCACTCGCAGCGCCCCGTGTCCTGCGCCAGCCAGATGCGCGCGAAGTCGGGCGGGCGGATGGAAGGGGTGCAGGCCGAGCAACCGCCTTTTCCCTACCGTCCAGCCTTTGCACGAGGCCTGGGAGTAGCTCGAGCACAGCACTGCTGCTGCGGGAGCAGCTGCGGCGAGGAGCAGGGCTGCACAGAGCGCGGCTGCACGCAACCTTAGCGCCATCCTGGAGGTCGTGAGCAACTGAGTGTGAGTGGTGGGGAGGGAGCACAGGGAAAACAGCGTTGTCGCACGGGTGTGTCCAAGAGGACCATCGGCACCGCTTTCTTCCCGCGTCTCGTGGTGTGTTACAATAGTGCATTGCGCTAGCGCTTGCATGCAGGGCGCGAGGCGCTGGCGAGAGCCTCGCAGCTCCCGCCGTGTCATTCGCCGCTCAGAAGCGGGTGTTTGGTGTCCAGGTGGGCACAGCTGCGGCGGCCGGCGCCGCGCCGCAGATCACGGAGGCTGCGTCACAGTCGGCGTAGGACACAAACTTGTTGGCGTTGCCGCCGCAGCCACCCCAGACAAATGGCATGCACGCGCCCAGGGGAGCGGACCAGTACCAGCGGGGGATCGCGGCCTTGCAGGGGCCGGTTGCGGGCTGGGAGCGCCGGAAGGGAAAGAAAGCAGGGGAGATCCGGTCGGACCACGGCGCGGGGACAGCACACGCAAGAGCAAGGCGGTGCTGCTTGCGGGGCGTGTCAGCTGTCAGCCTGCAGGCGCTGGGCGTGCGCTCTCACCCCCAGCAGGCAGAAGCTCGGGTCGAGGGCAGCGTCGGTCAGCGGGGCGGTCGCGCGGTCAGACACCGCGGTGGCGGTTGCCGCGGCGGCGGCCTCCTCAGCCGCCAGGTCCAGCGATGCGACGATGCCAGAGGCGGGCGGGGCGCTGGGCAGCGGCGGACTGGGCGCCTGGCCGCAGCGGCCGCAGGTGGCGGCGCACCAGTTGCCGGCAACCATCCACGTTGCATCGCACTTGCCCCAGGACGCCTGCTCAGCGCACGTGTAGCCCTCGGGCGTGGGCCGGTCGATGCAAAAGGGGGCTGCAGGACGGATGGAACCGAGTCTGTGAGCCAGAGGGAGCTGTGCCCGTGACGAGCCTGCCACCCCCCGCGCCAACCGCCGCTCAACCACCCCCCACCTCACCAAAGGTCCCGGCCGCCGCGTGCACCTGCAAGCACGCGTGCACGCGCTCGTGAGCTTTTCGATCGCGCAGGGGGCTGAGCAGACGCGGGACTCACGTTTACGACCAGCAGCCCCAGGAGCGCCGCAGACTTCCACATTCTGCTGCTCTCGTACTGAATTGCACCTGCTTGCGAGTCGTTCAAGCGGGAGAGAGAATCGAGAGGCCCTGAGGGAGCAAACAGCGCGTGGTGTAGAGAACACATGGTTCTGAGCTATCAAGCTTCGCCGGTGCGTCCCCTGCTCGTCTTGGACCATGCGAGGCAGCTTAAGCGTGTCCTGATCATAGTAGATAACAAGTACAGAAGGTGCAATGCAGCAGCATTGGGAGTTGCTGGGTGGCCAGCGGATGGGGCCGCACCGATGCCGCTGCCGCCACTGCCGCGCACGCAGCCGGCGCGCCGAAATGCCTGGAAAGCCTGCTGCTCGTGCCGCCGCCCAGTCTCCCGCCTGCTGGAGAGCCAACGGCCTCCCCCTTCACTCCTTGTAGCCGTTGGCGCAGGTGCCCCCCAGCGGCTCCACGCACTGCCCCCTGCCCTGCACCCGCCTGTGGCACGGCAGGCGGTGGGCAGCACGCGCCAAGGCTCAGCACAGCGCTGGTGCGATGCGAGCAGGAGGCGCCGCATGAGGTGGCCTCCCTCCTTCCCTGGCCCCCGCCCTGCGCCGCATGCCACACGCTTCAAGTCCCCCTGCCCGCATGCGCCTCCACGCTGCGGCGCCCCCCTTTCCAAAGCGCCCCAACCGCCCCACCTGGTGGGTGCCGACATCGTCACCCACTCCTCCGCCGCCGAGGGGTGGATGCCAACGCAGGAATCAAACTGCGCCTTGGTGGCCCCGCACTTGAGCGCCACGCCGATGCCCTGCAGACCAAGAAAGAACAACGGCGAAACAAACTAAATTGCCCAGCGAAGCGCACCGCCGCGGCGCCGAGCGGCGTCGAGCAGCGCGCCTGGCCGGCAAGGGGCGGCGCTGGCCGGGTCGAGCGCCCGAGTCCTGGTTCCCCGCATTCACTGCCCCTGGGCAGGACGCTGGCGCGCCGCGCAAGCCCACCTGCATCATCTCTGCCGCATCGGCGCCCACCATGTGACAGCCCACCACCTGTGCGTGCGCCCCCCATCGCGGTCGCAGGCATCAGCGGGCCGCGCGGGGCGCGGGGCGGTGCGCCAGCGTCGACTCGCACACTGCCTCAGCGTGCACCGTGCTGCCTGCACGCGCCGGCGATGCCGCAGCCCTGCCTTCCGACTTCGTTTCTGCTTTCCTCACCCGGTTGGTTGGGCCGTGGACAATCATCTTCATGAATGTGCGCTCGTCCCTTCAAGCAGAGGCAGTGTGTGAGAAGCAGTGTGGGTGCTATGGCTGTGAGAGGCAGGTGCCGGGTTGGGTGCGCGCGCGGGCTTGCCGCCTCGCATCGACCCCGCCCCGCCTGGTGCGTGCCTGCCCCGCGCTGCACGCCCCGGCCACCAGCTCCCAGCCCCCGAGCGCGCCGGCCGCTCTCACCGCCCGCTCAGCGTGTTGCGCATCGGCTTGAAGCGCGAAACGTAGATCTCCAGCTCCCCGTGCAGTTTCTCCACCGCCTCCTCCTCCGTCGCGCCCACCGTGCCCAGCGGCGGCTGCGGTGCGGGGGTTGCCGTGGGGGTTGCCGCGCGGATGGGCGTGGGCGCGCGGGCGCGCGGGCAGGAGGGCGAGGCTCCGGGCCGTGTTGCGCCATCGCTGCCACACACCTCTGTGCTAAGGTGGCTGCACTAAAGGTGATGCGCTTTATCTCACCTGGCAGAAGACGGCAGTGGGGATGTTGTCGTAATCGGGCACGGTGGGCCTCCCCCCAAACAGCGTGGCCGCCAGCGCCTTGCCCTCCATCAGCGCCACCGGCGTCAGGTTCATGCGGTCTGGCAAAGAGGGGGGAGGCACACGGGGGTGCGTGTGGGGGAATGGGCGATGGTGCGTGTGAGGAGGTGGTTGGGGGGAGTGGGCAGGGGGGGGCGGAGGAGGGGAGCGCCGGGGCGGGCACGTCGGTGCTCCGCCGATGGCCCCTTTCCCCCCCGCCCACCCGTCACGTCGCCGATGGCCCAGATGGAGGGTATGTTGGTATGGGAGTACTGGTCCACCTGCGCAGGGCGAGGGGAAGGAAAGCGGTGCAGCAGGTGGTGGGCAGACACAATTTGCATGGGGCACTGAGCTGCCTCCATTGACCGCCCTGCTGATGTTCCCACCTCAGCCCACCCAACGATAGGCGAGGCAGAGCGCCCCTCGCACCACCACGCCACGCCACACCACAACCACCCCGCATGCCCCAGCCGGGTGCACCTCACGCCTCTCTCCCACCTTGATGGCCCCTGACTTGGGGTCCAGCGCCACGCCCACGTCCTGCAGTGCAGGGCGGGTCGCAACAGCGCAGCGTGGCGGTTGGGACAGGATGCGTCAATGGCGTGGGGCGGCACCAGCGGGGCCGATGGCGCGGCGCACGCCGCACAAGGCAGGAAAGGAAGGGGGAGCATAACATGAAGCGCACCTCCAGCCCGATGCCGCGGCTGTTTGGCCGGCGGCCCGTGGCCATCATAACTTTGCCCGCTGGAGCAAGCGGAGGGAGAAGGGGACGCGGCCCAAGGGGCTGGACGCCGACGGTTGGTCAGGGTGCGTGCCCTAGCGCCCTAGCGCCCTAGTGCATGGCGACCGCGCCGATTGGGTCCCTCCCCGCCCGCGGCCCTGCCCCCCATGCGCTGACCAGCGATGCTCTGCTCCCCTCCCATTCCCGCCCCTCGGTCCTGTGGCTCTGGCCCCCCCCTCACACACACACACACCACCACCACCACCACCACCGCCATCACCGCCACCACGCACTAACCCGTGATGCTCTGCTCCTGGCCCGCCCTGTCAGTATAGTGGAGAGTGAAGAGGCCGCCCTCGGCCGGCTCGATGCGCGTCGGGTGGGACTCGGGGTGCAGCGCGATGCCGCGCTTCTGCGCCGTGCGGCGGGCAGGGTTGGCGTGGCTGGTGTTGCCAGGAGTGGGACCGTGTCGCCTCGCCGCCCGGGGCCTGCTGGTGCCGGCCAGGGCGTGCCGCTCGCGCCGGAGCGCGCGGGCCGCAGCGGCGCGGCAGCCGGCTCCAAGCGCCGGCCGCAGGGCGGGGCGCAGCAGCAGGCAACTGGCAGCGGCGGCGGCAGGGCAGCAGAGCAGAGGAGGGGCGCGACATCTCACCTGCAGGTTCTCCGCCACCACCGCCCGGCACTCCTCATCGAAGCTGCGCAGAGTGCAGAGCGAGCCAAGCGAGCAGAGGCGGGAGTGAGCGCGTGTGGCCAGGCCAGGGGATGGATGTGTGGGCAGCGCCGGCCAAGGCAGGCTGTCCGGCCGAGGGCTCGGGTGCGGCGCGCCGGCTCACTTTCAGAGGGGCGAGGGGAGCGGTGCCCCAAACCCTGGCAGGGGCGGTCTTTGGCACACGCACACATGCACAGACCACGCGCAAGACCGCTCCCTCCCCACCCTCCCCACCACTCGTCGGCTGAACCCTACTCACTGGCGGAGGGGCAGGGGGGCGCGATACATGAGGTGCACCTCTGCCCCCAGGCCTCGGAAGATGCCCGCAAACTCGACTGCCGGGGAAGAAAAAATCAGCGAGAAGCAGGCGTTGGGGGGCGCTCGAAACGCAGGGGGAGCGCCGAGGGTGCGAGGCGCGCATGCTGCCGCCCTGCGCGCCCCTCGGTGCCGCGCCGCCGGCCCTGCGCTGTCCCCCCGCCCCAGGCGATGGTCTGTGCCCCTCCCCCTTTCCTCCCCCCCACTGCCCAAGCAGCCACCTGCCCAAGCAGCCACCTGCGATGTAACCGGCACCCAGGATCACGACCGGCGCCGCCGGCACCTCCTCGAGGACCAGCGCCTCGTCCGAGGTGATCGCGTGCTCCTGCGGCGCAAGCGACGGGAAAGGCGCGGCACTTGAGCGCATGCTCCGCCAGGCGCAAGCGCAGGAGCCGAACGCCGGGAGGACGCGCGGCGGTTGCAGACGCGGGAAGATTTTTCGGGGTGGCAGGGAGGGCCGCGGCAGGGCAGGGGTTGGGAGCTTGCTGACAGGCTGGGGCTGAGCGCGGCGACCGCCGTGTGCATGCGCCGATGCCACTTTGCAGCCAGGCGCCGACCAGGCAGAACCAATAAATCAAATGCAGAAGGGCGGTCACCGCGCCGGGGATGCGGAGCTTCACTGCACGGCTGCCGGTGGCCACAAGGATGTTCTTTGCCTTGAGCTGCCGCACGCTGCCGTCAGCCGCGCGCACCTGCGGTGGGGCAGGAGGGCGGTGCTCGGGGCAGGGAGCACGCGCGCTGCTGGGATCTCCGTGCGCATGTGCTGGGGGGGCGGTGCCCAGGTGCCGCCGTTTGGGCCGCACGCGCAGATTGATTCCACCGCAGGCAGGGTCGGCCTTACAGCGCGGCCCCTGCAAGGTGCAGCCGCAGCCCTCCACCAGTCGCAGCCTTCACCGAGGCAGCAGCGCACATAGAAGGGATGCACTGGTGCTGAACACTCCACAAACAGCTCACCTCCACAGTGTGGGGATCCAGGATCACGCCCCGCCCCTCTGCAAATGCACGGGCATGCGCAGCGTGCCATTTGGAGCAGCACGCGGGCGCGGCACGCGGCCGGCCGCGGCACAGGCGGTGCGGCGCAGGCAGCCCCATTGCGGAAACCAGGCCCTTGGCGCTCGCAAGCTTCCCCTGCGGCCCCCCTTGCGCTCCCCGCATGCTCACCCACATAGTCGCAGCCCGCCTTGGAAAGAATCGTGGAATAGATGCCATTGAGCCGCTCGATCTCCTTGGCCTGCGGGAGGAAAGAATTTCGCCAGGAGGTGGCACGGCCGCCGCGGCAGGATGCCGCGTGCGCACGCGGCGCGCGGCCACGAGGCCAGAAGCGGCGGCTGCCACGCCGCGAGCCCTGGGAAGCCTCAGCACCTGGCCCCGCGGCAACACGCACACGCATCCCACCAGGTGGTTCAATAACGCACGCACGCACGCATGCAACCACGCGCGCAATGCCACCCCCTCCCCCGACCACGACACCGCCATCGCCCACCCACCTTGCGCTGGATCAGCGCGCGCACGTCCACGGGGGGCTGCGCTGCGCCCCACCCAAAGCCCTGCGCGTCCCGATAGCTGTCGGCAAACTCCGACCTACAGAGCAGGGGAGAGGCGCAAGCTCAGAAGCCAGGCCAGTGCAACGCTCATGGACCTTGACCTGCTTTCTGCCAAGAGAGTTCCTGCTGTTAAGAGGGGAGTGACGTGGCGCGCTAGGCCAAGCGGCCAAGCGGCGCGCTGCCCAGCTGCTGAGACTGCCGAGAGCCGCCGCGCTGTCTGTCACCATCTGAGCGCGGATGTCCACCTCCCGTCCACCCTCTGGCAGCTCCCAACCCCCGCATCGCCCAACAACTGCCATGGCGCCCATCCCTTCAACCACCACACCAAAACATAGGGATTCGCTGACCCTCACTCACGCATAGACCAGCAGCTTCTTGGGCACGCAGCCCCTGTATACACAGGCAACGCATTGGGCGCACGCTCAGCGCAGTGGCGCGCCTCGGCACCAGGTGCCGTGCGCGTCAGGCACGAGCAGGCGGAGTGCAGCGCGCGCATCCATTCGCAGGACTGCACCTCACCGGATGACGCAGGTGCCGCCCGCGCCGCCGACCGTGTCGCTGCTGACAAAGCCAAAGGGCAGCTCTACAACGGCGACCTGTGAGCGAAGGATGGAGCGGCCAAGTGGTCGGCGCACGGTCGAGGACAGCAGGCGGGCGGGCCGGCGGGCGCCGCCGCGTGCACCAGTTCCCTCGCTTGCGCCTCGGATCGCATCCGTTCAAAGCTGCGAAGGCCGTCGCGGGGGCTTGCAAGCCCTGCAAAAAACCAAGCGAGAGTGCACCACTCACCTTGGCTCCGTAGACTCCCGCGCACACCCTGGAGGCGCGCACGCCTCCAGAGCCCGCTCCGATCGTGACGAGATCATATTCGACTTGGCCGTCCGCCATTGCGAGGTGCCCCGTCTGCGCGCTGCGGAGGCCCTGAAGAGCGCCTTCTGGATCTGGCATGCATCTGACGGGCGATCAGAGGTGGAGGAGACGACCTACTTGCCTTCCGCTGGCGCCGGCGCCTCGCTGGGCGGCGCACGCGAGCGCACGCGGCACGCTGCAGTGTAAAACTCTGGTGTACACAGCTGGTGCTCAGAAGTCTAGAGCGTGCTGAGTAACCCATTCGTTGCCCCTGCAGGGTGAGCAACTTGCCCTGCTTCCGCACAGCGACGGCCAGCTGTCGGCCGGGTGGGAAAGCGAGGCGTCATGGGCCGTATATAGCACCGCAAACCCCTCTGCCATCATGCCTTGCCCGCTGCTGCCAGATGGGAACTGCGAGGAGCGTGGGGCTGGCTGGTGCGCCAAAGAAGGTGCAAGGTGCACATGTGTCTGTTGGCGGCGGGGCTCGACCCGCGCTCTCATCCCGCATCCCGCGCTGCGTGATGGACTGCCGTGCCTCACTGGCAGTGCCAGAGGGTTAGTGGGCAATTTCGCACCAACTATGAGATGGTGGAGAGTCACCAGCAAGGCGGGACATGCAGGCGGCCGCTGGGCCTGCAGGCGGCCGCCAGGCCTGGCCCTATTTTTCGATTGCGGCGCTCCGATCGCGTCATATGGCCCTTGTGATGGGCTGTCGTGCGTTAGGGACAAATCGCCATGCGCCCCAATAGTCGTGACCGCAGACCAGAGTCGGGACATGAGTTGCGACGCAACCTAGAAGTCCCTCGGCAGTGCCGCTCAGACAATTCCTGGCATTTGTGAAGCAGGGCGTCGCTCATCCCGCCTATGCCTGTGCTCCCGCCCCGCCGCTGCCGCCCCGATCGCTGCACACCCCGATCCGTGCATTTCGGTCGCTCCCCAACCGCCCCCCACCTCCACAAATAGCCTCATAAACATGAAGCGCCCATCCCACGCACGCCCGCCCCGCACGCCGGCCGGCATGGCTTGTGCCCGCGCCCTGGGCGCCGCTCTCCTGCTCCTCCTCATGGCCAGCATCCGCGCCGACTCCAACAACAACGGCAACAAACAGTGGTCGTGAGTCCCCGCTGCAGGCCGCGACGCGCAAGCCGCCGGGTGCACCGGGCACCGCTTACGGCACGCATTCCACGGCACATTCCTGCCGCTGACCCTCGCCTCGCCCGCATGCCATCCCCCTCCTTCCCCAGGGAAAACGGCCTCCTGAACGCCGTCTAAAAGAACATTGTGGATGAGCTTGACAACCTGGTGAGCAAGGCACCCTGGGGCGGGCACGCTTCTGGGACGACAACCGCCGCCTGCCCGCATGCGCGCGCGCAACGCCTCTGCCCACCTCTGCTGCACCCCCCGCCGCCCACCCCCTGCGCGTGCGCAGAACGTCTTCCCTGACCTCTCTGTGAAGGTGAGCGTGCGCGACTGCAGCACTGGGGATGAGCCCCCCGCACCGCCTGCAGCAGCGGTACCGCCCAACCGCCGCCAGCTGACACTCCCTGCGGCTCGCGTGCCTCCCGGCTGAACGGCGCCAGCCGCCTGCGGCCCTGCCCACGCGACTGCCACTCGCCCTTCCTTGCCACTCCCTGCAGGAGCCCTTCTCCGTGGCCGTGGTCCCCCTGCCCGAGTTTGAGTGCGAGAACAGCAAGGGCTGCTCCTCTGACAACCTGGCCATCACCTTCGACGGGTTCCTCGACGTTCCCAAGGCCGGCATCTACAAGTGAGCCGCTCGCCGGCGAGGGAGGGTGCTGGGCACGCGCAGGCGGGCGGGCTGCGCCGCGCCGCCGCCGCCCGCACGGCTGCAGCGCGCTGCCCGCCCCGCCGCCGCCCCCCNNNCCCGCCCCCCCCCCCCCCCCCCCCCCACCCCCGCGCGCTTACCGCCGCCCCTGCCCCGTGGCCTGTCCCGCCCTCCTGCAGGCTCTACCTCAAGTCTTCCAACCCCGCGGCAGGGCTGACCCTCAACGGCCAGAAGGTGCTGAGCGCCAGCGACCTGCGGGACGCCAACAACGAGAAGCTCGTAGTGCTCCACCTGCCGGTCGGCAAGCACCAGGGTGAGGGAGGCAGCCCAACGCGGCGGCGTGAGGGCAGCCGCACGCGTGGCGGTGTGCGGCGCAGTGTGGCACCCCCTGTGACCGTCAGCCCTTGTGCCCTGACACTGCTGTTGCCCCTCCCCTGAGCAGTGCACATTGCCTACATCAACAAGGACGGCGACGCTTTCCTCCAGTTCAGCTGGGAGAGTCCCGACAACAACATAGTGAAGGAGGTCGTGCCCGCCGCCAACCTCGTCCCCAGCTCCTGGGAGTGGTGCGCGGTGGGCAGAGCGCGCCGCAAGAGTCCAACACACAAACACACTGTTCTCTCTCTGACGCCGCCCCCCATCCACTCCCCCCGCCCGCCGCCGCCAGGTCCAACCCCCTGCCCACCACCGGCGTCAGCGACCTCACCGGCACCGTCTATGACGTCGACTGCCCCTGCGGCTGGGCCACCGCGCTGCGCGTGGGCACCGCGCCCGACGGCGCGGTCGCCGACGTCAAGGTCAAGTGCTCCTCCGGGGACATCTACCAGGCGCGCGGAGCGCGAGGCTCTGCTGCACGTGGCGGGCCCACCACGTGCCCCGGGGCCTAGCTGCATGTGCATCGCGGGCTGCGCGCCGCCTGGAGGCCGCCGCTGTCTGTCAGCTGGTCAGTGTCCCTGCGCCCACCACCTCCCACCAACCGCCCGCCCACCGCCGCCCACCGCCGCCTCCCCCCTTCCCCTCGCAGTACGTCGCCGACGACGCGCGCCTCAACACCGTCACCTATGCCGCCTGGCCCGCCGAGCAGGCCGCCGGCTTCAACTCTGTGACCGACATCGCCGGCAGCCGGGAGAAGGCGGTGCTCCAGTTTGCGGGCGTGCCAGCCGCCGCCGCCGGCGCGCCCACCACGCTCATGTGCCCCGACGGCCAGGTCATCAACGGCGTGCAGATCGAGGCGTACGTCTTCCCCGGCACCGCCGTGCAGAAGATCATGTGAGCGGGGAGGGAAGGGGGAGGGGTGACGCCCAGGGGCCCCGTCGGGGGACGCCGCAGGGGGGGGGAGGAGGGCGCTGCGCGCGCCGCTCACACCGCTCGCGCCAGCGCGCCCTGGCAGCTCCTGTGCCCCGCAGCCTATGCTGATCGCCGCCCTGCCCCTGCCGCCCTCCTCCGCCGCAGCAACATCAAGGCCGCGTGCGCCTCGCCGCCCGTCGTTCCCTGCTCCGGCCCTCAGCCCGCCGACTGCAACCCCGGCTTCATCCGTGCTGCCGACTCCAACCAGTGCGAGCCATGCCCCGCTGGCAAACAAGGAGGTCTCGGGCGAATGTGTGCATTGGTAGGTTTCGTATTTTTGCAATATTGATTTTGGTGAGCAGCGCACACGTGGCGCACGCGACATTCTCGCAGCCCTGCCGGCGCCGTCGCGGTGGCCCGCTTGCCGCCCCGCACTTCCGTTGCCGAAGCTGACGCCCCCCGGCCCGCCCTCTTGCTGCGCAGCCCCCCCGGCACCCACAACGAGCACCCCGGCTCCACCACTTGCGGCGACTGGTGAGTATGCGTGGCCGTGCGCGGAGCTGCGCGCGGGCCTGTTGCCGGCTGTCGTGTGTGAGCCCCATTCCGCTCGCCCTGCCCGCGCCCCCGGCCTGTGCCCCTGCAGCACCCCCGGCTACTACTCTGAGAGCGAGGGCGCGGACTTCTGCGCCAAGGCGCCGGTCGGCAGCATCGCCCCTGTGGCCGCCGCGGCCGCCGTCACATACTGCGACGAGGGCTACGTCTCCGACGACGCCGGCACCGCCTGCGTCCCCTGCCCCAGCGGCTACTGGCGCGCGGGCAAGGCCTCGCCCATCGCAAACGCCTGCCGCCGCCTGCCGACCGGCTGGAAGGCCAACGCCAACAGCGCCGCCAGCGCCGTCTCCCTCTGCACCGCCGGCTCCATCTCCTCCTGGGGCGACAACGCTGCCAAGGCCGACTGGAGCGCCGGCAGCGCTGCCGACACTAGCCGCAATCCCGCCGACGCCACCTAGTGCCTGGCCTGCGCCGACTTCCAGGCCAACTCCTTTGCGGCCCAGGACGGCTCGTCCACCTGCTCCGCCTGCCGTGCCGGCTTTACGCCCAACGCCGACCACACGAGCTGCGACGCCTGGTGCGCGGGGGCAGCGAGAAGAGCAGGGGGGCGATTGCGCGGCCGCCTGCTCTGTGCCTACCTACGTCGCGTGGCCCGGCGTTTCCCGCCCCTCGATCTCACACGCGACCGCCCACCCAATGTACGCAGCCCCGCGCTCTACTACCGCTCCGTCGACGACGCGGGCGCCAGCTGCCTGAAGTGCGGCCCCGGCAGCGAGACCGGCTTTGTGTCGGGCGCCCAGGCCTGCACGCAGTGCGTGCCCGGCTTCGTCAACCCCACCCAGACCGCGTCTGGCAGCACCAGCCAGTTCCCCGGCATCGACGTGAAGACCTATTTCAGCACCCCCGCCGACGCCAGCCTGGGCGTGAGCACCACCTGCCTGCCCTGGTGAGCGGCGCGGGGCGTGGGGCTTGGTGGGGCAGGCGGCAGCGGCAGCGCCTGCCTGCGCGCCAGCCTGCTCCGACTCTGCCCCGCCGCAAGCCGCGCGCATCCACCCCTTGCACCAGCGCCTGAGCCCCCCTGGTCACTTCTGCCCTCCCCGCCCTTCCGCAGCCCCAAGAACTGGTACCAGGATGCGCCCGGCGGCACCGAATGCAAGCCTTGCCCCGCGGGCAGTGGCACCTCGAGCGTCAGCGCCTCCATCTGCGACACCTGCCCCCTGGGCTCTTACACCCCCACCACCGAGTCGCCCTGCGTGCTCGCGCCCGCCGGCACCTATGTCAACGTCACCGGCGCCACCGCCACCGCCGACTGCCCCGTCGGCACCTATGCCTCGGACGCCGGCAACGACGCCTGCGACGCCTGCCCCGCCGGAACCTTCGCCCCCCAGACCAAGTCCACCAGCGGCACCGCCGGCACCTACTCCAAGGCCGGCTACGCCAGCTGCACGCCCTGGTGAGACAGGAGCCAAGCCGCGGGCGATTGGGCGAGAGTGCTGGATGGGCGGCGCACAACTGTCGCTGGCTGTCCCCACCTGCCAGGCAGCCCTCATCCCCCCCCACCCTTCCCTCTGCGCGCAGCTCTCCCGGCACCTACTCCAAGGCCGGCGCGCNCCGCCCCCCCCCCCCCCCCCCCCCCACCCCCGCGCGCTTACCGCCGCCCCTGCCCCGTGGCCTGTCCCGCCCTCCTGCAGGCTCTACCTCAAGTCTTCCAACCCCGCGGCAGGGCTGACCCTCAACGGCCAGAAGGTGCTGAGCGCCAGCGACCTGCGGGACGCCAACAACGAGAAGCTCGTAGTGCTCCACCTGCCGGTCGGCAAGCACCAGGGTGAGGGAGGCAGCCCAACGCGGCGGCGTGAGGGCAGCCGCACGCGTGGCGGTGTGCGGCGCAGTGTGGCACCCCCTGTGACCGTCAGCCCTTGTGCCCTGACACTGCTGTTGCCCCTCCCCTGAGCAGTGCACATTGCCTACATCAACAAGGACGGCGACGCTTTCCTCCAGTTCAGCTGGGAGAGTCCCGACAACAACATAGTGAAGGAGGTCGTGCCCGCCGCCAACCTCGTCCCCAGCTCCTGGGAGTGGTGCGCGGTGGGCAGAGCGCGCCGCAAGAGTCCAACACACAAACACACTGTTCTCTCTCTGACGCCGCCCCCCATCCACTCCCCCCGCCCGCCGCCGCCAGGTCCAACCCCCTGCCCACCACCGGCGTCAGCGACCTCACCGGCACCGTCTATGACGTCGACTGCCCCTGCGGCTGGGCCACCGCGCTGCGCGTGGGCACCGCGCCCGACGGCGCGGTCGCCGACGTCAAGGTCAAGTGCTCCTCCGGGGACATCTACCAGGCGCGCGGAGCGCGAGGCTCTGCTGCACGTGGCGGGCCCACCACGTGCCCCGGGGCCTAGCTGCATGTGCATCGCGGGCTGCGCGCCGCCTGGAGGCCGCCGCTGTCTGTCAGCTGGTCAGTGTCCCTGCGCCCACCACCTCCCACCAACCGCCCGCCCACCGCCGCCCACCGCCGCCTCCCCCCTTCCCCTCGCAGTACGTCGCCGACGACGCGCGCCTCAACACCGTCACCTATGCCGCCTGGCCCGCCGAGCAGGCCGCCGGCTTCAACTCTGTGACCGACATCGCCGGCAGCCGGGAGAAGGCGGTGCTCCAGTTTGCGGGCGTGCCAGCCGCCGCCGCCGGCGCGCCCACCACGCTCATGTGCCCCGACGGCCAGGTCATCAACGGCGTGCAGATNGGCACCTACTCCAAGGCCGGCGCGCGCCAGTGCCTGCCCTGCCGCCCCGGCACCTTTGCCAAGAACAGCGGCCAGGGCACCTGCACCGCCGCGCCCGCCGGCAGCTTCGCCGCGGGCGCGGGCAACAGGAAGGCCACCGTCTGCCCCAAGGGCTCCTTCCAGGACAAAACCGGCCAGGCAACCTGCGTCAAATGCGGGATCAATATGTACCAGGCGCTCACCGGCAAGACAACCTGCAGCTCCTGCTGCAAGGAGGGCACCGTACTGGGCAAGACCTGCTTCCTCTGGACCCGCGGCAAGACGGGCGCGGCCAAGTGCGACGCCACGCGCGTGCGCCCCAGCAGGCTGCTCTGAGCGTCCAGGGCCGCCGCCGCTGCCTCCTCTCCTCCCCCCTCGGCTCTTCCAGCTTTCTATCTCTAAACTTGGACACTCCCTCTGGATGTTAATTCCCAATGCTTGAAATCAGGTTTTTTCTTACTACTTTCACCCCACCACGTGTCTGTGACATCAAACCTCTGTTTTCCAAACACCCCTGACCATATGGCCCTCCCCAAACTCCTCCTTGCTGGTCCTCTGACTATCCCTCTCAAACCAGCACACTTCGGCATGCAATTCCACGTGTCCCTCCCGCAAACGCTGCTGTAAGCTCCAGAACCGCCGCTGCCGCTGCAGCTGCTGCACCTGCCCAGGGGCCGCATCACCGGCGCGGGCGCTGCCTCAGCTGGCGGCGCGGGCCTCTGCCGCCGCCGCCGCGGGATGGGGGGACGCCCAGGCGATGCGCACACCCGCGGGGCACTCCAGCTGATGGCCGCCACTGCCGAGACCCGACAGATCGATTCGCAGCACGCCGTTCGCTGTCACTGCGCCGGGCGGCACAGCCATGGATTTCACAGTCTCCAGGCTGCCATCGGGCCGCGGCCACACCACTTCTAGCGCAACAGGCTCTTGTACGGGCAGCTGCCAGCCGAGCACCTCCACCGCACCCAGGGCGGGCCACTCCGCACCCGGCGGACCGCCGGCTGTCCCGCCGCCAGCTGCACCGTCGCTGTCGGTGCTGGGGCCCGCGGCGCGTGCGGCATGCTCGCCAAACAACAGCAGCAGCTCCCCGGCGCAGACGCCGGGCGTGCCAGGGGTGGGCGCGACGGTGGCGGCAAGCGTCAAGACGTGGCAGGGCCCGCTGCCGACCTCCAGCAACTCGCCATCGTCCAAGTACATCTCTCCATATGCACGCAGGGGGGCGCCTGCAGCGCCGCAGGCGCTCGCCGCTGGCGGCCCCAGGCCCAGCGCGGCGGCGCCGGCCGCCGCGAGCGGCGAGGGCGGCGCCAGCACCGCTGGCAGCGCCGCCACCACCGTCAACGGGCTGGCCCTGACCTCGCGTGTCGTGGGTGCAGGCTGGCGCAGCGGCACCAGCGGCAGCGCCGCGCCGCCACGGATGTGGATGGGAGGCTCGCCAAAGGGTGCTGGGAAGGTCGTGGTGTGGCCGTGCCTGCACGACGCCCCAACCCCCACAGGCGCACGGTGAGACGGGAGGACCTAAGCAGCCGAGCGGTGCGGCGCAGGTGGCGGCAGGGTGGTCGGGGCAGCCAAACGCCGGTGCATGGTGCAGGCTCCAGCGTGCACCGCCCGCAGGTCAGCCCACCTGCTGTGGATGCTGGCGTTCCTGTGCCAGAGGCTGTACCAGGTGGTGCCTCCCGGCAGATAGCCGCTGACGTTTTGGGCCCCCGGCTCCAGCACCGGGGTCACAAGCAGCGCATCGCCCAGCATGAACTGCCTGCATCGCATGGAAAGCATGCGTACAATGATTAGACAACGCACCGCTGGGCGTGCGACCGCGGCTCCTGCACCCAAAACAACGCGCGTTCACGCGCCAGCGCCTGCACCCAAGCGATGCCTGCAGGCGGCGGCTGCACCGCCTGGCCGCAGGGTGCCTGTTGCTTGCTGAGCCCACTCCCACCTCGCGTTCTCGTGGGTGGCCCGTTCGGCGGGGAAGTCCAGCCACAGCGGGCGCATCACAGGCGCGCCGGTGCGGCTCGCTGCCCACAGCGCAGAGTACAGGTAGGGCAGCAGGCTGCAGGAGGCGCAGCGTGAGCAAGGAGGAACACGCAGGCGCGCATGTTCGAGCCGAAGGGAGGAGGAGCAGGGCGAGGCAGGGGCCTGCCGCCTGACTGTGGGCTGCCAGGGTCTCAGTACGCATGGTGCGCAAGCGTGCCTGCACAGCTGCGGCCACGCACATGCATCTCCCACAGCGCTCCCATCCCACCCAGGCTCGCCTGTAGCGCATGCGCAGCACCTTGCGTGCCGTGTCGGCCACCAGCGGCCAGCGATACAGCTCCTGATAGGTGCCCAAGCCAGAGTGGTCGCGGCTGCACGGCACGGAGGGGTGCGAGGGGCAGCGCAAGCGTCGTGGCGCTTATTGGTGCAGGCAGCAGGAGCGGTGTCGCTGGAGCAGCACCCGGTCAGCCAAGGGAGCTGCGCGGCGCAGGGGCGCGTGTGCGGCCGGGCACAGGCGAGGGGTGAAGGTGCGCCTGAATGGGTAGTATGCACCGAGTTCAATCCATCTGGCGCACAGCTCCTCGGTAGTCTCGCCCCCAAACCCACAGATGTCGGCGCCGGCCATGGGGATGCCCGCCAGCCCTGCAGCAGGGCGGGTGGAGAGGTGACAGGCGCGCGGGGTCAGCGGCGGTGTGGGCTCAGCAGGCACGATTGGGGGTGGTCCCCGGGAGACAGGCAGCACTGGCCATGCTGTGGCGGCCGCCAGCGCTGCAGCGCGCACCACTGCTCAGCACGCCAGGGATGGAAAATGCGAGGTTGGTCCAGTCCGCTGTGTTGTCGCCCCCCCAGTGCGCAGCGAAAGCGCCCACTGCAGCAGCAGGGGCGGCCGCTGGCGCAGCAGTGAAACGCAAGCGCGCATCGATCCACGCAGGCCGGGGCATCGATCCACGCAGGCCGTCAATCAGGGCCGGCGGCGCTCACCTCCCGGGAAGGTGGAGCGCGTGAGCACAAAGGGGCGCGCGCCCAGCGCTGTCCCGACAGCCTCGCTGACCGCCTTTGCAGAGCTCAGCCCAAACAGGTTGTGCGCGTTGTACTCCAGAGTCCCATCGCGGTGGGTGGCCAGCACGGACACGGTCTGCGGGCAGTGGCAGGCAGGGTGTGGAGGAGGCGCGGGGCGTGGGAGAGGCACGCGGCACCCGCGCCGTGCAGGTGTGATGCCCTGGACCGGCGACGGGTCTGGGGGCGATTCCTCATATGCCGCTTTCCCAGCTCTCCCAGCTCTCGGCGGCGCGCTGAGAAACACAGCCCTCCCCCTTCTCCCGCGCGTGCCTTGGTGCCCAGCGGCTCCCGCATCGCGCCGTTGTTGATCGCATAGGGCGGGTGGAGCAGCGCCTGCTGCGTACGGTTCAGGCCCTTGGCTGCGCGGCACTTGAGGGGGCACGCCCTGCGAGGTGACCATAAGGGAGTGGGCCACCGGCGGCTTACGGAGCCAGAGAGCAGCAGCGCAGGGGGGCTGCCGTCGGATGCGTGCGCCGGTCGGGGGCGACAGTCGCCGCACCAGGGGGGCCCGGGCGAGGGAGTGCTGGGCAACTCGCAGACGTCCCCGGGGGCTCCGCAGAAGTTCGAGGGCTCGTTCATGTCGAGCCAGAGGCCGTCCTGTGGGTGAGGGGAGGAGGCGGCCCAGCGGTGCTCTCCATGGAAGGCCCAATGCCAATGCCAATGCCAATGGCAGGCCCAGAGAACGAGGACAGTGCACGGTGCAGAGGGCAGCTGCTGCACAGGGCTGCGGCCAGCGCTGGCCGCAGCCCTGTGCAGCCCTGTGCAGCGGCTACAGCTAGCTGCGGCCGCCCTGTCGCTGGCCACCCGCTCACCCAGGGCACCAGCGTGCGGTGCTGCGCAAGCTGCCGCGCAATGTAGGCCTGGCCGCGACGGCTGAGGAAGTCGGGGAAGTGGCAGGCGCCCGGCCACACCTGCGCCCGGCCGGCAGAGGTGCAAGGGCGTCGGCGTGGAAGCGCTGATGCAGGAAGAGGGCAGTGCGGGATAGGCGCAGGCCGCTCGAGGCAGCGGGCGCCGTCGCATGCGCGCGCGGGCGCAGCAGCGACACTGGGCTCCTCAAAGCAAGCCTCTCGCGCGTGCACGCACCCATGCCATGTAGGGGTGGCCCTCTGCATCCCGGATGAAAGCATGCTGCTGGAGCCCCTCCTCATATGGAGCGTAGCCGGGGTCCACCTTTCCAGCGCATGGGGCGGGAGGCGCAAGGTGGCCGGAGGGGCCACTCCGTTGGTCAGGCATTCTAAGACGAAGGCCGCGAGGGCGGGGCAGCGCGCAGCAGTGCAGAGGGAGCAGGAGAACACAGTAGCAGGCACCGTGTGCCCGCCATTAGCTGCTGCGGCAAAAACAAAATCAAATCGAAGGGGCATGGGACGAGGTGGCCTGCCTTGATGCAGGGGTCGACAATCGGGATCCACCTCTGCCCCTTATCGTGCAGGTCGGCCACAAAGCGCTGCGGTGGGAAGATGGGCGATCGGGCTCGTGACCTGCGCTGCTGTCAGCTGCGGCGAGGCCCCAGAATGAGGGCACGGGGGTTGCCAATTGGGGTGCTTCACAGGCGCGGGTAGCAGGCGGCAGAGCACGGGCGGCGGGCAGGTGGGAGCGCGCCTGCATCTCAGCCAGCGGAAAGGTCTTCGGATCGAAGGTGAAGTCTCGATAGGCTGCAAGCATGGACATGGACAACGGAGCTCAAGAAGAGTGCGGGAGGGGTGTCACATGAGCCCGTGCAGGCGCCCCCAGCACTGCGCGGAGGGGCCACGCGTGGCGCGCCAGCCCCAGTCGCCCATACCATCCATGTGGTCGATGTCGGTCCAGATGGCTTCCAGAGGGATGTGAGCGGCTGCAGGGACAGCAGATGACATCACCCTCGCGTCCGTGGTGCCTGGGACACACAGCCTGGCAGGCTTGAAACCGCAGGCGCCGCAGTGCGCAGCAGGTCGCACCCGAGTAGTTGGCGACGACCGCCTCCACCTCCCACACGCTCCGGTATCCCCACTTGCACTGGTGGAAGCCGCAGGCCCAAAAGGGGGGCAGCGCGGGCCTGCGGCGCGTCCGGGGCGGGCGGGGGCGCAGCGATGGCGGGGCGGTGCCAGCGGCGGGCAGGCGGTCGGCAGGGCACGAGGGGCCAAGGGCAGCAGCAGGCAGCAGCACCTGCCGACGATGGAGGTGTACTGATCCATGACGGCAGCCGGCGAGGGCCCAGCAAACAGCCACAGGTTCAGAACACCACCTGCATACGGAATGGAGGAGACGCAGGGAGTCGTGCTCACGTGGCGAGCAGGTGGGCCAGCACACCAGAAGTGAGGCTGCGGCAGCCCTTCCGGCTGCCTGCCAGCGCCCTCGCTGCTTGCCAGGCCACACACAAGCAGTTGCAAGCCTCCACTGCGCTGCCGCCGGGGGGGGGGGGGGGGGGGCCCCCTGGCCCGCCGGCCCAGCCGGCCCCCCCCCG
>PCFQ01000010.1:639604-683128 GCA_003063905.1 Chlorella sp. A99
CACACCCCCCCCCGGGGAAGGGTTTTTCCCCCCCTTCATGTGCCAGGCACCCAGCCCAAAATCAAATCAAAATCAAGGGCCCCCCCCCCCCCCCCCCGCCCGCTTCTGCCGACCTGGCGCCCTGCCTCTCGCCCCCCCCTCACACTCGACATGCGGGCCGTCCCACGCGCATCGTGGGTAGTCGAATATGCTAGACGAATCAGCAGATCGCTCTGCGTCGCTGCGCAGGAGCAGCAATCCGGCCACGCAGGCGAAAGCGATCGCGAATGCGATTGCGATACCCGACATCATGAACGTTTTCTGCTGAAAATCGAAAAAAAAAAAAAAAACGAAACCGATGGGGTGCCGCCCGCCCGCGTCTCGCCGCCGCCATCCGCCGACCCCGCCGCCGCAAGCACGCTGCTTGCTCTGTCTCGTTCATATGCTGATGCCATCCCCCCCTGTGCTTGCGCCGCGGCTCTTGTGGGGCTCTTGCCATGCGCCGCCCGCTGCCTGCCGCCGCCCGCCACGCCGAAGAACAGCTCTAGCCTGGACCAGCATGCACCAGCACGGCTATGCTCCAGCCAACCGCCGTGCATCTGCCCGCACGCCCGCCTCCTCCACATATCCTGTTGACGCCTGGATGCTGGCCATGGCTCATTGTACAACGCATTCATAATTTGAGTCAGAGGCGAGCGCACATTGTGTGCACCTCACAGCACGGCAGCAGCAAAATTGGTATTGGCCAATGGGCACAAAAGAAAATCTGGTACGTATGGGTGAATGGCGATCCCATCGGCAGCCGTCAAAGTCTGGTTCCTGCCCTGCTCTAAGCCTGATACCCCCCTTTCCCACAATTCCCGCAATGTACAGACTGCCCCCGCCTGCCGGTCCCTCATGCGCGGCGCGGCGCGCTGGCGCTGGCGGCGATGGCAAACTGCGGCTTGGCGGAGCGGTTGAGCAGCTTCTCGGGGGTGATGTGGTCGTTGACGACCGGACCCCCGCGCGCGTAGACGCCGGTGTAGGTGGACTGCAACAGGGCGCAGCGCATGCAAATGCTGATCCGCATCAGGCGTCACCACTGCAGCAGGCGCCCCACCAGTGCCGACGCCGTGTCGGCTGCAGCGCACGGCGCACCAAACCTGGCTGCCTCACCGTGTCGTCGTGCAGGCGGACCGACTCGGGCATGCACGTGCCATGCAGCTGGGGCCCCGGGCAGACGGCCAGCTGCGCCGCCACGTCGGCCGGCTCGACGCCCTTCCTGGCCGCCAGCTGCTGCACCGCCGCCAGGAACTGTGCAAACTTGAGCTTGCGGCTGCTGCCGCGGCATTTGGTGAAGACCAGGTCGACGGCGGTGGAGTCGAGCTTGCGGGACATCAGGTCCGCCTCGCGGCACAGCTTGGCAAACTGCAGGGAGGCGGGAATGGCAAAGTTGGCAATCCAGCAGCATGATTGCAGCCGGCTGGCGGCGCACATCCCCCGACCCTGATGCCCACCTGCTTGCTGTCCATCTCCTGCTCCTGCTGCGCCGCCAGCTGTCGCAGCGAGGGCGTGTGCTGCTGGCCCATGCCAAAGCTGGAATAGGCGGAGAACAAGCCGTGGAGGCTGTCGGTGATGGCGCCGTCTATGACCGCCAGCTCGCCGCCGGTGGAGCTGGCGCGGGGGTGGCACGGGCCCTGCTGCACCGCGAGGTAGCTGCCGCTTGGCGTGGCCAGGCCGGGCGTGCCGGCGGTGCTGGGCCGCGCCTCTGCGCTCGCGCTGTTGAGGGCCGGCCCTCCGCAGGCCAGCACACGCTCCACCAGCGCAACCGCGGGCTCGCGGCGCCGCTCGGCGGCCAGCTCCAGCGCGTGCACAAAGCGGCCAAACGTGAGCTTGCGGCCGTTCCCCTTTGCCTGCGTGAAGACGAGGTCTACGGCGGTGAGAGGCAGGCCGCCGCCCACCAGCCCACTCTCCTTGAACAGCTTGAGCCACTTGCTGCCGTCCTGCAGCCGTTTGGAGTGAGGCAGCAGTGGTGAGGTTAGAAGGAAAGGAGGCCGATTACGAGCTGGAAGAGCAGAGGGCAGGCACAGCCGAGCCGAGCCGTCGGCCCCGCCGGCATCAGCGTGCGGTGGCGGCGGCCGCACGGAATTCACTTCCTTCCCAACAAGCTAGTGCCCAGCCACCCACCATCTCCACCGGGCCCAACTGGTTGCGGCTGCCAAAGCAGGCAAAGGCGGCAAACACGCCACGCAGCTCCTCCAGCTGGCAGTTGCCCTTCAGCAGGTCCATTAGCCTTGGCGCCTGCAAGGGAGACGGAAGCGAGTGGAGCGCGGATTTTATGTTGGCTGATCCCTCCTCACCAGTGCTGTGGGCATGCCAGCACCTCACCTGCTGGTTAGCGTCCTCCAAGCTCATCTTGTCCAGGCCCAGGCGGTCGGCCATGGTTCGAGGCGCGGCTGCGAGGCAAGGTGGGCGGCGAGCGGGCGGGCGGCGGCGCTGGGTCAGCAAGCGGTTGCTGGGGCTGCGCCCTGCTTCTCTGGCGCGCGGCCCTGCTTCCCAAAACTCCCGACGGCGCGGTTCTGCCGAAACTGGCAGCAGCTGTGCCGAGCTGGCCAGATGTGATGCCGTGGTCACGCTACGCCCATTGCCTTCTCTCGCAGCGTCCTCTCGCCAGTGCGATTCAGATGCTTGAAGTACAGGGCCGCCGAGATGCCTGAGCACGCGGGAGCTCGCCTTGAAGTCCTGAGAACCAGATCTCGAGCGGAACGGCCTCCACGACAATGCTTCGAACTCGGGGAGTGCGGGAGGTGCCGGCAAGGCCTTTGACTTCGCGCAGTCTTTCTTCTCGGCGTGCGGTTTTTCAACCTCTTGATGCGCAGTCACGCTCATGTGCGTACAGCGAGATAGCTGGAGGAGGCCGAGCGCACATTTCGCCGATTTCGTTTTCGCCATCACTGGCTTGCTCTATTCCCTCGCTCTCATCGCCGATCGTGAGTGGAAGTGTTGCGCAGTACTGGGAGAGCAATTGCGCCGTGCATTCGCGCAGCACCGACTTCGAAGCACTTCCACTTGCGGCAGGCCCATGCGGCAGGACGTAGCGGCCCTGACGGCCGCCGTCGAAGCGCTGCCCTCGCCCCCGGCGCTTCTCTATGACAGCGCCGCGGGGTCAGCCGCCCCGACCGCAGCGGCATTCCTTGCACGCACCGCGGCCCAGCTGCGGGCAGTCGACAGCCTGCTCCAAAGCATCGACACGTCGCACCTGGGCCTACAAGCCTGGCTGGAGCGGGGCGAGGCGAGGCATGCGTCAGCGCAGGGGCCGCATTTGGCCGCCGACGAGGCGGCAGGCCCCGTGGGCAGCGTGCGCATCGAGGAACTCAGTTCCGAAGCGGCAGACGCGGCTACTGGCATCGATGTCTGTGCGCGGCTGCTCCTGGCCGTGGCGCACTATGGGGCAGAGCCCGCTCACGAGGCAGCGGCAGCAGCAGCGTGTGCGCCCCGCCCGTGGGCGGCCCCCCCAGCCTCGCAGGCTGCGGCAGAAGCGCTGGCGGGCCTGACGCGCAAGGCGGCGCAAGCCGGCGCGACAAACAGAAAGCAGGGGCACGAGGGGCATCAGCTGGTTGCGGCGGCGCTGCCCGATCTGATCCAGCTGCTGCGGCCGACCATCTTGGCACACCAACAGCACGAGGCCAGCGACCAGTCGCGGCTAGAGCCCTACATGGGTGCGTCTGCTGCGGCACTTGGCCTCGAGCACCGCATCTCCCATGGGCGCCTGCATCTCACCGCGGCCCTGGCGACTGATCCCGCCCGCTTCCTGTCGGCCCGCTGTAGGCCCCGACGCTTATGAGCGCTGCTTGGCGGCAGCGCAGCTGAGCTGGCTGCTGCGGCAGCTGGACGGCGCCGCGCTGGTGGGGCTGGTCGGCGCGTCCCTGCCCTGTGTCCTCGCCTGCGCGGGCGACTCCTCGCCCGCCGTCCAGGCCCAGGGGCTGTGGGCGCTCCACCACCTGGCGTGCGAAGCGCCCCTAGCAGACCTGCAGTTCCAGCGAGAGCTGCTGCTGGACGCGGCGCGGCGCAGCCTGGCCGGCTGCGACGGCGCGGCGTGGCCAGCGGCCGCAGCCGCAGCCGCGGCGCTTGCGCGCGCGCTGGACGACGCCCGGGTCGCTGGCGCCAGCGCGCCGCCCAGCGCCTTGGCGTCAGCGCCCGCGAGCGCGGCGGTGCTCGAGGCGCTGCTGGAGGAGGGGGAACGCAGCGGCCACGTGGCGCCGCGCGCGGAGACGTGGCTGCGCCACGCTCCGACGATCTTCCCGCAGCTAGGCCTGCACCTCGTGCGCTACTTTGCCCGCCTGATGCCTCTGCTCCTGCGCTGGTGCGCGGCGCCACTGCCAAGCGCCGCCAGCGGCGCAGGCAGCAGCGGCGCAGGCAGCAGCGGCACGGGCGTGCAGGCGCTGGCGCTGACGGCCCTGCACGGCGTGATGCTGCAGACCTGGCCGCGCATGCCCGCCCACGCGCCCGCCATATGGCGTGCTCTGGCGGCAGCATACGACGTGGCCGCTTCCAGCAGCAGTGGCGACTCTGGCGTTGCCACCGCCAGCTTTGACTCTGGCGTTGCCACCGCCAGCTTTGACAAAGACGTCCAAGAGTGGGTGATCCGGTGCGGGGCGGCGCTCTGGCACTGCGCGGGCGTGGATTTCCAGTGCTCCCTGCTGGTGGGCGCGCCGCAGCGGCCAGACCAGCAGGGAGGGAGGGAGCAGCAGCAGCAACTGCTGGAGGCGGTGATGGCAAGGGTGGAGCAGGACAGCAGCGCCGCGGTGGACGCGGCGCTGGCGGAAGCGGCCGAGAGGCGGCGGCGTGAGGAGCAGCAGCAGGCGCCGTCTGGCTCCATGGCCGGCACCCTGCTGACAACCTGAGGCGCACTCGCGCCACGCATTACTGGCCAGTGGCAGCCACCATGCAACTCAATCATCTGTGCAACACGCAAATTCCCTCGCAGCTGTGCCAAAACCTTGAGCTTTCCCACCCCATCTTCACCTCACTCCTATCCTCACAGCGTGCCGTTCAGAGGGATGCGCAGGTCGGACGGCAGCGCCTGGCAGCTCGTGCTGGCCGCGCTCGCGGCCTGGCCCGCCGCAACCTGGCGCACCACCACCGCGCTGCCCCCGGGGGCGCCGACCGCGGTGACTGCCGCGCCGGAGATGGGCGCAGACACGGGCACGGTGGTGGCGACGGCAGTCGACTGGATGGTGGGGGCGGCAGGGGCGGCCGGCGGGGGCGGCGCTGCAGGCGGTGCGCCGGCCGTCGTTGGGGGCAGACCCGACGCAAAGGTGCCGGCGCCGGTAGTGCCCAGGGAGGTGGTGGTGGCGCCTTGGCTGGTGGAGGTCATTGATGTGCCTGGCCCCGCAACAGCCGTGCTGCTCACAGGGCCTGCGGGTGAGGGGCAGGGCAGGAGGGAGGGCCCGGCACAGCGCGCTTCATTGATTCAGGGGTTGTCGCAGCAGGCAGCTGCCCTGCAGAGCGGCACTGCGATGCAGAACGCCGCCACTCTGCTGGCGCACCTTGGCCGGAGATGGCAGCGCCCGCCTGGGAGCTTGTGGGGGTGACAACTCCTGCCTGCTGTTGGGCGCCGCCCACGGTGGGAGCGGCGAACTGGAAGCTGCAGGCGGCTCGTGGGCAGGCGTGTCGGTGGGCCCAGCAGTGAACTGAGCCACCAAGCTTGTCAGGCTGGCCGGCGCTCGTATCGTGCGCCCAGGCAGCCGCCAGCGAATTTATGCATCTAGGCAGCCGGTGACACGTCCAGTAGAGAGCCCCTGACTGCCCACCTGCTGGGCGTAGTGTTGACCTGAGCAAAGCCAGGGGGCGTGACTGCCGCCAAACCCTGGGTGTTGGCGCTGCCCGTCAGCGTGGAAAAGCCGCCGGCCGAGGTGGTGAGGGCGGTGCCGTCTGGGCATAATGAGCGACGAGTGTACACAGACGTGTGTGGAGTTCTCAGCAGCCGTGGGGAGCATCAGTCGGCAGCTGCTGAGCACGGCTGCCGAACACAGCCCAGCTGCTGCCTGCCTCCGCCTGCCCGGCCCCACCCATTCTCAGAGCCCCGCGTGATCTTCGCATCGCCGTTCCTCCCTCTGCCAACCCACCTGCGCTGCAGGTGAAGTTGCCCGCCACTTGCAGGCCGCAGGTCCACACAGGATTCGGGGCGGGCATGGTGAGGAAGAGCACGCTGCAGGGCGCGCACGGCGCATGCAGGCAATTGAGCAGGCCTGCCACGGTCCGATTAGGGTCCCCCCATGTGTCCTGCCCTCTGTTTCTGCCGAGCCCGCTGACAGCTGCACAGCTCCCGCACCTCCGGCAGGGGGAGAGGAAAAGGAAGGGCGAGCGCACGTTGCACGTTCCGCCCGTGTACTGAACCGTGTTGATCCCAGCAGCAGTGCCTGCAGGTGAGCGGGAGGCGGGAAAGCGGTGCGGTATGGAGGGCTGCTGGCAGGCGGTGCAGTCGCTCGCTCCCTGCACGGCAGCCGGCTGGGCAAGAAAGGAGCGGGAGACGGCATCTCCCCCTCGCCACCTGAGATGACCACCCCATCATTCGCAGGCTGGACATAGGCATTGCTTGTGCCAGAGAGCGCGAGCTGAGGGGGGGGGCACAGGAGGCATTGGGGAGGAGGGGGCACATCAGACTGGGCCGCGTCTGATGGCGCAGGAGGCGGGGCAGTGCTCGCCAGGCAAGCTGACACGCCCACCTCAACGGGCCCGGTCACGCCACTGAGATAGACGCCCCCTGTGGCGGTCGAGCTGGCTGTGACGCTGGAGACGTTGCCCCCCGCCAGCACGACGTCGCCAGCGCTGCGGGGGGCCAGCGGCGGGAGCAGGAGTTGAAAGGCGCCACAGGCAGAATCGCTCGCCACTGCTGTGGGTCAGGCCGGCCTGTTGCAGCGGGGCGCAGACAGGCGGCGCTGGGAGCGCCGGGGCTGGGCCGGCCGCCGCCCGCCTTCACCCCGCCTCTGACCCCGCCACCTTGCCACCAACTCCATTGCCAATGCGCTCACCCTGCGACCTGGATCGTTACGCCCTGAGCCTTGAGGCCATTGATGTACAGCCGCCCGGCGCCAAACCCGGTGACCGCCGTAAAATTGGTGGCATTGAAGCCGGGTGCGACGTAAACCTCCGCGCCTGCATGGGCCGCCCGCGAGCATGAGCTCACGGCAGCGCGCGTCCCATGCGGCGCACAGCTTGCCACAGCATGCTCCAGTCCGCGCACCCCCTTCCCGCCTTCGAGGTGTCCCGGTCAGTCACCTGTACCATAGTGCTCCAGGCTCGTCAGCGCGCCGGCCGGCATGGTCACCGCCACCTGCACACGCCAGGGCCGGTTGCATGTGGGCGCAGCTGCCGGCCGCGCGCGCGCAGGGGCGAGCGCCGGCGGCTGGCGCCCCCCAAACCCCGTTTTGGAGGACAATATTTAGCCTGGCCCCCGCCCTGTTGATCCCGCCAGCCCTGCCTTGATCGGCCGCATGGAGCTGAAGTTGCCACTCGTCTCCATGCGCAGCACGCCATCACTGACGTTGACAGACAGCGCCGACAGCACGTCGCGCTCCGCCTGCAGCAGGGAGCTGGTGGCGCAGCGCTCGTCCCTTACTTGCGAGAGCAGCGGGGCGGGGCGGGGGTCGGGCCGGGGCTGAGCAGTCAGTCGGTCAGTCGCACGCCAGGGCAGGACACTGTGGCGCGAGCCTGGGTGGTGAGTGTGTAGTCAGCGCTGGCAGTGGCATTGGGCTGGATCAGGACCGTAAACGGCACGCCTGGAAAGAGGGCATGGGCACGCCGCACGGATGCCGCGCAGGTGAGAGCTGGCAGCAAGCACCCGCCAGCGGCACGCGAAGCTGGGGCGGGTGAGCTGGCGGGACGGCGTGTTGGCCGCGTTCGGCCGCTCCAGGCACCGCCCTCACAGCTGGTGACGTTGGAGAAGGGCTGGAGGGGCGTCAGGGTGGCGGGGAGCTCCGCAGCGGGCGCCTGGGCAGCGGCTGAGGCCGCCAGCGCAAGAGCCAGAACGGCCCAAACCTTGTGGGGCGCCATGGGTTGGCGAGGGCTTGGGGAAGCGATGAGGTGGGGGAGAGGTAACGAGGGCTGCCGCCCATGTTGGAGGGTCCAAGGCGAGGGGCGCTTGCGAAGAAAACGCCACCCACAAACGCCGCCCGTGCGGGCCTCAGCACACCCCACTGTTTGACTGTCACATATACAGGACGAATAAGAAGAATCTGTTCAAGAAGAGCAATGAATGGAAGAATCATCAGCCCCGGCCAGGACGCAGTTCAACGCTCACAATCGGCGCAAGCCGCAGGTGTAATGAACTAAAGGAAGAATCATTGCCAATGCTAGCTCACTCTGCTGCTTATTCTCATTCTACTCTGCGCTATGAGGACCAAACACTGCCGCGCGCAGCTGGGAGAACCAGGCAGCCTGCGTGGTGCCGGGGGCCGCAGCGACGCGCGAGACCACCGGCGCCACCAACCGTGCATGCGCCTGGGCGGCGGCCGTCGCCAGCACACCATCCGCTGCCGTAGCCAGCGCCTTTCCGGTGCACTTGACGGCAGACAGGGGGAAGTACTGCTTGAGATTGTCTGCACAGACGGAGAAATCGGGAGTCAGTGACAGGCACCGCTCCCTGGAGCTCGGTGTCTCTGCTTTCACGCAGCCTGCGCATTCGGGGCCCTCATCCAACGCAGCACCCGCCAGCCAACCCATGCGCCCACCTGCAGGGCCCAGTAGATTGAATCCAATAACTTTGAAAGCAGGGAGGACCCTCTGGAAAGCGCGCGCCTGCGTGAGCAGCGGCGGTGTGGGGCAGGGCGTCACGGCAAAGCGCCGCGCGCCGCGCGCCAGCACCGCCGCGGCGGTCTCGGCTTTGATCCAGGTGAGGAGGATGCTGCCCTTGGTGGTGGCGGACGCATCGATCGCCGCTGCCGGCACGCCGGCAAAGCCGGCGCCCAGCGCCTGCAGTGCGGCGCGCTGCGCGCGCGTGATGGCTTCGGGCTTGGCCTTGCCGTACAGCCCGACCTGAGGGGGGTCGTGCGCGCAGAGTGGGTGCGATTGGGCGCCGCTCACAGGAGCAGATTGTCCCTTGCTCCCTTGCTCCACAGCAGCCCCAGGTCAGTGCCCCCCCCCCCAGTGCTGCTCAGCCTCGTGCTGCGGCCCGCGCGCAATTGCCCCACAGGCTTTCAGGCCTGTTGGCGGGCTTGAAATGCTGCCAGCCGACGCCCAACCTGCAGCGTGTACAGGCGCTGGCTCTGGTAGGGCCCCGGGTCAGTCTGCATCGCCATCTGCGTCAGCAAGCTGTACTCTGCATCGTCCATGGAAGCGTCCCAGGCCTGCCCGAGGGTGCGAAACGACAAGGGGGAGCGCAAGGCAAGGCACTCGTGAGCTGGTCTGGGTGGGAGCGCCTGTGTGGGCGCACGCACGGGCGCCGCCCCCGAGGACTACACCCCCTCCCGCCCGCGCGGCCCGCCGTGCTGGGCGGCCCACCATGAGGCCGCCCAGTCCGAGCGCCTTTGCGGCCTGGGTCTTGAGGAAGATCGTCTGGGGCAGGTCAAAGGACACCCAGGTCGAGCCCTGCTGTAGGTAGGCGCTCTTGGCGGCGGCGTCCAGCATCACGCGCGCGCCCAGCGCGATCATCTGCTTCACCTCAAACCTGTGTGTGTGAGTGGGTGGGTGGTGGTGGGATGTGTGTGTGTGTGTGAGTGGGTGGGTGGTGGTGGTGGTGCGTGTGTGGGTGGGTGGGTGGGGTGGGGTGGGGGGCGGCATTGCAGACGCGCCATGGTTGTTCTGACGCTCTATCGAGTTGAAGAGGAAGAAGCGTTGAAGAGGGAGAAGCAGGGAGAGCATGGCGGCCCAGCCGCCTTCGCCGCGCAGCGCGGATGCCGTGCCTCTGCCCTCGCACCCCAACTCCTCACCGCCCCGCACTCACCAGGCAAGGTAGCCCGCCTCCTTCGTGCAGGCGCCGGCGGGCCCTTGGAACGCGATCGCGGCTGCGCCAGGGCCGGCGCGTGCAGGCGCCGGCGGCGCCAGGTACCAGGCACGGCCGTAGAGGTTTATCCCCAGGTTGATCTTGCTGGCGGGCACCGCGTTTTTCCGCATGTAGTAGTCCAGCGTGGCCGAGACGTGCTCGGTGCGCTGCGCAGCGCGGGGTGGGGCGGCAGACCGAGGCGGGGCAGGGCTGGGAGTCAGGGGACGCCGCTGTTGGGCCGGGGGTGCGGAGGCGCGCGCGTGCTGGCGAGGCGCGCCGGGCATGTGATGCTCCAAGCAACCCAGGGCTCGCGGAGGGTTCGCGATGCTGACTGATGCCAACAGGTCGCAGGGCTGCGCACCGAGGCGTCGACCCAGGGGGCGACATAGCCAGTTTTGGCCGCCCAGGCGCCATTGTAGTCAAACGTCATCAGATTGAACCAGTCGAGGTAGGGCGTGAGACCCCGGACATCGGTGCCCTCACAGCCATACCTGCAGGCCGGCGGGCACGCGACGCGCGACTCGCGACGGCGGCAGAAGGGATCGGCGCCGGGAGGCGCGCCGCCCGCCACGCGCCGCAGCCGCCCGCCGCACGCCTCGGCTGCCCACCGCCCCGCCGGCGACGGCACCTCTGCAGCAGCCGGCCGGGCACCAGGACCAGGGCAGGGGGCCATGCCGGCGCGCTCACGGGCAGGAGGCGACGGCCATGGTGATGAGGAAAGTGGGGCGGCCGGCGGCGGTGGCGGCCGCACGCAGCTCGTGGACAACGGCTGCCAGCCCAGCCTTGTCGGTGAGCCTGCCACCGCGGTCTGCGGTTCCGGGATACTCCCAGTCCCACTGCGGGGGGCAGAGGAAACAGCGCTCACGGCAGGCGGTGAGGCGAATCCCAAAAGCTGCAGGGCGGCGAGAGCGAGCGGTGGTCCGCGAACGCAGACGGCACAGGCCGCTTGGGCAGAGGGTGACGGGCACACGCAAGCGAGCGCATCACGCAGGCACAGGGGAGGCTGGGGTGGCAATGGCAGGCCACTCACGTCCACGCCGTCGAAGCCGTAACGTGCACAGAAGGCCAGCAGGTTTTGTACGAACCATGCCCGGTTGGCGGGGCTGGCAACCTGAATGCGGTGGAGCTGGCGTGTTGAGCGGGCATGGCGGCTTGCAGTACCCCCAGGGGAACCGTGGCCCGCTCGCTGCCTGCAATGCCTGCCTGCATGCATGCAATGCATGGCAGAATGGCAAAGGGGTGTGGCAGAATGGCCAAGAAAAACCTGATCAGTTCCTCACCATGTCTCCGAAGATGGGCTGGCTCCACCCTGGGGGACGAGTGCGTGGTCAGCAGTTGCGGCAGCAGCTGCAGTCACTGCCCGGCGGCCGCCCCATCCCAAACACCCATGCGCCAGCCGGGGCAGGCGCTGCCTCGCCCTCGGTATTACCTGGGTTGGAGAAGCTCCTGCGCATGGGAGGGCCAGAGGTGTGTCAGAGCGCGCCAGGGCAGAAGACTGGGCAAGTAGAGCTGGCAGGCAGGCAGGGGCAGGCGTGGCAGGAACGTGGCAGGCCACTCACCAGCCGCCCAGGGCGACAAGCGTCTTGAGCGCAGGGTTCCTCTGTTTGAGGGCTTGAGTCTGCGCAATCAGCTCCTCATCACGCCAATCGGTGAAATTGAGGGACATGTCTGCGCGGCCGAGACCGAGGGGCAGGAGGAGGAGGACGGATGGTGTGGGGAGCGGCGGAAAGGGGTGACAGGCAACGAGCGGCGCCACGCCCTTGAACTGCAAAAGTGGTTTTGTAGCATCAAGTCAAAAGGTTGAAGAAGCAAGGCGCTTGCCAGTGCCGACGCCGATGAACGCGTAGTTGACATGGGTGGCGAGTGCGGCGGGCAGGTTGGCAGGGACCCACTGGCACTGTTTAGCGCCAACGTAGCCGGTGCGGTATTGGGCCCAGTTGGTCACGTAAACGACTCTGCGGCCCAGGACCTGACCACTGGCGCCAGCAAAGAGGCTTGCCACAGGGCAGGGCGGGCACAGGGATGCGGGCGTGGCACAGTTGGCCACGGGGCGGGGGGGAACAGGCACAGGGATGCGGCGAGCGGGCGGCGGCTGCCTGCACAGAGCCGCACCGGCAGCTCCCCCCGCTGCATGCCGTGCCACGTTCGCGAACAGGCCACCGCGTAACTCGCAGCGCCCCCCTCACCAGGCGACCGTCAAGCCGAGCGCCAAAGCGCTCCAGGCGCTGGCCTGGCGCATTGCGCCGGCCCTGTGCAGTGCCACAAGTACTGATCAGTGAGAAGTACGCAACTCGCTCGCGTTTGCTGATTGCAGTCTCCTGATCGGCTGCCTGAACGAATGCACAAATGCTGTGAATGATCAAAGCGGAAGGATGGGAGAAGCGGGGGCCAAGGTCGGCCTAAAAGGTGCGCCGCCAGTGCTGCATGATCGCGACGACGGTAGGGTAGAAACTACCCTACCGCCTTCGCGGCGACCATCTCTTCTACACTACCGCCGCCGCGGCAAGCCCCCTGCTGCTGCTGCTGCTGCTGCTGTAATCGCGGGCTGAGGCCCCGTTGCTGAGCGCAGCAGCCGCTCCCACTCCTGCAACGTGGTGCCAGGCGGTGCTGCGACCACCGACGCGCTGCGTGCCTCTCCCAGCTGCCGCTGCGCGTCGTCCAGGGCGCCTTCCACGTTGGCAGCCGTCACCAAGGCTTGAACCTTGCCGGCGCAGCGCACCGACGCGACAGCAGAGGAAACACGCAGCTTTGCTGCAGCAGGGGCAGAGGGGCATGCGGGCCAGGGTCAGCCAGGGGCCAGGGGCCAGGGGCAGCCAGGATATCCTAGCGCATTGAAGCAGCGCACGCCGCCCACACAGCAGCAGTCCCACAGGTAAACACGGCTGCGCCGCAGCAAGCAGCTGTGTTCCACCCTCACCTGTGGCACCATATCCTAGCAAGTTGAAGCCCTCGACTTTGAGCGGGAGCGGCGCCAGCCGCGCCTGCACCTGCCGCGCCCGCGTAAGGATGGCGGGCGCAGGGCAGGTTTCGTTGCTGAACCAGGTGCGCGCGCGGGCGGCCATGGTCACCGCCGGCAGTGTGCTTATCCACGTCAACAGCAGGCCGCGCATGCCGGCCGCCACGTCGATGGCGGAGGCGGCCACGCCCGCAAACGGCGCGGCCCAGCTGGCAACGGCGGCCCGCTGGGCAGCGCTGGCCGCGGCGGCGCCGGCGGGCGGTGACACAACGATCTGCAGCGAGTACTGGCGGTATGGCTTGTAAGGACCAGGGTTGACCCCCGAAGAGATCAGCTGGAGAAGTTCGTTCTGGCCATCGTCCAGCGAGGCGTCCCACGCCTGCATGCAGGGCACGCAGAGCGGAGGTGCGTAAGGCTGTCAGGCCGCCGGCGATGTAGCAGCGCGGCACGTGTCTGCCGCACGCGGGCGCGTCGCTACGTAGACGGCTGCCGCAGAGTACGGATGCGCGGTGCGGCCGGGGGCGGCCAGCACGCTCACCATGAGGCCCCCGAGCTGGAGCCCCTTGGCCGCCTGGATCTTCGCATAGATGTTTTGGGGCAAATCGAACGACGCCCATGTTGTGCCCATTTGGAGGTAGGCCTCCTTTGATTGTGGGTCGCTCTTGACGATGGCGCCCTGGGCGATGAGCTGCTTGATCTCATACCTGTGACACGTGGAGAGGGCAGGCGGTTGAGGCAGGAGGGAAGGTGGGAAAGGAGCCCTCACGCCCCCGCGCGTTGCATCGGCCGCAAGGTGGCAAGCAGGTGGGATGCACCGAGGGCCCCCTACTGGCGCGTGCGCTCACCAGGCAAGGTAGCCCGCTTCCTGTGTGCAGGCGCCGACAGGGGCACTGAGGGCGGCGGCTGCCGCACCCAGACCCGCAGGCGCCGCGCTCGTCAACAACCACGCCCGCGCATAGAGAGGAAGGCCCAAGTTTAGCTTCTGGGGCGGCACGCCGCTGACCTTGATGTAGTAGTCGAGCGTTTTCGAGATGTCTGGGCCACCCTGGAGGAAAACGCATTGAGAGGGCAGGCAGGGGGCGCATCGCTGAGCCTTCCGCATCGCACACATGGTGATGCACCCCGGCGTGCAAGCGCGGCGCGGCCGCTCTGCAGGCAGGCGCGCCAGGAGGCTGCGCGGCTGCGCACCAGTGGGTCTTTCCAGGGTGCCAGCGCGCCCGTGGTCGTTGCCCATGCTCCATTGTAATCGTAGGTCATCAGGTTAAAATAGTCGACGACTCGAGCAAGTGCCGGGAGATTCAGGCCCTCACAGCCATAGCTGCAGTGCAGGCAAAGAGGCAGGAGGGCGGGAGGGCAGGGCTCAGGCGGATCTCCCCCATCACCCTCGCCTCCAGCGCGCGCGTCCTGTGCCCTGCACGACCCTCCCTCCTGCCTCTCAGGCCCGGGCATGCCCCGCCGCCCACGCGGCGCGCCGCGCTCACGGGCAGGAGGCGGCCACGGCCATGGAGATCAGGAAGCTGGTGCGGTTGGCGGCGACGGTCGCCGCCCGCAGCTCGCGCACGAGCGCCACGAGGCCCGCCTTGTCCAAGGGGCGCCCGCCGCGGTCCGTGGTCCCCGGATACTCCCAATCGAAGTCAATGCCGTCAAAGCCGTGCTGGGCGGTGAATGCCAGGGCGCTGGCGACGAAGGCGGTGCGGTTGGCCCTGCTCGAGACCATGTCGCCAAAGATGCGCTGGGTCGGGCCGGGGTCGGTGAAGGACCTGCAGTCACGAAAGAGAAAAGGTTGCACGGCATGCGGCCCCCACTCAAGGCATCAACTCGCGTGCCATGCCGGCCCCCTGCTCGCGGCATCCAGGCGCATGCTCACCAGCCGCCTAGGGCGACGAGCGTCTTGAGGTTGGGGTTGCGCTTCTTGAGCGCCTGCAGCTGTGTGTACAGCTCGGCGTCGTTCCACTCCGTGGTTCTGATGGCATAGGCTGCATGGCACCAGGGCACAGACATAGGCTTGGCATCGGGGAGGACGCAAGGCTGGCGTTGATTCCTATTGCAGCATGCCACGCCACTGCGGCCCCCCACCCCACCCCCACCCCCGCACACAGCATCCCGCGCCACCGAGCTCCCCCTGCTGATCTTCCCCACGCAGCGGCTCACTAGATCCGTCGATGGATGCAAATGCTAGATTGACATGGGTCGCCAACTCGGCAGGAAAGTTGCTTGGAAACCACTTGCACTGCGTGCCGCCCACTGCGCCACTGCGATACTGCGCCCCTGCAGCACGACAGTGCACGCGGATGCATCAGTGCCTGCACTCGGGCGGCTGCCAGACTGCACTACAACGGCGCGCCGGCTCGTCACCCGAGGTGGGCGGGCGGGGCGGCGGGCGGGCGGGCGGGCAGGAGAGACACCCAGCGAGGCGGGCCTGTGTTCAACACTCACAGTTGGTCGCATAGTGCACCACTCTCAGCGCTTGCGCGCCGTGGAGCAGGCACAGGATGGCGACAAGATGCCAGGCTCTCAAGCCCCCTGCTCTCGACATCAGACTCCGACGCTGCAGGGCGATCCCGTGCAAGCCGCAGCGCGACTTTGTCGCGCCTCCCAAACTCTTCAGATGACCACGAATGGCAGAGCTCCGGAGCCTCCAGAACTGTATTGCGAACTGGATCGGCCTCTCGCAGAACAAGATCTGCTTCTCACGCAACAGGAGCGAGCATGGCAGGGCCCGGTTTGTTTGCCGCGGCCCTGGGTTCTGCCGGGATCGGCCGGTTGGTGTCCTGAGCTCAGTTTCAGTGCATGCTGGAGGATCCCCTTCGTTGGGAAGGGCAAGCGCTGCACACTCTGCACCGGAAGCCCTTCCGCCCGCCGCTCTGCCACCGGCCACCGCCCGCTGCAGTCGCAGCCGTCAAGGCACACTCTGAAGGACAGGTGATATTACCATAGTTGGATGGTGGGATGCACATCAAAAACCAAATAGTTGGCGAACAAGTTTAGTTCACTCGGGCGTGGTGGCGTTCTGGTCGCTGGGCGGCGGTCCAAACGCCGAGCGCAGGCGCCAAAACCATGCTAGCGGCGTGGTGCCCCGCGCCGCCGTCACGCTCGAGATGGGCGGCAGCATCATCCGCTTGACATCAGCAATCGCCACAGCGACTTCGGCTGCCGTGGCAGGGGCCTTGCCTGGGGCAGAACAGTTGACTGCCATGAGGGTGTATGAGCGGACGTTGCCAATGCCTGTGCCAGGGAGGGGCAGCACAAGTGGCCGCACTGGTGGCGCAGCGGCAGCAGGGTCTGGCGTCCCAGTCAATGCAGGAATGCAGTTGCAGGAGAGGCTCTATCCCCCCCACCCCCACCCACCCACCTACCCACCCACCCCACACACACACCTTGCAGGCCAAGTGCGTTGAAGCCGACAGTCCGCACAGGGAGTGGTGCCAGCTTGGACTCGATCAGCTTGGCGTGGGTGAGGATGATGGGCGTGGGGCACCTGCGCGATTGCCATCAGACAACTGGTCAGCCACTGCGAATTGTCGATGTGGCAGTCCTGCCGCGCTCCGCTGACCGGTGCGGATGTGCGCCACATAAGCACCGCGCCGACACCCATCCACACCACACCATGCGCCCGGCACCTGGTGGTGTTGAACCGCGCCTGGGCGCGGGCGGCCATGTCGGCGACTGTGCGGTTGCTGCGCCAGCTAAGCACCACGCTGTTGTTGGTAGCCGTGACGCTGATCGTGCTGGCGGGAACACCGGCAAATGCCAAAATCCATGCCTTCAGCCTCAGCTTGTGGGTGGCCGTCAGAAGGCGGGGCTGGAAACCAGCCAGCACGATCTGCGCAGCGGCGCGGACAGCACCTCAGCAGCAACGCGGCGGACCTGAGCAGGATCTGAGCAGCGGCTCGGGCACGCCAAGCGTGGGCGTCGCAGGCCTTGCTGCGTCATGTGCCATCGGGCCTCGGGACTGCCGTGGCCCCTCTGGCACCAGCGCCAGAGGCCTGCCCACCTGCACTGTGTAAGGCCGCGTCGCAGGCGGTACGGTGGGCGGCACGCCCCCACCCTTCTGGCTGTCTGAGGCATTGACATACGCCTGCATCAAGCGCATCAGCGTCAGCTGCTGGTCGTCCATAGATGCATCCCAGGCCTGCGCATGGTGGGCGCAAGCAGGGACAGGCAGGCGCGGGTTGGGCTGACGACAGCTGGCTGGGAAGCGACTGGTTGCGCAGGGCCTGCCTGCCAGCCGCGCAGGGTCCCCCGCCCAGCGCCGCGGCTTCCGCCGCCCCTGCCCAGGCCAGCGGCGGCCGTCGCAGCAAATTCTGCACAGCGGCGGTCGGCACAGCGGCCGGCCGGCAAGCCTGCCTCCCCCTCCCCTCGGCCCCACCTCACCATGATACCGCCGAGCCCGAGTGCCTTGGCCGCCTGAATCTTCATGGCAAGCGTCTCCGGGGTGTCGCACGAGATCCAGGTCGTGCCCTGCACAAGGGAACCACATGCGACGCCTCAGCCCGTCGGGTTTGGGCGCCAGGACCCCGAGAAGCGAGCTCCAGGCGGCACGCGCAGGCGCCCGCCCGCCGGCGCAAGCGCCCGCCCTTTCCCTCAGACAGAGCTGGGTGGCGGCCCACCTTCTGCACCCACGCCGACTTGGTGATGGGATCGACTTTGACAGTCGCCCCTTGATCAATTAGATTCTTGATCTCATACCTGGTGTCAGGGGTCATGCACTTAGATACCAGAGTCCCGCGGGGGCAGCATCAGTGGCACGCCTGGCATTGCGCAGACCGCCCAGGCGTCTGCATGCGCATCATCGCTGCCTCACGGCACTCACCAGGCGAGGTAACCGGCCTCCTGGGTGCAGGCGCCGACAGGGGCCCGGAGGGAGGCGGCTGCCGCGCCCAGGCCGGCACCGGGCGCCGCGCTGCGCAGCGTCCAGCCTCTGCCGTACAGCCCGAGGCCCAGGGAGAGCTTCTGTGGCGGCACTCTGTTGCGGTTCAGATAGTAGTCCAGCGTGGATGCGATGTCGTTGCCGCCCTGCACCGTGGGGTGGAACGGTTGTCACCGACGCGGGCTCTGCACAGCGCATCATGCTGGGGCAGGCGCCGCCTCGGGGATGTCGCGCAGGCAAGCGCCCGCCGTGCGCGGTGCAGCGCGGCGCGGCGCCCCGCGCGTCGGCCAGACGGCTGCTCGGCAGGCAGGCGCGCCAGGGGGCGGCACGGGCGCACACCAGCGGGTCTTTCCAGGGCGCGTTTGCGCCTGTGCGGCTCGCCCATGCTCCATTGTAATCATAGGTCATGAGATTGAGAAAGTCGACATAAGGCATCAGGCCTGGCAGGTCCAGGCCGTCGCACCCATACCTGCGCCCGGGCAGCAGGTGCGGGCCAAGCTCAGTACGCGGCGTGCGAGAGTCACCCTCCCTCGCGACTGCGCCTCTGGGCGGGGGCGCCCCGGGCACGGGCCCAAGCGCCACGCATGTGCTCCCTTCTGCTTCTGCCAGCGCGCCTCGCCACCCATCCGGCACAGGCGCGCTCACGGGCAGGAGGCGACGGCCATGGTGACGAGGAAAGTGGGGCGGCCGGCGGCGGTGGCGGCCGCACGCAGCTCGCGCACGAGCGCCACGAGGCCAGACTTGTCAGTCGAGCGCCCGCCGCGGTCCGCAGCGCCAGGGTACTCCCAGTCCAGATCTGTGGGGGGCGGGACCATCCAGCGCGCGGATTGAGGAAGGCCGTGGCACGCAGTGTGGGAGGCGGCCAGTGCAGCAGCGCGTTGAAGAGCACGGGAGGAAAAAGGGACAGGAAGCTGCGCGTGGCAGCGGCAGCCACCGTGCCCGCACCCCACCCACCGACGCCATCAAAGCCGTGCTGGGCGGTGAAGGCCAGGGCGCTCCTGATGAAGGCGGCGCGGTTGGCAGCGCTCGAGACCATGTCGCCAAAGATGCGCTGGGTCGGGCCGGGGTCGGTGAAGCTCCTGTGGCCGAGGGGGAAGTTTGGGGAGTGGAGGCGGCCGCCCTTGCGTGCTGCGCACGTCGACCCCCTGCTCGCGGCATCCAGGCACATGCTCACCAGCCGCCCAGCGAGACGAGTGTCTTGAGCTTGGGGTTGCGCTGTTTCAGGGCTCGGTACTGAGCAAACAGGTCAGCGTCGTTCCACTCTACGGTTTTGATGGAGTAGTCTGCGGGGGGGCAGTGGGTGCAGTCAGTGTCGTCCAGCAGCCTGGACAGAGAGGAGGAGGGGGAGATGGGCGAGGCCGCCGCACGCACCGCTGCCGACGGACGCAAAGGCGTGGTTGATATGGGTCGCCAGCTCGGCCGGCAGGTCCTTGGGCTGCCACTGGCACTGCTTGCCGCCCACGGAGCCAGTGCGGTACTGTGCCTGCGCGCCAGGAGGCAGTGGCCACACGGTGCTGGGCTTGTGCTGCAGTGTTGCAATGCTGCGGACGGCGCGCTGGCGGCGCAGCCGTGGCGCAGCGTGGTGCTGGCGGCAGCAGTCGCAGCACAGCAAGCAAACACTGCATGACAGCAAAGACCGCACACCCAATTGATGGAGTAAAGCACGCTGCGTTGCAGCTGCGCTGCCGCGCCAGCCACGCAGGCCAGCACCAGGAGCGGGCGGAGCGGGAGCATGTCGCCAGTCACGCTGCAGGGCGCGCAATGCACGGCGCGTCGCTCTTAGAACGCTGAAACGATGCCAGGAGGCGGCTTGCTGAGAGGGAACGCCCGTTTCTAGTTTCGATCGAGAGCGCGCAATGGTCGTGCGGAAGTCACGCTGTGGGCAGGAGGAGGTGATTCAAACAAGTCGAATATGTAGAGCTATCAAATTGACTACAAGTTATGCAGCCCGCCGCCGCCGCCTGTAACTCCCGCACGCCAGCTGGCACTCTCGCTGAGCACGCAATGCCAGCCCCAAGCAGCTCCTGACAAGGGGAGGGAATTGCAGCCAGCGTTTGCAGTTTAGAAGCCCTCACTATCCACCCATCTCGGCTCTTCCCGGGGGGCCACCACACCCATCGACTCACTCACATACTCACGGACCCCCTGCTCTGCTCAAGCCGCCGCCCCTCCATGGCGGCGCAGCGCCACCACCTGCATATGTGTGTCTATAACAGCACTGCGCATGCCCATCACGCTGCATGAAAAACAAGGTGACATGCTGAGAGGCACCAGGAAAAGGCTATAGAGCAAACAGGCGCGGGCGGCCCACCCCGCCGCTTTTGCCGGCGGCAAGAGTGGCGGGGCGGCTGTTCTTAGCCGCCGGCTGGCGCCCCGGCGCATTCATGGCGTTGTGTGCACGCGACTGTCCCGGTATCCCTAGCCCTGATTCCAGAACACTGCCCTCGACTGTACAAGTAGCGTAACCCTAAAGCCTAATAAACCTCTAGCGGGGCGATGGGTGTGGTGCTATGTGGCGGCGGCCGGCGGCAGTCGGCCTGCCTGCCCTCAATGCCCCACATGCGCTTGCCTCCCATCCCGCGTCTCAAAGAGGCTGCCAGTCACAGTTAGGGGGCCGCATTTGGTCCCGGTGAGCCAGGTCCCAAGTGTCAAAACGTGTCATCGCGCCTCACGATCGCACGCTGTCGAACGTTCCCAGCTCCATGACTATTATGTTTGTGCCTCTGGTTTCATGAACCAGAGATGAGCCCAGTCACTCTCACTTTTCGGTCGCAGAGGAATTCGCAGGCGGCCAGGCTTGATGAACTCGTAGATGCCTTCGTAGTGGTGAGCCAGGGGCGGGGGAGGGCACAGCTGTCAGACACTCCGCCGCCACTGCGAGTCGCAAACGCTGACGGCGCGTTCCTCCACCTCCGGTTCCTCCACCTCCATAGTACCATTCCCTCCATCAGCAGCCCATGTTGATGCACTGGCGCCTCCCAACATTCTGCTCCAGGTCATCAACCTTGTCGCCCTGTGGAAGAACTTCCCGCGCTTCATTACATTCCTCTCCATTCACACACTGGCGCTGCTGGGCGGCGTGGCCTGGAGGCACCTGCACTTGGCAAGCTATCTGAGGACGCGCGAAGTCTATGCCATCGGTAGGGCATGGGGGAGCACATAATCTTCATGGCTTGAGAATGCGTGCGTCACATGCATGCACGCCGCAGCCCCGCCGCCAGCCGCGCCCCACAAGCCGCCAGCCGCGCCCCACCAGCGCGCTGCGCGTGCAGTCAGCGCGCCGCCCACCTCGGCTGCGCGCTGCATGCAGGCCTGCGCCTCTGGCTCGTGGGGCACAGCAATTACTGGGAACACCATGCGCTCATTCTCAGCGCACCCCAGCGGACAGGTGGCGCAGCAATGAATGCCATGCTACTCTTCGTGCTGGTGCTCTTCGTGACCGGCACTGCGGCCGATGTCGGCATGTCGCTCTGCCGGCCTGTCCGCGTCTGGCTGCAGCTGTTGACGCATGCGGCGGTGCTGGCCGCCTCGCTGCCGCACACCGATGGCCTCTGCCGCACGCCGTCATTCACACACCCCGCGGCGGAGCGGCTGTTTGGCAGCGCAAACGCGCTGCTCAGCTGGCTGGCGCTATTGACGCCCTTCCCCTTCTCCTCGACGGTGGAGCATAGGGCAATGGGCCAGTGCAAAACCGTGTTGGGCGCGACCATGCTGTTCTTGGGCTTTTGGCTGCCTCTGGTGACAGAGGCGGTGGCAGAGGCCCGCGCGTATCGGCATTGGCAGCAGCAGCAGGCAGCAGCAGCCATCACGGCCATGGGTCAGCGCACGGGCGGAGCGGCACCCAGACTGATGGCGGGCGCACACCAGCCAGCAGGACGGTGCGATCGGTTGCGTGCTGGAGTGCAAAGAGCACAGGCGCACATTTACTGCACGGTAAGAGGCGGCGTGCGGGATCGCCAATTGAGTGTGGGCATGGGTATTGGGGCCCACAGTGTGCTAATTGCGGTTCCCCTGCTGCAGGTCAACGCCATGGCAGATGGGGCGGACCTCACGCACTGGTCACTAATTGCACTGGGCCTGGGGGCGACGTGGGACGCGCTGGCGGCACTTACACGAGGCTAGCTGCATGCATGCAACTCCTGCCATGGCCTCGTTTCTTCAATATGTGGATTGGCTCTAGCAACATGGCCCAGGCATGCCACTGCAGCGCGCTATTGAACAGGCTTGGCAGGGGTGGCCAACAGGCTCCCACGACTAGTACCGCCTTGCTTCAACCTCTGTTCCCAGCAATAAGCCACTTGCACAGCTTGCAGAGGCAACCAAATGACGTGGCACGGCCGCGCCGTGCAGCACGAGCGGCAAGGGCCGCCGGCCCCCGCACGCACCGCCCCGCACGCGCCCTCACCGCCGCAGCGTCCGGCCCGCCGATCACAGCATGCGCTGCAGCAGCTCCACCAGCGCGGGCCCCGCCGATCACAGCATGCGCTGCAGCAGCTCCACCAGCGCGGGGTCCCTGATGTACTCCCCAAGCTCGTCCTTTGCCGCCCAGACGTGGTCGCCCCACGGCCCGCCCTGCCTGAGCGCCGGCGCGCCCGCGATCAGCTGCGCGCGGTGGAAGAAGAGCGTGGTGCTGTCGCCGGGCGCGTGGTGCCCCCCGGGCGCGTTTCCCACGAAGAACGGCTGCACCCCCTCCAGCTGCACTGCCTCTGCCAGCGCGCGCTCCGCGGTCTGCGGCGGCGCGAGGTGTGGGGTGGAGGCGGGGTCGGGCTGGCAGACAGTGGGGATCGGGGCAGACGCTTGCCAGCGACGCCTGCACCATGTGCGACTGCTGCTGTTGCCGCAGGACAGGTGGCCCACCTGCCGCATCGTCTCTCCCTCTGCATTCTCAGCCTGCGGAAGGGTCCAGCTCGCGTCTGCCTGGCCGCGCGGCCGCACCTGCAGGTGGCGCAACCAGGAGCCCAGCCTCGTGTGCTGCAATGCGCAGGCTGTGGAAGAGAGTGGTGGCCAGCGCCAGGCAGTCCCGCAGCCGGCGCAGGCTGACCCCTCCGCACACAACCGGCTCTGTTTCACACAACCAGGGATGGACCCACCAACAGGAAGAGGAACTGGTCCAGCCGCCGGCGCAGCGAGCGGCGGTCGCCGGCGGTGTCCGCCTCTGTCACGCGCGGCGCGGGCTGCCAGCGGCCGGCAGCGCCGCCGTCTACCTCCTCTGACTGCTTCTGGTCTGTGAACTCGCGGGGCAGGATCTGCGGATGGGCAAAGGGAAGCCAGCGGCACAACCTGAGCTCAGCTGCACACCGGGCAAGCAGAACGTGCCATCAAGGGCGGTGAGCAGTGCACACCGCAACAGCGACTGCGCCTGTGGCGATACTATTCCCTTCCGGTCTGCGCCTGCCTTGTAGTGCTTCTGCTGCTGCCGCAGCTGCGCCTGCCAGGCCGCATACTCGAGCTCCCACTCGGGCGGCCTCGGGACCACAACCGGCAGCCGCTCAAACACGCAGACTCCTACCAGCTTGCCAGCCGCAGCCGCAGCCTGCAAGAGCCGGGTGTGTGCTCATGGTGTGACATGGTGGTGTGGCGGGCAAATAGGCGGCGGGGACAGCGGGCGGGCGGCGGGCGGCGGCGCGCGCGCAACCAAACCCCAAGTCCTGCTCCCTCCTTGGCTCACGCTAGAGGCGAACGCCGACAACTGCACCAGCTGGTGAGGCCTGCCCGCCTCGCTGCATGCTGCAAGCAGCACGGCTGCTGCCTGGGGCAGTCCCCCTAGCCGTCTGAGCAAACACGTTGCCATGCTGGGACTGCAGAATGCGACAGGAGCCAGCCGGGTGGGCCAAAGCGGGCAGCGAACGAAAACTGAAGCGCGATCGCCTGGTGCCGCTGCTGATTGCTGCGATGGATCGCTAGAGTGCGGTAATGGGCATGGGATCGCGAGAACCTGAGCTGCTGAGAAAGTCGAGCGCGAGCCGTCTGGTGCACACGATCTTCTAATCCCGCAGTGCGTGGCTGCTCAACACCCATCTTTGCTGCATAGGTCTCGCTCGCCCATAGCTCTGGTGCACCTTCCACTCGCGCTTGTGCTTCGCCGGCAGCTTCTCGAGCGCAGAGCGATCGACGAGGGCGACCAGGCTAGCCAGCGGCCAGGCCAGCCAGCGGGCAGCGAGTCTGTTGCCAGGCGACCGGCTCGTCTCCTCGCCCTGCTGCAGCGTTTTCGGTGGCCTGAGGCGACAGCTGTGATCGGCGGGTGGCGAGATGGCGGGTGCCGCCACCGCGCCGCTGGCGTCTTTCGAGACGGGCCACGGCGACGCGGTGCACGACGCAGAGTTTGACTATTACGGCAAGCGCCTCGCCACCTGCTCCAGCGACCGGTACATCAAGATCTTCGAGGTGGTTGGCGAGCAGGTGCGAGCGACGCTGTGGCGGCATGGGGCACAACCAGTGCGCCCCCGCCCCCGCACGCCGGCCATGCCGCTGCTCCACTGCAAACAAGAGCTCCGCGCCTTTCCTCCGCGCAGGTCTCGCACCTGGCGGACCTGGCCGGGCACGACGGCCCGGTGTGGCAGGTGGCCTGGGCGCACCCCAAGTTTGGCAGCCTGCTGGCGAGCGCCAGCTTTGATGCGCGCGTGGTGGTGTGGAAGGAGACCGCCGACAACGTGTGGCAGCAGGTCTACGCCTCCCCCGTGCACACCGCCTCGGTCAACAGCGTGGCTTGGGCGCCCTACGAGCTCGGCCTGCTCCTGGCGGCCGCCTCCTCCGACGGCAGCCTCTCTGTGCTGGCCTACCAGCCAGATGGCAGCTGGGCGGCGGACCGCATCGAGGGCGCGCACCCCATCGGCGCCACCGCCGTCTCCTGGTCGCCCGCCGCCCCCAAGGGCTCCCTCGTCTCCAGCCAGGCCCCCGGCCAGCCCGTGCGACGCATCGTCTCGGCCGGCTGCGACAACACTGTCAAGGCGCGAGCCTGCCGCTGCTGTGGGGCCGCTGGGGGGCTGTGGCATTGCCGGTGGGGCGGCGCTGTAGCAGCGGCTGACGTTGCAGCGTTGCTTGGGAGTGCTTGTCGGAGGGTTGCATTCACTGCGGGCCGCTACGCAGGGAGAGCTCGCAGACCGGCAGCGCGACGACACACCAGCTGCAGGCAACCCTGGTCCATGCCCTCTGGCCTGCCTCACCTCCTCCGCTGCCCCCCGGCCGCTTCCTCTGCCCCTGTCCTCCCTCCCACAGGTGTGGCTATACAACGAGCAGGTGCGGCGGTGGCAGCAGGACGGCGCGACGCTGGTGGGCCACACCGACTGGGTGCGCGACGTCGCGTGGGCGCCCAACCTTGGCCTCCCCCAGAGCACCATCGCCAGCGGCGGCCAGGACGGCAAGGTCTTCATCTGGGCGGAGCGGCAAGAAGGTGGACGGGAGAGGGGGGCGTCAGGGGCAGGGTGGGACGGCAGGGGCGCGTGGCCAGGCCTGCGGCGCATGCCCGGCATCATACCACGTCGACCCGGCAGCCGCCATGCTTCGCTATGCTGGTGCTGCACCACCGCCGCTCTGTTTGGGTGCTGAACCGCCGACGCTGCTCCGGCATGCCTCTGAGCCACTGCCTTCTCCGCGGCGCACCACAGGCGGCTGGGACCGCGTGCTTCTCCACGACTTCCGCCAGTCGGTGTGGCGTGTCTCCTGGTCGGTCAGCGGCAACCTGCTGTCGGTGGCGGACGCCAGCAATACAGTCACGCTGTGGAAGGAGGGCGCCGACGGCCAGTGGCAGCAGCTGACGCAGTGAGCGCTCGCGGCGGGGCGGCGGCGGTGTTCGGCGCCACCGGGCGGGCAGCCGGCTGTTGCTTGGTGCTGATTCAGATGTTCCCATTGATGCAGCTGTGCTTTGACAGAAGTGGCTATGCATCGTGGTGCTTGAGTCATGCGGGGAAGGGTGGGGGATGCCAGGGAGAACCTGTGCGCACGCGCACGCACGCACATGCACGCATGCGCACGCACGCACGCGCACACGCGCAGTCTTGGATGCGCTAGAGGCTCGTCGGCCCTGGTGTACTCTGCCCTCCCTACCGCTCATCCCATTGAGCTATCTCAATCCTGACCAGCCGCCGGCGCAATGTCCAAAGTGTGGGTCTTCCTGGCTCTCGCTGCCTCGGGTGAGCTTGGCATGCCAACCCTTGCCCGACAGTAGCCGAGGCGCGTCGTGCTGCCCACTGAGCCAGCTGCCCCCTAGCTGTGATTGCTGCAGTGGCGGCGCAGGCATCCGTGCCGGCCGCCCCGCTGCCAGCTGCCGCCACCCCCGGCGGAACGTCGGCGTGCACGGCACTGCCGCCCCCCGACCCTGCCACTCTGCTCTCGCTGTCTGAGACCGGCATGACAGACCCCTCCCTGCTCAACTCGCTGGTGCCAGCCGTTGACTTTGCTAAAGGTGCAAGCACCCGGTCTGAGAGACAGTGTGGCGCACCCGTCCCCTGGTCCTCTCGCCTACTGCCAGCGCATGCCTCCACGAAGAGCACAGCGCATCCTGCTGTCTCACACACTGCGGCACTCCCTGTCGTATCCTTGTCCTCTTCCCCCGCCAGTCTATCAAGACTCGAAGACGATTGTGGACCAGCCTCTCAAAGCGCCACCTGCGCAGGTGACGGTTGGCGGATTCCCTGCTGCCCGACGTCTGGCGCACTGCCATGGCTGATGCGATCGCAGCTCATTCAGCTTTGCCAGTGTTGCGACCACGCGCGTCGCTGCGTGCCCCCTGGTGCGCAGGTCGCCGCTGCCTACCGCGTCCTGGGCCTGCCTGACCCCCTGGCCAACCCCGACGCCTTTGCCACCAACGCCACCATCAACCAGACGCTCCAGGCAAGCGGGACACCAGCGAGCTCCATAGGGGTGTGGGCTGGGGAGGGAGCACACCTGTCGGGCACGGGCTATGCTGGAAATGGGCGCCTGGATAGAACGCGTGACGCGGGCCTCCTCCCTGCGCCGCAGGCGTTTATTAGCCAGTGGCTGAGCCCGCCGGGCACTGAGATCATGCCACCGCCCCCGACGGCCAACTTCACCAGCGGCGAGCTGCCTTCCTGGATCGCGGTGAGTCGCCCGTGTTTCGCCTCTGTCACCTTGGGCTTGGGCAATGTGGCGTCCGCGGGCCAGCAGGCGAACCTGCGTGCTGGGCATGCACACGCCCTGCCCTCGCTCTGCATGCAAAGCGCCGCAACCCGAGTGTATGGCTGTGCGTGAACCGCAGGCGCAGCACTGCTAGCGCGACCCCCGCCCCTGCTCATCCGCGCTTGACATGCAGGCCATCCAGGACTCGCGGGCCAGGGCCTGGGCCATTGACCTGTTCAGGGTGACCTGTCCCGGCCCGCTGCTCTCGCCCGTCCTGCCCACGCAGCGCAGAGCGCGGTGCACCACCGCACCCCGTCGCCGCCCCCCACCCCCACCCCCACCCCACCCACCCACCCCTCCCCCCACACCACCCCCGCTCCTGCACCACCCCGCGCCTTGTACAGACCTGGGGCACGCTCACGCGCGTGGTGGACCCGGCCGTTGCACGCAACCAGGAGCTCTACACGCTCATCCCTGTGCCTTCGCCCTTCATCGCGCCCGGCTCCCGCTTCCGCGAGGCGTACTACTGGGACAGCCACTGGCGAGTGGGGGGAGGGACGCGGCATGCCGTCAGCACAGGGAGGGGTGCACCACAGCATTGGACCAGCGCCCAGGGACGCCAGAGAGCGGCCGCACCCGAGCGTCTTCGTGGTGGCTCGCTTGTGGCTCGCACTCCTGCGCCTGCCCTCTCCCAGGATCGTCAAGGGTCTGATTGCGAGCGGGCTGACAGAGCTGGCGACTGGCATCGTACGTGGTGCCACGCGCGAGCATGCTGCTGCCCGCGTCGTGCGTCCTGCAGCCAGGTGCGGCTCCATGCGGGCGAGCACTGCGCCCCTGCATCCCATCCCTCGGCCCTGTGCAGGTCCACAACTTTGCCTCGCTGATCGAGCGCCTGGGTCACATCCCCAATGGGTGCGCGCAACTTGCGAGCACGCGTGCACGCCGTGTGCCGCTGGCGCGCTCAACTGCAGGCCACACGGCAACTCCACACAGCCCCAGCAACCGCCTGCATCCGCTGCCACCATCCCTTTGTGCAGCATGCGTTCCTACTATGTCAACCGCAGCCAGCCGCCGGTGCTGTCGGCAATGGTTGCGGAGCTGTATGCAGGCGAGTGTGCAGGCGTCGATGTGAGCCAAGGCCAGATGGGGCCGGCACTACAGCGCCCGCTGCTGGCCATGCCCGGGCTCAAACCAACCCTCTCCTCCCTCCCCCCCGCTCCGTGCGCGCGCAGCCACTGCCGACTCGGCGCTGCTGCAGACCATGCTGCCCGCGCTGTTGCGGGAGCACGCCTTCTTCACCGCGCCGCCCAAGCAGGTCACGGTGCTGGGCCCCGCTGGCCAGGCCTTCTCTCTGAGCCGCTACTTTGCAGCGTGGGATCAGCCCAGGCCCGAGTCATACAGGTGCTGCGGTGGACACCCCGGGACAGGGAGCAATCCTTCTTTCTCGCAAGCTATTGCACCACTGCTGTGCTATGCTGCATGTGGAGCAGCGTGCTGCTCCCCTGCTGACCCCGCATGCAGCAACGCGCCGATGCCTGTGCCGCAGTGAGGATGTCCAGACGGCCCGCCAGGCCGGCCTCGACCCTACCCACCCCACGCCCGCCCTCCGCCAGCTGTACCAGAACCTGGCCTCAGCCGCTGAGAGCGGCTGGGACTTCTCGGTGCGCTGCCTGTGCTTGATACGGCCCGCGATGGATTGCTGTTGGCGAGTTGCTGGTGACTTTATTCACCCAAACTCTCCTGCTGCTTGGGCAGACGCGCTGGCTGGAACCTGGATCCACCAACCTCAGCACCATCCGCACCACGCGCGTCATCCCCGCCGGTCGGATGCGCTCGCTCGGCCGCCTCGCACTGCCCTCAGCCAGACTGGGAATCCCTATCACTCCACCCCCATTCGGATCTGAGTCCCTCCTGAACCAGTCATGACTTGATGCATGGCTCCTGCAGATCTCAATGCATTCTTGTATCAGTACGAGTCCAACATCGCTGCCTTCGCCGATGCCCTGGGCTGCGGCGCCCTCGCCGACCAGTTCCGCGGCCTGGCTGCGGACCGCGCCGCGGCGATGATGGCCACGATGTGGGACCCACAGCGCGGGCAGGCAAGCGCTGGAAAAGGAGGAGAGTGCTCGCAAGGGGGGCATTACGAGGCGCGCCGTGAGGCCTGCCGCACTGCGCTGCCTGAGCCTCTGGCCCTTCTTTGACTTCCACGTTCTTCTTGCTTCTTGCTCCTTCCACTGCAGTGGTTTGACCTCATCTGCAATCCCGACATGCCCAGCGCCCCTGCGCCCCAGCGCGCCGTCGCCGGCGGCGCAGAGGTGCTGTATGCTGAGGCCGCCGCCAGCCCGGCCGCCGAGGGCGAGGCCTCGGGCGCCCAGCAGGCCATGTGCATGTTCACGCGCTCCCTCGTCGTCTCCGCCTCCAACTGGGTGCCGCTGTGGGCGGGCGTGGTCGAGACCAACAGCACTGAGGCAAGCAGGGAGAGGTGGGGCGTACACAGGGGCCTGGTGCATCTCTGCGCCACGCTCTGTGGCGTTGCTCTCCTGCTGTGAGACCCACGTGCCGCCCCCGCCCTGTGCACGCCGCACGCGCTTGCAGGCTATGCAAGCTGTGCAGGCCTTCATCAGCGCAGGCTTCAATCAGATTGGCGGCGTGCCGGCCACGCTGACCGCCAGCGGCCAGCAGTGGGATTATCCCAATGTGTGAGTGTTGGCAGAGGCGGATGGGGCCAAGTGGGGAGGGGCCAGCAGTCCCAGCACTCTCAACCAACCATCTTCTTCCCGCGCTCCAGCTGGCCGCCTGTCGTCGACATGCTCATCGAGGGATTCAGCGACGTGCCCGGGGGCGAGGACCTGGCTGCCCAGATGGCAGAGCGGTGAGCCTGAGGCGCGCCGACGCAGATGCCAGCGCCGCTGGGTCACCCGACAGCTCACGCCTCTGACACCATGCGTCTGGTGGCGCATGCCACCCCTCGTGCGTGCAGCTTCCTCACGACCGGCCTGGCAACTTGGGAGGAGACGGGTACCAATTTCGAGAAGTTCAATGCGACCCAGGTTGGGACGATGTGGCTGCCTCTGGAAAGGGGCTGTCTGAGCGCTCTGGCGCAGGCGGCGCTGGCTGGGCTCTTGGGCTTAGGCGCGCGCGCTGGCTCCCGGCCGCGGTGTCCGCAGGTCGGCCGTCCTGGCGGTGGTGGAGAGTACGCCGTTGTGACAGGTGAGAGCAGAAGACTGACGGCGATGCCGTGTGCGGCCTTCACAGGGCAGGGGAGGAGCATGGCACGCTCGGTGCATGGCCCCACTGCGCTGTCAACACACTCAGGTGCGGCCATGCTTCTTCTCCCGCTGTTCCCGAAGGTTTTGGATGGACGAATTCAGTGGCCTTGGTGCTCATGCGTTTGTTTGGCTACGCAACGCTCTACTCGCCGCCCACGGCCGAGGGGTCGTGAGGGCGAGCAGGCGGAGGCGGCGGCAGCCGGTTCCTGTTACCACTGGACTCCCACACAACTTTCCCTGAGTCTGTTGTAGTTACTGTGCACTCCAACCCAACTGAACTGGCAATGAACAGACGCCCGTGCTGGGACTGGTGTCGAGCCCACCAATGCTACTCTCCAGCTCACGCCCATGCTGATTCAGCACATTGCCTCACTGTGCGCTCGCGGTCTGCACATTGACATGAACATAACATCTCCAGGGCAATTCAACAGTGGAGCCAGAGTAGAGCACTTTCAGCATGCCAGCGCTGCTTGCCGCTGCGTCGCGCACCGCCTGGACGGCGCTGCGAGCAGACGAGGTGCCAAACAGGTTGGCCAGCCACAGTGCCAAGGCCTTGTAGATTCGGCGGAAGGTGGAGTAGCCTATGCGCACAATGCCAAACCTCACGGCATAGCCGTCTGCCTACCTGCGGAGGGAGGCGGGCGAGCAGACCCGGTGGCAGCACTGCAGCCAGAGCAGCACCTGGCTGCGGCTGTGGGGCACTCTACTGCTGAGGAATAATGCGAGCCGCTTACTCAAAGTCGTTCTCCAGGCTCCAGGCAAAGTACGGCTGACTCAATCCTTGACCTTTGCCTAACTTGCGTTGCCGGTGTACTGTACTGGCGTCCTGGCACCGATGCGACAGCCCATGACAGCCCCCTGAACACGTCGCACAGCGTCTCTTCTAGCGGCATCCTCGCCTGCAGAGCCGCCGTGCAGAGGGCAGCTGCCTGGCATGGCGCGCCCCCTGGTGCGCCTCCTGGCAGGCGCCACAGGCGCAGGCTCTGCAGATGCAGGAGCCGCAGGCACAGCTGAGGCTCTTTCCACGAGTCGCCCTGCGCACAGTGGCTGCGGTTGGCGCACCGCCCGGGGGCCATCACGCCCGACTCGCAGCCTGTGCAGCAGATGGTCAGACGAGGAAGCAAGGAGGCAGGTAAGCTCACCGGCGCCACATCGCACTCCCTGCCACCTGCCGCAGCTGCCAGCGCTAGCGAAGCGAGCACGCCAGGGGCGATCGCTCGCCAGGTGTGCGGCCCAACCATGCAGCAGGTCGTGCTGCTTCTCAGGGCGGGGGCGGCTGGCGGGAGACGGGCAGCGGAGGGCGCGGGCGGGGCGGCGAAAGCAGGGCAACCCTGCTGTGCATTGCACATTCCAGGCTTCTGCATTGCACATTCCAGTCATCCGATCCCAGGGCCCCGTCGTGACCTAAACGTGTGCCCACCTCTGTTCTGAGATCGCGTCTGAGATCTGACGTTATTCCACTGTGTCTCAGGATGAAGGGAGCCACGCTGGCGGTCGCAGCAGCGGCGGCAGGAGGAGCAGCATTGGCTCTGGGCGTTCGTGCGCTCTGCTCAGCGCTTCCCGATGATCGCATCGACAGCATAGATAGTCAGGTATATCGGTTTGGTAAAGGAAAAAATGGTAATTTTGCAGAGCAAAACCTCAATTGCCCAGCTGGCCGCGTTACCTGAGGCTCAGAGGAAGCAACTGATTGCATAAAAGGGGGCACCCCGACCCGCCCGCCCGCCCGCCTGCCCGCTCCTCAGACGCGACCCACGGGGCTCCTCCTCCGCCTGGGCCTCTGGCTGGACGCCCACCTGCCACGGTTGCGTGCCCGACTGCTGCCGCCACAGAGCATCATATACTCTGTAAGAATGCACCACCACTTGCCGCCTCCGCTCGATGTGCCTGTTGCCGCCTGTGTCAAAACATTCTTGCATTGCGCAGGTGGCCAATGCCTTCATCTCCTCCAAGGTCCTCTACTCCCTAACCCAGCTGGGCGTGGCCGATGCGCTTGCAGCAGGCCCGCTCTCCGTAGCCGAACTGGCAGCGGCTGAGCGTGTCAAGGCGGGCGCGCTGGCTCGCCTGCTGCGCGCGGCCGCAGCCCTGGGCTTCTTCCGGGAGGTGTCCCCAGGTGGGAAGCGCGGGAGGTGTGGAAGCGCAGAGGGAAGCTCGGCACGAGCGGGGGATGTGGATGCACACAGCGAGGCCCAGCCAGGGCAGGCAACGTGACGTGACACGGCGGCGGCACACGTGCCTCACAAGAGCGCGCCCCCGCCCCCCCGCTTCCCCCGCTCCCCCGCTCCCCCCCTCCCACAGGCGTGTGGGCCAACAATCGTCTGAGCGGCATGCTGCGCAGCGATTACCCGCACAGCACAGCGCCCATCGTGCTGCACATGTGAGGAGCGATCTGGCTCACCCGGCGCGCCTGCACCGCCGTCCGGCCTGTCCGCTTTGCTCGCTCTCTGCTTTGCTCGTCAGCAGCTTGCCTTGCATACACGCAGCTGCTGCCAGCCGGTGAAAGCGCCGTGCACCTGCAGGGGGGATGAATCGTACCGGGGCCACGAGCTGATGTACGAGGCGCTCGCCGAGGGCGCGCCCAGCGCGTTTGAGCTGCGGCACAAGAAGGGCTACTGGGAGTGGTGGGCGGCAGTGATTGCCGGGGCAGGCTGCGCTTTGCCTCCAAGATGCATCGCCAGGAGGGACACATGAGCACACGTGTGCTCGGCTGGCGTTTCAGCGCCTGCCTGCCTGCCTGCCCGCTCGCCTGCGTGTTCTGCAGGCTGGCCTCACCGGGGCAGGAGGAGGTTGAGGCGCGTTTCAACAGCGCGATGGCCGCCCACACAAAGCTGGTCATGGGTTCGGTAGCGCAGGTCAGTCGGCGGGCCTGGCAGCCACAGCAGTAACCTGGGGAAGGTCCCACAGCTGAGTGCAGCTGTGGTGTTGCCAGCATTGCAGCATTTTCCAGTGTGGGCAAGCTGTCTGTCTGTCTCCCTGACACTCACTCTGCACTGTGTCCCATTGTCCCCCCGACACAATGCAGGACTACCCCTGGGCGCGCCACGCAGGTGGCCGCGTGATCGATGTCGGCGGCGGGACAGGCACCGCGCTGGCCGCGGTGCTGCGGGCTCACCCATCGCTGCATGGCATTGTGTTTGACCTGGCTCAGCCCATCGCGGAGGCCCGGTGAGGTTGGGCTGGGTGGCTGACGCAACGCAGTGAACGCAAGCCTCCTTGGTCTAGAGGCAGCCGAGTGCACGCGCTGGCCCTGCGCAGCGCATGCTTCCCTCCTGGCTGACTTCTAAGTGATGTGAAACCACATGCTGTCGCACAGCAATGTGTGGGCGGAGCAGTTTGTCGACCTGCTGCCGCGCGTGGAGTTTTCGGCAGGCTCGTTCTTCGACGCCAGCTCCATCCCGTCCGGGGACTGCTACTTCTGTGAGCGTGGGCAGCTGCTGCCAGCTGCTTCTCTTCAACACACAGTGCCTGCCCCTTGGACTCTCACGGGCAAATGCGAACGCCTGCGCCCTTGCCAGCAAGCCCTCTCGGCCAGCTTTTACCTCATCGCCCACCCCTTTCTGCAGTGAAACACATCCTTCACGACTGGTCAGACTCGGAGTCTCTGCGCATCCTGCGAGCACTGCGGCAAGCCATCCCGCCTGGAAAGTGAGCAGGGCAGCAGCAGCAGAGCAGCCCTGACCTGCAAGCAGGCAACCAGCCGCGCGCTGGTTGGGCCTCTGCCCCAGCCCGTTGCCCACCACGTGATGCCCCCGCCACCGCCCCGCAGCGATGCCACGCTGCTGGTCTGTGAGTATCTGGTGGACGACAACGACCCAGCCTTCTCCACACTGACGCTGGACCTGCAGGTGCATTGCGAAATGGGCGACATGCATGCTGCCCTCTCCGCCATCGCCTTGGCCTCTCATCCCCCTCGAACCCCCCTCCCTCCCCCTGTATCAGATGCTCTCGTTGGTCGACGGGAAGGAGCGGACACGCCGCGAGTGGGCAGAGTTGCTGGCGGGCGGCGGCTTTGAGCTGGTGGCAGTGCACACGTTGCGGGCGCGGACCTGTCTACTAGAGGCGCGCCCCATCTGAACGCGACCACAGACCGAATGGAGCATGCATGCGACTGCCCATGCGTGACGTTGTGCCTGACGGCGCGGTGCACACTCCACCTCAACACTTTCCACCTCGTGGCTAGTTGCGATTGCACCAGCTCTTCTCTTTTCTGCGTCCTGCCTCTCTGAACGCGGTCCAAGCAGCTGCTGCCCGCACCTGAGCCATGGCGAGCAAGGAGGGGAAGGCGGCGCCCGCCTCGGCGCTCCCCTCAGCAACCACGCGGGCGCCGAGCTACGAGCAGAGTGACTATGGAGCCGGTGGCATGGCCAGCATAGGTGGCGCTGGTGGGGGCAGCCTCGGCCCGGTCAGCGAGGCGCCGGGCGGCAGCAGTTTGAAGGAGCTGAGCGGGGGGAAGACCGGCGGGCTAGGAGGCATCATGGGAGGGCCCACCGGGGCACTGTCGGACCTCACAGGCGGGCCGGTAGGCGGCGTCCGCGACCTTGCAGGTGGGGCCTGCGCCGGCGGTTCCTCTAAGTGGGCTGTGGTGGCCGCCCCACATCCCCTAACCCACGTATTGCCCTTGCTGCGCTGCTGCTGGTGGTCCTGCCGCAGGCGGCGAGACAGGGACTCTGAGTGACCTGCGAGACCACGAGGGCGAGACTGGAGGTCTGGAGAGCATTCGCGACCAGCAGGGCATCACTGGCGGTCTTTCCTCCATCAGAGGCGGCGACACTGGGGGGCTGGGAGACATCCAGGACCGCAGTCAGTGACCTGTAGCTCTGACGCATTGCAACAGGGACAGGCTAATGATAGCAACAGAAGGCAGTACATCAAAGCATTAGAGCAGAGAGTAGGTACAGGGCTTGCGCAGCAGAGGGAGGGGCAAGCAGAGGAGGCGCCGAGGAATCAACACACAACACACTGTGAGAGACGGACAACAAATCAGGGGCGGCGCAGCTGCCAGCTGATGGCGTTCGAATGCTGAGGCCGCACCAGCCGCGGGGGCGCACCATTGCTCAGGCCCGCACCAGCTGCTGCGGCATGTAAGTCTCGTGCAGCGACAGCCACTGCTGCTTGCCGCCCCGCTCGCCGCGCAACAGCGCGCTGCACACAAAACACAGGGGTCCACGTTGTTACTGTATTGGAGCAGGCAGGAGGATACAAGGCCACCTCTTAAGGTGAGTTCAAAAAGCCCTGCGCACCTGCAAACCTTGCCCTTGCGCTGGTCCCGCGTGTGCTTCCCTGCCGCAAATGGCTGCTGCGCAACCGTGTACCGCACCTGTGCAGACAGGGGGCGCGGTGTGTCAGGGGCGCAGCATGGCTGGCGCGCAGCCCGCACGCCCGCAGGCCCTGGCGGGCCTACCCAGGCGTGCGGCAGGCATGCAGTGCGGCAGGCATTTAACCCATCCTCCCAGCCACCTCTTGCGCACTGCTGTGCACTCTTCTGTGCTGCTGGTGGGACTCACCAGCCATACCCCGTCCGCCAACTCTCGCTCCGAGTAGCGATCCACCCAGATGCGCAGCCTGGGTCCGGCGTCGGCGTCGGTGCCCTCGGCCTCGGCCGGCGCGGGTGCCTGCGGTTCGCCCGCCTGGGCGCGCGCGCTGCCGTGGGCGTCGTCCCTGCAGCAGCAGGCGGGGGGACAGGGGCCGGGGCCACGCGCCCGCCAACTTCATTGCTAGTGCGCACGCAGCAGTGGCCGCGGCTGGAGTGGCAGGTGCCTGCAGTCACAGCTGCTGCTCGGGGGCCCCACCTGAACCATGCTATGAACTGCTTGCGCGTCAGCATGCTGGCCCCGCTGGGGCGCACGTAATCGAACTCGGGGGCCAGCACCTGCACACCGGGAGCATGCAGGCTTCTCTCTCAGGATGAGGGAGTGGGTGGGGAGGGGGCAGCACGTCGCCGCTCGCGGCGTGGCCTGCCAGCGCGGAGGTCGTGCACGCCAGAGCGCCTCGCGGGAAACACGCCTGGAACCCAGTCCCCCAGGGCAGCCCCGCACGCCGCAGTTGCTGCCAGCGAGCGCGCCATCAAACAAACAGCCAGCCGCGCGCACCTGCTCCAGCAGCGTCAGGCTGGCGTCGCCGTGGTTGGGCACCGCGCCGTTGAGCCAGTCCTCGGACCACTGGTGGAGCGCCACCACGGCTTGGCGGCGCAGCTGGGTGGGCGGCGGCTCCTTGTCCAGGGACACAAACTCAAACTGGTGGAGCGCCTGGTAGATGCCACCTGAGGCACGCGACAGGCAGCAGCAGCAGCACTGAGGACTACAGGCATGCAGGCCCAACTGGGGGGCGGGTAGAGTAAGGGTCTCTTGCAGGGGAGAGAGCAGGGCTGCCCGTGGCACAGTGCGACTGCATGTACTGTTGCGCCACATGCAACGTGGCCTGCCCCTGCGGTGACGAATGGCAGCCTCCAGCGCCGCATGCAGCTCGGCTCACCCGGCCCGTTCTCGGTGGCGCGGAACAGCCGGTCGTGCAGGTTGGCCTCACACCACTGCCGCAGCTCCGTGTGCGCGTTGGCCACCATGCAGCCGTGCACGCCTGGCACGGCAAACAGCTCAATGTCGTTGCCGCTGTCGCCGCAGACCAGGACCTCGGGCCGCCCGCCGAAAGACTCAAACTGGGCCATGCCCAGTGGCAGGGAGCCGGCGGCGGTGGGCGGGATGAGGGGTGGGCGGCAGGCAGGTGCGCGAGCTGCCGTGCTCGCAGCTCTGAGTGCCAGGGCAGGCAGGGAGGCAGGCTCATCGCTCCCCACTTGTGCTGCCGCGCACCTGCCGCAGCAGGAAGGAGAGGGCCTTCCCCTTGCTTGCGCCGCTGGGCAGGATGTCAACATCCACACCGCCACTGTAGATGACGTTTGTGTCCAAGCCGGCGCCTGCCAGCCGCTCCCGCAGCCTGGACAGCACCGCCTGCGGGCCCGTGCCGCGGCGGGGCACCAGCACCAGTCGGCATCAGTCGGCGATGCGCAGCCATGCCCTGACACCTGCCTCTGCACACCGCACTATAGCGAGTTCAGGCGCCACGTCCCACATCCTAGCGCGCCTCGCGCGCCCGACCCTGCGAACCCCAGCGCTGCCCCACCTCGGGGTCAGCCACGCTGAGCTTGTAGCTGATCTTGTGGGACCGCTGTTCCGAGGGGGCCTGCAGCTCCAGCTCTGGCAGCTCGGCCGCGATCCGCGCGGCCGCCTCCCTGTCCCACCCCTTGTTCATAAACTCCTCCCACTCGGCGTCCGGCTGGCCTGCGGCGGGCAGGCGGGCAGGCGCGGCGCAGGAGGAGGTATGGCGCTGCTGCATGCGGCGGCAGCGGAGTTGGATTGCCGCGTGCGTGCAACGGTCAGCGGCTGCCGCCACGCCAGCTCGGCGACTAGCGCCAGCTGCATGCATCGCCACAAGATGAGTTGTAGGCTCACCTCCCAGCAGGATCTCGGTTCCCACCGAGCACACCAGGATGTCTGGCTTCAGCAACGGCACCTCGGCCTGCACGCGGCCGCCAGCAGCGCGAGGCGGTCGCCACCAGCCAGCGCCCGCACGCACACGCATGTGGTGGCGATGCTGGCGTGCCGTCGGCGGCACGCGCCATCGAGTGCGCCGCCGGCACGCGAGCAGGGCTTTCAGGCTCTCAGGCCGGCGCACCGCGAGCTCGTGAAAGAGCTGTGGCGAGCGGCCGGTTGAGAAGACAAGCAGGCAGTCGTGCGCAAACTCCGTGAGCCACAGCCGGTTAAAGCGCAGCAGCTTCTTGTGGGTGGCATCGTCATGGTCGACCTGTGGACGCGCAGCCAAGAGGGGTGATGGGGCTGCAGAGCAGAGCGCACGGCAGGCAGGGTGGCAGGCGGCGAGCGGGCGACGGCACTGTGGCACAGGCAGCGTTGATCAGCAGCCAGCCAACTCGCCATCGTCCAGTCCAGGTCGGAGACCAGCATGAAGCGCGTGGGGGTGCGGACGAGGAGGTGGGCCATGTCGGTGGGGTGGGCCTTGGTGCTGTGGATGCCTCTGCTGACCCTCTTGGACGCTCTGGCAGCCGTGCACAGCGATCGGAAGCGCGCAGCAGCACGAATCGCTGCTCAAACAGGGGAGAAAACAACCAAGCCTTTCCATCTCGCCCCGCCTGTGCCTTTCGTGCTTCAGATCGCCCAGACCTGCACACAGCCTGCTTCCCTGTCGCGCGATCCAGCCCGTCGGCCAACTGACTTCAGGAGTGCAGGCAGCAGCGCCCAGGCCTCGACACTAGCAGCTTGAGCAGGAGAAATGGCGGGCGAGCTTACGCAGCGCAGGAGCACGGGCGAGGGGCGGATGGCCACTCGCTCCACGCCCGCAGGCGCGGTGACGCGGAGGCGAAGCACAGGTGAGATCGCTGGGGGTGGCAGTCGCTCTGGGCGCGACAGGGCGGGGGTGGTCAAAGCCTGCCTGCCGCCCACGGCAGGCGGCAGGTGGGCACTTAGGTTGGCGGCAGGTGACCCGTGCCACTCCACTACGCCCGCTGCTGCCCCCTCCTCCCCGTCCTTGCAGCAGCAGGCAGCAGGACGACCCGGCAGGGGTACTTCTTCACGGATGATACTGCAGCCATCAAGCTGTCGCCGGTGGGCGGCGCGGGGGCACGTGACCTCGTGCTTGCCTGCGCGTGCACGTGCTGGGTATCGCGCTGTCGCGGCTGCTGGGTCGGCGGCACTGGCATTGCTGGGCGTGCACTGCCCGCGGCCAGGCACTGGCACTGCTGGGCGTGCACTGACGCAGCCCGCAGCTCGCGCGTGGCTGCTCACAGGCCGGCGGGGGTAGCTCCCCAACAGAAGCTGTGCAACTTAAATTCGTATGCCTGCACCTGCTGCTGGCCCCCGCAGACTGCGGTCATCTTTTCTGCCATCGGCTTCATCTTGTTCGTCTTTGTGCTGCACATTGTTGGCAAGCTGCGGGGCTGACGGGAGCGGCCCGGCACCTCGCCCCCTGTCGCGGCCGCCGCAGAGGACCGCGGCGTGTGCCACTACGGCCGCTGTGTGGCACCGGCAGGCCGCCTGGGCTACGCGCTGCATGTGCGCTGCATGCCGCGGACTGCGCCCGGGCCTGCTTGGCAGCAATACCCCCTAGCTAGAAGCGATCGGCACGGCTGCCGCCAGAGGCACGGAGTGACGCGCCTGGCGCGCCGCCCGCCACCCGCTGTCCTTGACTGCTGTTCCCTGACTCTCTCAATGTCCGCACTGCCACTGTCCTTCCCGCGGGCGCCCTCTGTTACACATTTTACGGCGGTTCAAGACAGTGGTTGTTGCTGGCAGGAGAGGGGGGTGGGGTGGGGGGGGGCGGCCGTGACGGCTGAGGCCGTGACGCTGAGGAAGCAGTGTAGAGCAGATGCTGTGGGGCCATGCAGCATCTGACACATGCGAACTGGCAGCAGAACCAACTGCAGTGCTGCTGCGCCTTTGCAGCAACAAGAATAAGAAGTTAGGGCTGCCAACCGAGGCGAGGTCAGGCCTTTTGGGGGGGGCCAACTCGGCGGTTCGGGTCCTGGTGGCGGGCGACCGCCGGGCACACCCAATCCCACCCGTGCACCATCTTTTGCAGCATCGCGTCGCGAGCTGTTCACTGCGTGCTGTGCTTTAGTAGTGGCCCTCCCTACAGGCCGTCCACCTTACCCACCCACCCAAGGGGCAAGCAAAAGGCTGATCTCGATCAGCCGCGTGCCATCTGGTGCCGGCAGCAATCGCTGCAGTGCGTTCGCACTGCGATGCGCCAGCTGGGAGGAGGAGGGCTGCTGCAGCTAACGCCCCCTCCCGTGTCGACGCGTGTTACGCTATGTGGCAGGACTGCACAGGCGAGTTGGAGCCGCTGAGATTGGGGTGGGGCCGCATGGCGATGCCAAGGGAGCGCGGTGCCAAAGGGAGCGCGCTGGTGGTCCTCCGCACACCTTGATCAACAGGAGGCAGCGCGACAGCAAGTGCGCAACGCGCTCTGCATTCGATGGGGGTTGCTGCAGGTCTGGCCTCGTCTCGGCGCCCGCCGCCGACGCCACCCGGCCGTTGCGGCAGCTGGCTCCCAATCGGGCAGCAGCGGCTTCGACAACAGTCCTACTGTCAGCAGCAGCAGGCAAGCGCAGTCTGCCAATGAGGAGTTGGTGGAGAGCGAGGCATGGACAGCAGAGACGGCAGTCGGCGCGGCGCGGTGGCGGCTGGCCTGGGCGCAGCGACTGCGGCAGCAGGAAGAGGCTCCGCAGCAGCTGGAGGGGGGCCGGTGGGCGGCTGGCGGGCGCGCCGGGGAGACGGTGCACGGGGAGGCGTCGACCAGTGGGCGGGGCGCCGCCGAGGCCGGCGACGCGCAATGGGAGGCGGCACAGCGGCTGCGTGCGCGGCAGATGGCGTCGGCGTCCGCGGCGGCGGCGCCGCTGCAGCAGGCGGCGCCCGCGCCACCGCAGCAGCCGAGCACGGCGCGCTACTTCTTTGCCGGCGCGGCCGCGGCGGTGGCGATACACTACCTTGTCAACTTTCTTGGCACCCTGCCGGTGGTGCGCCGCATTGTGCAGCGCTTCATCTGGTCGAGTGAGGAGGCGGCGGAACTGCCACCGCCGCCGTGGCCGCTGCCGCCGTGGCCGCCGTCACAGCTGCCGCCATGGCCGCCGGCGCCGCTGCCGCCTTGGCCGCCGGCCGCCGACGGCGCAGCCGCCCGCGGCGGCGCCGCATCGCTGGCGAGCACCGACGTCGCGCCCGAGGGCACCGCCGTCGCGGGCGTTGTGAGCGCCCACGCGGGCGAGTCGGTGGAGTGGGTCAACATGTGCTGGCGCAAGGTGCGCGGGTGGTGGTCGCGAAGCGCATGCGTGCAGGTGGTTCGTGGGTCTGTTGCTGGGTGTGTTTGCAGTCGGGGTGCCGCCGCCGCTGCCGCGTGCTGCGCCCCAGACGGCCCGGGAGAGCCGACGCGCCTCACGTGGCGCCGCGCATCCCGTCGCGCTGACCCCCCACTCCCTGCAGGCATGGCGCGTCTACCAGCGCGGCCTCGAGCGCTGGATCCAGGACCTGCTGCAGATGCTGTTTGACATGCTCATCGACGAGGGCATGGTCCCCCAGTTTGTGCAGGTGCGCGGGGCCTGGGCCGCCGGCGGCAGGAGGGATACGGGCACGGGGGAGCCTCCCAGCACGTGTTCAATGTGTCCGGACTCCCCTCCACCCATTCTCCTTTCCTGCCGCCAGCGCCTGCGCATTATGGAGTTCACGCTGGACCACGAGGCCCCCTACGTCTCCAACATGCGCCGCCGCACGTCGCGCAAGGACTCGGGTGGGCGCGAGGGCACGCGCCTGCGTGGCGCGCGCGCGAGGCAGGCTGCCGCGGCACCCACGCGGGACTGCCGGGCGCCTGCTGCTTCGCCTGCCGCGTGCTGGTGGCTTCATCCAAATGTGTTTTATTCTTTTTATATTGTTTTTTAGATTGATATAGAAGGCCCGCGCTCAGTCGAGCTGGCCCGCTCTGCGCGCCTCCTGCAGACCTCAACGGCGTGGTGGACGTGCGCTACTGCGGCGGCGCGCGCATGCTGCTGCTGATCGAGGTGCGTTGGCGCCTGGGGCACGGCGCGCGGGGGAGAGGGGACGCGCCGTGTCTTGGGAACGCCGCGCGTCGGGTGCAGCGCCGCTCGGCTGCCGCCGCGCGCCCAGCCGCGCGCCGCGCGCGCGTGCGCCCCGGCACAGGTGGGGACGGGGCGCTGGCGCGTCAAGGTGCCGGTGCTGGTGTCGGACCTGGACCTGGAGAGCAGCCTCTGGCTCAAGATCCGGCTCGCGCCCATGTGCCCCTACATCGGCACCATCAGGTGTGCGGGGCCGGGCTTGAGCGTCCATGGTCTGGGCCTCGACAGGGCCAGTCACGCAGCGCGCTGGCCTCGGCGCCCCACGCGCGCTGCCGCGCGCCCAGCTGCCTGTCGAGGTGGGTGCGCCCGCGCCACCCCACCGCCCTCCCATGTCCTCGCAGCCTGGCGTTTGTGGGCCAGCCGTCCATCCGAGTGCAGCTGTCGCCCTACAGCCGGCTGCGCCTGATGAAGATCCCTGTGCTGCAGGTGTGTTTGTGCGTGCTGTTGTGTGTGGGGCAGCGCGCGAATGGTGGGCAAGGGGTTTGGGCATGGCCGGGGCCTGGGGGTGCAGAGGGGGGAGGGAGCGCCGGCCGGGCGCGCCACGCGCCCGCGCTCACTCTCGGCCCTGCGCCTGCTTGCGCCCCCTTGCGCCTGCTTGCGCCTCCCCTGCCGCGCAGCCCTTCCTGCGCAAGCTGCTGACGGTGGACCTGCCGGCGCTGATGACGCTGCCCAAGCGCCTCGAGTTCAGCATCCCGCCCGCGGTCACCGCGGTCGCCGAGGCGGCCGTCGGCCGCGACGCCGTCATGCGCGCCGTCGCGAGCGCCGTGCTGCAGGTGTGTTGTGCATGTGGCGCGCCAGTGGCCTGCATGCATGCGCGCGCTGCCTGGCTGCCTTGCATCGCCGCTGGGTCGCGTTGCAGCGCGCCGCCGGCCGGGCCTGCTGCTTGCGTCGGCCCGCTGCTGCGCGCCTCACCTCGCGCGCCCCTCGGCACGGTTTGCCAACCTGTGTGCAGGCGGACGCGCTGGAGCACGCGCTGCTTGCGGCGCTGCCGCTGGGGCCGCAGGGCGCGGCGGGCGGCGTCTCGCTCCCCGACTTCTTCAGGTGGGGGCGCTCCGTCGGCAGCCTGGCCTTTGGAGCATGCGCTTGAAGCACGCCCGCACGGCCGGTTGCAGCCCGCGAGGGCCCGACCCTCGCCTCCCCCCACACTGCTGTGCCTTTCACGCCGCAGGGGCGAGCTTGGCGTGACGCTCCGCGAGGCGCGCGACCTCCCTGTCTGGGGCTTCCCCTGGCAGTCCAACCCCTACTGCCGCATCACGCTGGGCAAGCAGGCGAGCGCCGGGGTCGTCGCCCTGCGCGGGGCCGCGGGCGGCGTGCCGCCTGCAGCGCGCGGCTCCTGGTGTTGCCTGAGACTGCCGCGGTCGCGCACGTCATCACTGTGACTGAGTGTGCCTCCTCCGCTCCCCCTCGCCGCAACCACCATCTCTTGCAGGCGGTGGTCAGCCGGCGCGACGACGATACGAGCCACGCAGGGCGGCACCGCGCGCCAGTCTGGAACCAGGTGCGGCGCCGCGCGTGCGTGCGCCGAGCTGTGCGCCGTGCGCAACCGGCGCGCTGCCCCCTGGCGTGCTGCCCCGCCCGGTCCCACCTCTGCTTGTGGCTTAGCGCGCAGTGCCAGCCGTATGCGCCTTTGGCTGCGCGAGCTCCGGGCACCGTGAGCTGCCCTCCACGTGTGCTTGTGCCGCGCAGGAGTTTCAGTTCCTGGTGGAAGATCCGATGGTGCAGGTGCGCCGCGGCTCGGGGAGGCCGCGCGCGGGGTGGCGGGGAGGGGGGGGGGGGGGGGGGGGGGGG
>PCFQ01000010.1:692223-722849 GCA_003063905.1 Chlorella sp. A99
CCCCCCCCCCCCCCCCCCCCCCCTGCGCGCCCACCCCGCAGCCGCCCTCGCCGGCCGCGCGCCCCTCTACCACCCAGCTCATCAGCCTCCAGGCCACCGAGATGGCGGCCGGCAACGGAGTAGACTACTTCAACACCAACCAGCAGGCCGCGTACAACGCCATCATCGCCGGCATCGTGGGCGCGGACCCCTCCTGGGTCAGCACCAGCGCCAGCGCGGCGAGCGGCGGCGGCGGCGGCCGCCGCCTGCTGCAGGCGTCGGGCGCGGGCGCGACGCTCGCGCTGGCGAGCACCGTGGCGACGGCCGACCCGAGCGCCGCGCAGACAAAGTTCTCCGCCGCGGCCGCTGACACCGGGCCCAACGGCCTGGCCGCGCAGCTGCGCAAGATCGGGCTGGTGCTGAAGAGCGGATCGGTGACGTTTTCCGCGGCAGCGCCGCCGCCCTCGGCCGACAGCGGCGGCTCCTCCACCAACGTCGGCGCGATCGTGGGCGGCGTGGTGGGTGGCATCGCGCTGGTGGGCGTCGTCGCCGCCGGCTTCCTCGTCTATCGCAAGCGCAAGGCGGACGCGCTGCCGGGCGCGCCGCCCGTGGGCAAGAAGCAGGGTGCGCGCGCGCCGCGCCGCGCTGTGCACGGCGCGGTCTGCGATGGGATGGGACGCACGCCTGGCCGCGCGCCGACGCGGGGGGCCGCCGCCGCCCGCGGGGCCGCGCGCTCGCGCTGTGTGCCTAGCCTGGGCTGATCGCGCGCGCCCGTTCGCGGGCCCCCCACCCCTGCAGGCCAGTTGTGGAGCTCCAACCCGCTGGGCAAGGAGGGCGGCGCCGAGGGCGGCGTGGCCGAGGGCAAGGCCCGGGGCGGCCGCGGGGTCGCCGCCGCCAGCAACGCGCTCTACGGCGTGCAGGTGCGCCTCTTGTGGCGGGCCGCGCCGCCGCGCGGCGGCTGCTTGCCGGCCCAGGGGCCCTGCCGTCGTTCCCCGCTGGAACCCCGCCGCGCCCTTGACATCCACCCCGCTCCCCGCCTCCGCTTGATCCTCGGCCTCCACCGCAGATCGGGGAGGACGCCGACGGCAACCCGCTGTACGCCGGCGGCCCCGGCGGCGGCGACTCCCCCCGCGGCGGCGTCTACGGCGGCGACGGCCAGGCCAAGGACAGGGGTGGGCGGCGCGCGAGGGGGCGGGGGAGGGGCGCCGAGGGCAGGCGGGGCATTGAGGGCGCAGAGGGGCGCGCGGCGCGGAGGGGGCCGCTGGCGGGGCGGGGGCCCTCGCGCGCTCCCCCCTCCCTGCGCCGTAGCGCAAAGCCGCGCCCTCCCCTCCCTCTCCCCCCTGCCCCGGCTCACGCTCAAGCTCCCTCCCCCTCGTGCTCCCTCTCCCTCGCGCTCCCTCCCCTCTATCCCCCCCAGAGTACGGCAACCTGATGTTCAACGTGGGCGACGTGCTGGGCGACAAGGCCGGCAGCGGCGACCCCGCCAACCCGCTGTACGACACCAACCACTCCCAGCTCTCGGGCCCCGACGGCGGGCCCTACCAGGACGCCGGCGGCAACTCGTCTGCCGTCGCCGCCAACAGCAAGCAGGTGCGCGCTGCGGCGGCCGGGCCCGCCGGCGCGCTCTGCGCGCTCGGTGGTGCGGGCGCCCCTCGCCGCTCCGCCCCGGCCCCATGACGGGCTGCCGCAAGCCGCCCCTGGGCGTGCGCCCCGCCCAACGACCTCCCCGCCTCCTGCTTCTCCTCCCCCCCACTGCCCGTCGCTTCCCGACAGGGCTCGCTCAAGGTGGACCCGTCGTCTAACCCGATCTTCAAGCAGGGCGGCGTGCTCGACACGGACGAGGACGTGAGCCAGGAGGGCTGCTCTGTGGGCGGGAGGGCGGGCGGGCCGCGCCTGCGCCGGCCGCCGCGGCGGCGGCCGGTCTGCCGGGGCGTCGCCCTCCCTCCCGCCGCCGCTCCCCGACCCCTGCCGCTGCCCAACCCCTCGCCCCGCCGCCGCTCCCCGCCTGGCGCAGTTTGCAGAGCCGGGCGCCAACCCGCTCTACCAGAACCCGAAATCGTCCGACCTGCTGGGCACGGCCGACTCGATGAACGCCGGCACCTATGGCGAGGCGTCGGGCGCCGGCGGCGCGAGCGGCAGTGGCACGCAGGACGCGAAGGTGGGCGCGCGCGCGTGGCGCCGGGGGCGAGGGGCTGGGAGCCACGGCGCAGCTAGCCGCGTGCAAGCGTGTGCGCAGCGCCGCCGCCGCACGCCGGCGGGCCTCGCCACTCGCGCCGTGGCGCGCGCGCCTGCGCTCACGCCCCCGCCCTGCCGCCTGCTCCCCCGCTCCTCCCGCCGCAGCCGTTCAGCAACCCCCTGGCGGGGCAGGACCTGGAGGAGGAGAAGAATGCCAACCCTCTCTTCAAACCCGCCTCCCGCAAGTAGGGCACCCACCCCCACGCGACTAGCTCCGGAGCTCCGTGGCCGCCGGCGCTGCCGGAGGCAGCCCCCCCGCCGCTCGCCGCCCCTAGCCTGGGCCCGGCGCGCGCCGCGCGCGCGTGCGTGCAGGAGGGCGTGAGCCGGGGCGCCGCCCTCGGCCCCAGGACAAGATGACTTGCAGAAGAGAAAGCAGACGGCAGAACCTACCGGTAGATTGACAGACAGCCCCGGCAAGCGCGGCAGAGCGCGCCGGGGTGTGCAGGGCAGCAGACTGCGGGCGGCCGCGCGCCGCATTGGCGGCGACGCCCGCCACTGTAGACACCAGACACTTGCACCTTACTTCCTCGGTCCCCCCGTTGGTTTCACTCAGCGCGCGGCTGGCGCAGGTCGACGGGCCCGCCTGGTCACCGCGCCCCGCGCACCTTCTCCACCCCCACCTCATGAGCACTTGCGTCCCTCGGTTGATTGTCCTAAATTAAGAAGTGAGACAGAAAGAAGATGTTGGCCTCCCCCCTGCATGCACCGGGAAAAGGCTGGCAACAGGGCGTGAGACGACTACGCAGGCTTGGGAAGGCTGCGGCAGAGGCGACCTGGTCCTGGGAAGAGGTGGTGGAGAAACAGAAAACCCTAGAGGGAGGGAGACGGATCTGTTGGGGGGAGGGGTGGGAGCACGAAGGAAGGAAAAAGGGAAGCAGGCCAGGGGCCGGCATGAGCATGCCCCGCCCGAGGGGTAGGTCAGAGGAAGAACTGTTCGTGGAGTGGAGGGAGGCGCGTGGGAGAGCCAATGGTGGGGCGCGCAGGCTGCTGCTGCCAGCTCCCGAGCGCCGAGGCCAGGCAGCGAGACAGGCTGGCGGCGCGGTGGACGGGGGCCCCTGCGGGCGGCTGGGCGTCGCCGCCGCCAGCGCCCTCCCCCACCAACTCCGGGCAGCTGCCGCTCCTGACCCCGGGCCGTACTGCGGCAGCTGGGGGGGTCGCTGGTGCCACCGCGGGCCTGGCCGGCCCAGCCGCTGGCCCCGCCAGCCCTGCCGCAGCCACAGCTTCACCGCTGGCAGCGCTGGGCCGCCTGCCGGCTCTGAGGCCCGACGGCTGCGGCGGCAGACTGGCGCCGCTGGCGCGCCGGCTGCTGGGTTCGGGGGGCGTCACCGCCAGCGCGGCGGCCTCCGACCCATCTAGCGACGGCGCCGACGCGACTGCTGCTGCCGCAGCAAAGGGACTGACCACGGCGGTGTCTGGCTTGGGCCCTGCTGCACCCACCGCAGCAAACGGGCTGGCCACGGCGGCGGGCTTGCCAAATGGGCTGAGCACAGGTGTTTCTGGCTCAACTGCTGCCGCCGCCATAGCCGCAAATGGGCTGGCTGTGGGGGTGTCGGGCTCGGGCGGCACTGCCCCCGCAGCTGCGGCAAAGGGGCTGACTTGCGCCTCGCCGCCCGACGCTTGAGCAAACTGCACCACCATCTGTGACAGGTGCGCGGCCACCGACTGCCGCGCCAGCTGGCCGCGGCCGCCGCGGCTGCGCCCGCCGCTGCCGCCGCCGCTGCCAAGCGCGCCTGCGGCTGCAAACCCCTGCCACGCCACCGCCACTGCGCGCACCGCCTCTGCGTCCAGGCTCGTCGACTGCTGCAGGGGCAGCGACAGCGCGGCGGAGCTGCCGCCCGCGCTCAAACGGGTGGTGCCCTGGCTCAGGCCCTGGCCCTGCTGCTGCTCCTGCTTCAGCTCGGCCGCGCCGCCGCCCCACGCGCGGAAGAGCGGCCCCATGGCCACGCTGGCATAGGGGCGCAGCGGCCGCTCATCCAGGTCGTCTGACAGGCGCTTGGACCCCACCGCAGGCATGGCCTCGTAGTTTGCGATCGACTCGGAGCGGCCCCCCAGGCCGAGCCGCCCCAGCTGCCACGCCGCCGGCGAGCGCGGGCTGGCGATGCGGCTGGCCCCGCTGTGCCGCTGCTCCTCGCTGCTGCGGCGCGGCGCGCCGGCCGCCAGGCTGAGGCCGCGGGGCGTGCCGGGGTGCAGCTCAAAGGACGGGCGTACAGGTGGGGCGGCCCCAGGCTCGCGAGTGGCAGTGGGACCAGTGGGTGGTGGTGGAGGTGTTGGCCGCCGCTGCTGTGCCTGCGCATGGCCGCCCGTGGCAACGGCAGGCATGGCGCTGCTGCGGGCGAGCGAGGCTGGTGGCTGGTGAGTGGTGCCGAGAGCGCCAGGAGTGGCAGATGCCCACACTGGGGTAACCGCCTCCTGCGCCTGCCGCTGCTGCTGCGGCTGGGTTGGCACGTCAACAGTGGAGGACTCGGGCGTGACAGGCTGAAGCTCAAAGGAGGGTCGCAGAGGCTGCGGCGCGCCGGCGCGCCCCTGCGCCGCGCCGCCGCGCCTCTGCGCGCTGGCGCCCGTGGGGGGCCGGCCCAGCGCCGCGCCTCGGGGCGCGGCGGCGGCCGGTCGCGTCTGGGTCGCCAGCAGGCTGAGGCGCTGCGCCAGCTGGACGGCGGTGGGGCGCTTGCGGGGGTTTGTGGCCAGACACGATAGGATGACATCCCGCACCTGCCCATGGTGTTGGGCAGGGAGGCACGCAGATGCTGAATCAGTCAGTAGGCGGGCTTTTGGGAGAGGTTGAAGGAGGAGGGGCAAGGGCTGGACAGAGGTCTGCGCCGGCACTCAGCAGGTGACGCTGCACATGCGCAGGCTCGTCTGCAGGCGGTGTGCGGTGTGTGCCGGCTGCACCAGCCCCCTGCCCTCCCAGCACCCACCTCCTGCGGGCACTCGTCGGGGCAGTGGACGTCGCGCAGCTGCCCTCGCACCGGGGTTGTCCGCGTGCATATCTCCCTGCAATGGCAGGCGGCGGCGGACAGAGCGCTCGGCACGCCACCAATGCCAATGCCAATTACACCTGCCATGCCCCAGAGGGTGCAGGGCTCCTCCATCACCAGAGCTGAGGAGCAAATCTGGCCCCAGCCCGTGAAAGCCCTAGGGGGGGACTTGAGAAAAGGGATAAAGCCACTCTGGCATTACCCCACGAGCAGCACTCTCCCCTATATATGCTCCCCTCACCAGAGCAGCACACCAAACGAGTCTGCATCGTGGGAAGGGGCGCCAATATCACATCAGCTGGACCAGTGTCAAGCCCCCTGTGTTGCGCAAGCTGCGCAGCTGGCCTCCCTCTCCGCTACCAATACCGACCAACCATTCCCCACTCCTCTCCACCGCTCACATATATCTGCCTTCTCGGTGCAGCGGGCGCCCAGCAGGAGCTCGGGTGCGGCCTGCAGCAGGGCAGACGACGATGGAACGGCTCTGCAGCAGCACGCTGGCGCATGCGCATGCCCACCACGCCCCTGGCCACATGCGCATGTGGCCGGGGGCGTGGGCGCGGCGCAGGGCCGGGCGCTGAGCGGGCAACACTCGCGTGGCTAGCAGCTGGCTGGCCGTGAGCTCACCCAGGCCAGGGTGCCGATCTGCCCGCTCACGCCCGAGAAGCCGCCGGCGATGATGCGGGCCTGCGTGCACGCGGGGCGGCGGCTCCCAGACTCAGGGCCGCTCCACTGCAGGCCGCTCCGCCCGCCGCAGGTTCCCGCCGCTGGCTGGGGCGCCCCAGCGCGCACGAGCCGGCGGCACAAGGGCCGACAAGAATATCCCCCTCCTTTCTTCCCATCAAACCCACCATGCCCACGTCTGCGATCTTGGCGGTGCCGTCCCGGGCAAGCAGGATGTTGGCTGCACACGGCAGCGCAGGGAGTGGCTGAGCGCTGGCGGGCAGGGCACCGCCCTTCGCGGAAGGTTGATGGGAGGGCAGACGCGGCGGCTGCCCCAGTGCAAGGATCCCCTCCTGCCTGCCACCACTTACGGCTCTTCAGATCAAAGTGCACGATCCGCCGGCTGCAGAGAACAGACAGGCACGGGGCGGGGCGAAGACACGATTACAGGTGCGGCAAGCCTTGTGGTGCTGCTGGTGCAGTCGCAGCGGTGCACGACAGGGGCTGCTGCCAGAGCTGCACTGCAGCATCATGCCCCCTGCCGTGCTCCCACTTGCCTGTGCAGGAACACAAGACCCTTTGCAACGTCCACCGAGACCTGCAGGCACGCAGGTGTGGGGCAGGCAGCTGCTGCTTATCCAGCGGCTCGGGGTGCTCCACCTGCCGCCCACCCCCCTGCCTGACGAGGCGTGCTCCTACCAGCCTCCGATCGACCAATCCAGTGCGCGCGCCCCTCACTCGCAAGCCTGCTGTGCCCCTCGCAGGCCTGTTGCACGCCCACTCGCCGGCCAATGCCAATTCCAATGCCAAGCACCTCCCCCCAGCCACGCGCCTTGGCCCCGCGGTTGTACCAGCTGATGCGGCCGGCCATCAGGTTGCGCGTCAGGTTGCCGCCCTCGCAGTACTGGGCATGGGTTGGAGCAGGGGAGCAGCGGGCGGGCAGGGCTGACGACGGTACGCGCCACCCCGCAGCGACGGATGCTGGGCTGCTGGCCCCCAACCGGACCCCCATGCTGGACCGTCCCAGCAGCCCACCTCGGTGACCAGCATGCTGCGGTCCTCAGAGAGGCAGGCACCCAGGAAGAGCACGATGTTGGGGTCCCTGCAGGGGGGTGGCCACGGGGGAGGGTGGTGGCGAACTGCAGGAACTGCACCACACCGCAGGTCCGCAAGACAGATTCGACCTCCTTCCCAAAACCATCACACATGCGCAGCGTGCACGGATCACCACACATGCTCCCAAGATCGCTAAATGCGCACCTGCACGCCCGGAGGATCGACACCTCTCGCATGAAGTCGGTCTGCGCAAGCGACCGCACCTCATAGCTCGCCACGTTCAGCACCTGTGGCAGTGGGAGCAGCGGTGGCAAGGGGTGGACAGGGCGTGCTGCTCGCACTGCAGGCACCTTGCAGGCACCTAGTGCAGCCCAAGTGGGCCGGGCTCTGGCGCAGATGCAAGGGAGGCGTGGGGCGGAGGAACCGGCGCCCGACACAGGAGTTGCACGCTGCGTGCCAGGGGCAGGCAGGAGGGCGGCGGGCCAAGATGGACCCTGTGCATGCTGCGCTCGCCTTGACTGCCACAGGCTGCGCGTGGTTGCGCAGGGCCTTGTAGACGCGTCCAAACCCGCCCGTGCCCCTGCGTACAGCAGAGCGAGGCACACAAGGTGGCGTGGGCGGTGCGGCAGGTTGCCACGTAGAAGAAGGCAATGTGCTGGTCGTGGGTTGTTGAGTGCATGGAGCTGGGCGTGGAGCTGGGCCTGGCCGGCTCCCCGCTCACAGCTCCCACTCGCTGCCGTCGGGCCGCCGGCAGATCTCGATCTCTGCGGCAGCACAAGCGGCGCAGGGGGAGGGATTCAGAACGGGAGGAGGTGCCAGCAGTGCAGCAGGGCGGGGATGAGGTGCCAAAACAGCACTGCGCATGGAGCTCGGCAAATCACCATCAGAGCTAATCTCCCAGTCTGACACCTCGATCGTGGAAACCTCCCTGTGGCAACAACACCCCTCTCGCGTCAACCTGGAACGCAGACGAGCGGCACCCTTCGCGTGGCCAGCTGCTGCACCAGCATGCTACAGACAGCCCTGCCCCGCGGGGCGAGGGAGCATGCCTCTCACCTGTGAAAGCTGTGTTTGCCAGTATGGGCAGCCTCGTCGGGCGCCGTGCCTGCCGAGCCCTCAGACTGCCGCGCCGAAGCGGGTGCATGCTCCAAGGATGGAGAGTGCACCGCCCCGCCTGCGGCCGCGGCAGCCGCTGATGCGGAAGAGGCCACGTGTGAGAGCGCCACTGCCTGGGAGAGCTCAACAGACGGGCTGCCGGTCTGCAGCGAGGGCTCCGACGAGGTGTCCTGCGGCGGGGGCTCCGCGGGCGGCAAAGCCGCGGGGCCGCCCCGGCCAGCTGAGCCTGCCTGTGCACAGCAACGGGGGGGCAACAGCGACGCATTTTGCTGCCCAAGATGCAAGTCGGGACCGCTGCTTGCAAGGTGCAACAGCATGGGCGTTGCGCCGCAGCCAGGCCCCACACCCACCTGGCCAAGCTCTTCATCAGCTGCCGGCGGCGCTGCGCTGCCCTGGCGGAACATGCACGACAGCCAGGAGTTGAGCGAGCTGCGCCGGCTGCTCAGTCGGCGGCTCCCATCCCGCATGGGCCGCGGTAGCTGCGCCAATGCCAGGTGCGGGCTGGGCTCCGCCACCTGCGCGGCCGCCACTGCTGCAGGCACGTGCGCGCCGCTGACTAGCAGGGCTGGGGGAGGGGCAGGGTCGTCCCCGTGGGGTGGCTCGTGCACCAGGGCGGCAAAAGGGGACGCCACACCCTCTGCCGCGAATGCTGCGTCTAGGGCTGCCAGCTCCAGGTCGCCTCGTGAGCTGGGAGAGGCAGGGCGGCTTGCCTGCACAGCAAGCACAGCATCAGATCAGCAAAACAAAGAGGACAAGCGTGCAGCGGGCAACAGGTGGCAGGAGCGTGCTGGGCTACGCACGTTGCCAGGCGCCACACTCTTGGGCGACGCCGGCTGGGTGTGGAAGCCTGCGCCCCGCTTGCGCCGCCGCTGCCGCCGCGCGGCCACAAACAGCGCTGCCGCCGCTGCCACGCCCAGCGTGCTGCCAAGCACTGCTGCTGCGATGACCCCTGGGCTCGTGCCGCTGCCGCTGGTGTCGGCGGCCGGGGGCGGCGCAGCGGCTGCCCTGGAGTCTGCAGCGGTGCTCGGCCCAACTGCCGCCGTTGTGGGCTCCGGTGCAGTGAGTGACTTGCAATAGTCGCTGCTGTCCAGGGAGGCCTCCATGGAGCACTCGAGCCCGCCCTGGGCGTTGCACAGGCGGAAGACTGCGCCCGCCGGCACGCCGCCGCAGAGGCGCTCGTTGCCGGGGCGGACATACAGCTGCTGCAGCTTGGTGAGGTTTGCCCACGAGGGCGGGATGCTGCCGCTGAGATCGTTGCCTGCGGCGTGGGAAGCAGGCGCAGCGACTGCGTCAGTGACGGCTGGCGCAGATCACAGAATGCATGCTCACGCATCGCTGCTTCAGTTGGTGGTGCCGCCTGCACGGCAGCAGAGGGTGCGCAATGGCTTGGCCATCTCATGATGCTCACCGTCGATCCACAGCCTGCCCAGCGCTGCCAGCCCGGTGGCTGGCGTGCTGGAGTTGCCTCCTTCCGAGGCTGGGGTGGCAGGCACGTCTGGCAGCGGGCCGGTGAGGTTGGTGGCGGAGAGGTGCCTGCATGGGAGGCGGCGGCGGGCGCACGAGGCAGGGCAGCGTAGTATGTGGAGGAGTGGGCATGCCTGACGCAGGGCAAGCGAGCCAGCAGCTTGAAGCGTGCGTCCCAGCCAAATAGCGCTGCACCCCCCCGGCGTCCTCACAGGACTTGCAGCGCAGGAAAGGAACCTTGCTCCATCCACTCGGCCGGTAGGGGGCCGCCCAGCGGATTGTTCGACAGGTTGAGCACTCGCAGCCGGGGCCACACGTCGTCCGGCTGCCACTCGGGGGGGAGCCCCCCTGCAGACACGCAAGAGGGAGGGGGCCCAGGGTTGCATGACAGTGGGTCGCACAGTGCAGAGAGCCCGTGCTGTGCGGCAGGTGCCACTGCAAACGGCATGGCGAGATAGCAGGTGCGTCCAACCCTCGTGCCACTGCTGTCGCCCGCACCGACCTGTGATCTGGTTCAGCTGCAGGTAGAGTTCCTCCAGATTGTTCAGAGCTTCAGGAGACGCCCACTCGGGCGGCAGCGGCCCCTCCAGGCTGTTGTTCTGCGGCAGGAGGGGCAGCGGGGGGCGGGGGCAGGGGCGTGTCCCCGATGGCATTTGACACGAGGGGTGGGCATCAGCTGAGTCGTGCCTTCAGGCCGATTCATGGGCCGGTCGTGCCCCACGCCGCAGCTGGCTGCAGCAAGCCCTGCCGCCCAGCCGCTGCCGCTGCCCACCCGCCAGTGCACCTGCAGCGCCAGGACCCGTACTGCGGGCAGGCTTCCATTGGTGCCCAAAGCTGGCGAGAGCGTGCCGCTGACACGGGTGTTGAAGATGCGCAGGATGCTGAGCGCTGGCAGCAGCAGGGGGTCAGGCAGCGGGCCATCCAGCGGCGCGTCGGCCAGCGAGAGCAGCACGAGCGAACGCAGGGCGCCGGGCGCGCCCCAGGACGGCGGCACGCTGCCGCGCACGGGCGTGTCGCGCACGACCAGGTTGAGCAGGTGCGGGAAGGCGCCGGGCGCGCCCCACTCTGGCGGCAGCGTGCCGCCCAGCGCCTGCTGCTGGACGTTGAGGGTCTCCAGGTCCTGCATAGACGCCAGCTCGGGAGGCAGGGTGCCCCGAGCCTTGACACGGCAGCCCGGGCACTGCAGCAGGCTGCGGTGGGACGGGCGGCCGGGGCGGGCAGGGGCGCCGGCGTAAGCGCAACGCAGCTGCAGTCACGCGAGCGCGGCGTCAGAGCGCCAAAACACAGGCCAGAGGCGTGGGCAGGCGCTGGCGTGGGCATAGGCGCGGGGCGAGGACACACGAGCACAAGCAGAGCGCGCGCCGTGCAGCCACCCACATTGACGACACTCGACCGGCGGCGTTGCAGACGAAGCCTGTCCAAAGGCACGGTGGCACATGGGGGTCGTCCCACCCGCTGATGTTGTTGACGGCCGAGTACTGGAAGCGGGATGTGTGGGTGGGTGTCGGTCCGCCAGGTGTGCGTGGCGTGCAGGCGAGCACAGTGGATGCCTGCCCGGCCCCTGCAATAGACTGCCTTGCCACTCATCCTGCCCAGCCACCCACCTCGGCCCAGTTTGTGATCGACTGCTTCAGCGCTGTGACCGCGTCCTCTGCGGGTGGGGTGGGCGTGCACGGCGGGGTGACGCAGTGGTGGGAGGCACGCCCTGCCCAGAACGCGTGCCCAGCACCTCAGCTGGGCTCCCCTGCGGCGCAGACTCACGGTCCCTGAACGCTTGGCCCTGCGCGGCCGCGGGCGTGGCGAGCACGCCCAGCGCCGCCAGTGCCACTGCCCAGAGGCGAGGCCCCCGCGGGCCACGCATGGACCAGGCCCCGTACAAGCCTCGCGCCAACTAAGCCGAGGCGTTTGGAGAAGCGGGGTGCGCAATGGAGGCTCTGCGGTCTGCGATCGTGCGTCGATGAGTTTCCCACGCTCCCCTGGCCCAGCGATGGCCCCCGCGACGCTGTGTGGCTAGAGGAAGGCCGACATAGAGCGAGTTGGGGTTCAGGAGGAAGGGTGGGTAGCCAAAAGTCCCTGCGGACTGGCGCTTTGGGTCAAGCGATGGAGAGATGTGTGGGAACACGAGGGAAATGCGAAACTCGAAGGTGGCGGGCACTAGTGGGAGTCTACCTGGCGCCATCCGCCTGGCGATCGCAGCACGCATTCGGACAGCGCAGATCCCACCAGCCTGAGCTGCCTGCCTCCACATGCCGCCCTTGGCCTTGAGATAGTGCAAGAAAGCTGTAATGCACGCATACCGCCGTCGGCTGCCCATGCTGTCACCGCTGGCCCACTGCGCCTGTCGCCCACGCCCCGCCTGCGATCGTGTCAAGAGAGCATTTTACGATGCAAACACGGCTTGCTGATGGACACGGCACAACGAGGATTGCAGGTGCAATGTTTCAGACGTGCCACAACAAAAGCATTCCTGGTGCAGAAGGTGACAGAAGGATGGGGGCCAACGCCGTGCCGTCAGCCGTCGGTAGCCGTAGCCGTCGGCTAGCCGCCGGCGTTAGCCGTCAGCCGCGCGTCAGCGCGAGCAGCACGTCGGCACTGCACCCCAGCGCGAGTGCCAGAAAGGTCCACCGCGCCCAGTCAGTGCCATCAGCCATGGCGGAGATCTGGACAGCATGGGCAGGAGCAGGTGAGGGACCGTATGAGCAGCAGGAAGCTGGGAGCTTAGCTGCAGTCGAGTGAGGATACGGCAGCACCGCACCTGGCGATGTGCACGGCTGCCCCACCGCCAGGCACTGTGCCTGCAACCCCCTCTCCCACCTCGCTGTAGACACGGCGCTGCACCGCCTGCACGCACGCCTGCACCTGCGCGCCACAGCGGCGCACGCCGCGCGCGGCGGAGGGCGCACCGCCCAGCGTGCTGCACTTTGCGGCGGCAGCGCAGCCTCCCCCGCCTCTGGCGCGGGGGCACCCTTCCAGCTGCCACCGCCAGAACGCCCGTGCTTCAGCCACTGCTGCCACCAGCACCGGCATCCAGAAGCCGAGGAAAAGGGCGGTTGCGCCGACGACGCACTTGCAGCGGCCCTGCGGGCCGTGTTGGACCTGCAATGAAGCAAGAGAGCACGGCGGCAGTCACAGCATGTGCCAGATGGAGACGGGGGTCGGAGGCACTGTGCGTGGCCCGCGCGGCGTGCCTCCCTGCCTGTGGGGGCCAGTCGACTGTGTGCACCCCAGGCCGCTCACCAGGAGAGAGGTGGGCAGCGGAGTTAGCAAACCCAGCCAGTCGAGCAGCGCGTATGCCCTGCCAAACATCCGCTCCGCTGTGTGGTGCTGGAAGGATGGCGTGCGGCATAAGCCGCCACTGTGGGGCAGGGACGCTGCCAGCACCACCGCCTGCGCCGCCAGGTGCAGCCAGAGGCGCACTGGCCGGCAGAGCGCAATGACCACGCCCGGCGCCGTGCCTGTGACAAACAGCAGGCTGCCGGTCATGATTGCGGCGTTCAGTCCTCCACACGTTGTCCATGAGGGCTGCGCCAGCATGCGCGTGCTATGATCCCACCAGGCGCTTGGCAGGAACATGGCAAAGCGCAGGCCTGCGGCAGAGTCGGGGCAGGAGCGGCCTGGAGATCAGGTGGGGCAACGCCTGCTGGTACGAGCAGAGACGGCGCTGCTGCAGCAGGCGATGTCACCCTGCCGGCGCACCAGCTGACCGCACGGCTTCTGCCGCAGCGCACCGATTGCGTACGCCTCGCGCCACTGCAGGTAGCTGGCCCAGTGCTTGCGGCGCCAGAGCGCGCCAAGCGCCAGCACCGCGGTGTCGACCAACAGGTACAGAACGAAACCCGTGAGCTCCCAGTTGCGTGCCAGGGTGAGCATGTTGGCGGCCTGAAATTCATGAGCAGATTGAGGGACGGTGTTGTGAGCGATGGCCGGCAGCTACCACGTTGGCAGTACCTCCGGCGCGAGTGCGTGTGCGCCTTGGATGGGCCGGCCGCCGCGCCGCGCACCGCGTGCACCGCATCGACTGTGCCGTCGAGCGAGGCGGCACCCGCATTCAGCCACTCGCTAAAGCCGTCGGTGGAGGGCGGCGCTGCACCCAGCGCTGCTCCGGGCAGCTGTTCCATCCTGTGAGCGTCACGCTGCAGTGCGAGCAACAAGATTACACGGAATCCCCAAAAGGCTCGAACTGGGAAGCTGCGCTCACTTTCTTCTCTGAAGCTGTGTGCTTTACAAGTTACCTTTCGCCTTGCCTACCTCCAGACGCAGCCCAGGCCCGGGGCGAGGACTGCCGACGAACTCACTCAACACTCACCGATCACGATCAGGCCGAGCCCAGAAACTGCCCCGCCAGCGCCGCAAACATCAGAGGCTCCTGCTGCACGAGTGCATGGCCTGCGCCCGCCACCAGCTCCAGGCGTGGGGGCTCAGCGGCCCGGCCCTCGCCAACGCGGCGTGCCACCAGCGCCGCATTCGATGGCGGTGCCACCTCGTCCAGCTGGCCTGCGCACACGGAACAGTGTGGGTGGGTGATCAGAGTTGGCTGCCGCAGCTGGCAGGCGCAGCGCGCAGCATCGTGAGGACCAGCAGCTGCAGCAGATTGACTGTCGCGCACTGGCTGCGCAGCTGGCGGCGCACCCGCCAGCACCAGCATGCGGTTGGCGATCGCCGGCAGCTCGGCAGACACGGCGTCCGTCTGCGATTCGTCAATCACCATAGCCGCCTGCCTCTGAAAGGTTTCCTTGTCCTGCTGGCCCACGGCGCTCACAAGGTAGCGCAACGGCGACGCGCACCCGCCTGCTGCCAGCTCTGCGCGGGCAATGTCGGTGCGAGTTTGCGCGGAGGCTCATGAGCACCCCCAACAACCCAACCGGGAGCAAGGGCGCCGCCCGTGGCACCTGGCTGTTGCACGAGGGGGAACAGCCTGGACAGCACACGCTCTGGGCTCGTGCCGCCGGCAGCAAAGCCTTCAATCACCGCCTGTGCGCAAGGAGCAGTTGCACCTGGGAGGGGACCTGAAAGCAGCAAGACGCGTGAGCAGCAGCGGCAGGCAGCGGGGCAAGCAGAATGGCGGACGCGCAGGCAGGCTGGCAGGCAGGCAGGGTGGCATGCACACAGGCAGCATCGGCGCTCGCCCGTTCTGGATCGGTGCGCTCTGGACCGCCGGGGAAGGGCGCAACCAGCACCAGGCTCCCCAGCCGCTCGCCAGAGAGCTCCGCGGCGCGCAGCAGCACCGTCGCGCCGAGCGACCTGCGGCGCACAGGAAGACAAGACGATGGCCGCACTTGCATATGCATGCACAGAGGGACCAGACAGGACGATGGCCGCACTTGCATGCATGCAGAAGAGGACCAGGGACGGCAAGAGCACAGGGCCGCCTCACCAGCCGACTGCATCGGGGCGCCCCAGGCCGAGCGCATCTATGAACTCAAGCACGCCCTCTGCCAAAGCATCATAGGAGGAGTAGTTGAACGGCGCTTCTCCAATGGGCCCCCGAGATTGCCCCAGCCCGGGCCAGTTGACCAACACCAGCGTCCGGTTTGTCGCTAGCGGCGCGAGCGCCTCCTGTGGCCTGCGGAGCGTGGGCGCATGAGCAGGCGGCGCTGGCCCGTGACAGAGGTTGGTGCTGGCGAGCAACATCACAAGGCTGTGCTGGTGAGCTGCTCTTACCAGGAGTACATGGAGGCTCCGGTGCCTGTCAGCAGCAGCAGGGGCGGCGCGCCACCGCCCGCCGGAGACCTGCGGTAGTGCTCGGTTGGGCGAACGCTGAGTGAACTGAGGAGTACGAACACCCAGCACAGCAGCTCCCTCACCCGCCAAAGCGGTGGTAGGCTCAGCGAGCGCTTGGTAGCTCCACGAAATTTAGCGGCCCGAGCCAGGCGGCGGGGCGGGTTTCGATGTCGAGCAGCGTGCCAGGGCAGCCGAGCAGGCTGAAGTAATCGACAACCAATTCGTTTTCAGGAGCGGGCGCAAGCTGCTGGGCGGCGGCGCGGCCCGTGGCGAGCAGCAGGAGCGCGGCAAGGAGAAGAGGAAGAGGCATGCGGCGGGCAGGCCGGCCTAGCAGCGTCCTAGATCGCTCCATGTCGGCTGTGGGCAGGTAGGAGTGAGCAGAATTATTCTTGAGAAGAGCGCGCAAGGTCCTGTCAGGCTGGTATTGGAGCCCACACCATCAGTCTTCTTGCTAGCTGCTCGACCTCCTCTCCTCTGCTGCCCAACTCTCCACCACACTCGCAACCTGCTGCGGCTTACACACCAGGCCTGTACAGAGCGACGGGCGCCTCAGGCGCCTCCCTCCCCCGGCCTGCGCAGCGCCGTCCCGCCCCCACTGGGGCATTTCGGGGGCAGGGCCTGGCGCGCACTCATGCCTAGTGTACAGAACGCAAAACAACGACAGTGCTGTCCACCGCAGCAGCAGGCGCATGCGCGGGCGCAATCAGCGCGCCCGCTGCGGCCACCCAGGCGCCCCCAACAGCATTGCAAGCGACCGAGCGCCTCAGGCGGCGATGCGCTGCAGCTCCTCGCTGGCCTGCTCGATGCGCTGCTCCATCAGGGGGCGGAAGTGGCGGATGAGGCCCTGCACGGGCCAGGCCGCGGCGTCGCCGAGCGCGCAGATCGTGTGGCCCTCGATCTGCGTGGAGAGCAGGGGATGCGGGGCAGGGGGGGCACAGGTCAGGGCAGAGGCAGGAGGACGACAGAAAGCCCGGGAGCCGCGCGGCGCCGCCACCGTCTGGAGCGGGGCCACTGCGCCAGCGCGGATGCGGGTGCCGCCGCGCGCCGCGTGCGCGCCCCCCGCTCGCCATCCCCTCGCCTCCTCTCCCTCACCTGCTTGGTCACCTCCCACAGCATGTCGATCTCCTCCAGCCGAGCGTCCCCCCGCTTCATCCTCGTCATGAGGTCGTACAGCCACCCCGTGCCCTCGCGGCACGGCGTGCACTGGCCGCACGACTCGTGCTGCGGCGGGGCGGCGGCGGCGCGAGGCCGTCGGGTCGAGTGGGCGCGCGCCACGTCGCGCGCGTGCCGAGGCTGCCCCTCGGCCCTCCACAGCGGCGCCCTCCCGCCCCCGCAGCCCGCCCCGAGCAGCCCCCCTGCCGTCCCGACGAGTCGACCCCCGAGCGCCTGCTCTCCCAAAGCCTCCCAGCCCCCCTGCCGTCTGAACGAGTCAAATCATCATCCACGCGCGACTGTGCTCTGAAATCCTCACCTTGTAGAAGTAGGAGAGGCGGGCGATGGCCTCGATCACGTCGGTGGACTTGTCCATCACGATCACGGCGGCGGTGCCCAGGCCCGACTGCTTCTCCTTGAGCGCGTCAAAGTCCATCAGCACCTGGGAGGTGGTGCGGGGCGGGCGAGGCGAGTGAGGAGAGGGGGGCGAGGGGAGGAGAGGAGGGGGGGTCGAAGAGAGGGCGGGGCACCAGGGCAGGGCGGGGTGGCGTGGCGAGGGTGCGCAGGCGGCGCGGCCGGGCGCCAGGACGTGCGGCGCAGAAGCTCAGACGCGCCAGCAGCGCGCCAGGTGAGACCGAGGTGAGAGCGCAGGGCCGCTGGTGCGCAGAGCGCCGAGGGGCGTGCGGCGGCGCGGCGCACCGTCTCGCAGTCGGCCTTGGGCAGCATGGGGACGGAGGAGCCGCCGGGGATGATGGCAAGCAGGTTGTCCCAGCCGCCACGGATGCCACCCGCGTGACGCTCAATCAGCTCCCTGCGCGGCGCGGAGGGTGGTGAGATCAGTGCTCGGGCGCCCAGGCAGTCGGGCCAGTGCGTCAACGCGCGCCCACGCCACAGCCAGCTATTTATCAAGCTGCTCTCTTGTTGACCACTGCTCACTTGAGGGAGATGGACATCTCTTCCTCGACAGTGCACGGCCGGTTGACGTGGCCCGAAATGGCAAACAGCTTGGTCCCGTGGTTGTTCTTGCGCCCAAACGAGGCAAACCACTCGGGGCCGCGGCGCAGGATGGTTGGCGACACCGCCACCTGGCGTCGCAGGCCGGGCGCGGGGCGGGGCGCAGGTGCGTCGGAGGGGGCCGACGTCAGAGGGGCGGCGCGCGCGCGCGACGCACCGCCGCAGCGTTGGACCCGCCCCCACCCAGCAGCTGCTACTGCGACGCTCCGCCCCTCCGCCCCGCGACGCTCACCGTCTCCACGTTGGTCACGGTGGTGGGGCAGCCGTAGAGACCGACGTTGGCGGGGAAGGGCGGCTTGAGCCGCGGCTTGCCCTGCGCATCGGAGGCGAGAGCAGCACATGCGTAAACAAGCTGTCTGCAGCCGCGCGGTGCCAGACGGCGCCGCGCTGCGAGCCTGGGCCTCGGCTCTCCTCTCTCCCCTTGGAGCCCTGCGCCTGCAGGCCGAGGCACGCAGGCGCACGCGCACTATCACAAACGCGCTGGCGCGCACACCTGCTTGCCCTCCAGGCTCTCGATCAGCGCCGTCTCCTCGCCGCAGATGTAGGCGCCCGCGCCCCAGTGCACGCTCAGGTCGAAGTCGATGCCGCTGCGAGGAGGGAGGGGCGGGGCGCGCGGGGCGCGCGGTGGGTGCCCACAGGCGCGGCGCATGCCGCTTGATCGTCTGTCACTGTTCGGCCATCGCGCAATCGCCATAAGCCCACCCGCCCACAACCGTGCACGCATTCGCCCCCAAAACACGCAGCCACCCCGCTGTGCCGCGCGATGCGCCCCGGCAGCCCCGCGCGCAGGCGCTCCCTCCTCTCCCACGCCGCCCGGGCACCCGCCTCTCCCGCGCCCTCCTCCCAACACCATGCACGCGTACACACGCCCTCCCCTCAGCACCAGCGCGCACCTGCCGCACGCATTCTTGCCCAGGTAGCCCTTGGCGTAGGCCTCGTCGATCGCGCGCATCAACGCCAGCCGCTCGTTCACAAACTCGCCGCGGACGTAGATGTAGCCCGCCCGCGCGCGCATCGCGGTCCCCGCCACCAGGCAGCCCTCCACCAGCTGCGGCGGAGGGCGGGAGGGGTTGGGGAGGGGAGGGGTTGGGGAGGCGGGCGCGAGGTGGGGGCGCGAGGCGGGGAAGCGGGGGGGCGACGGCAGGGGATGCGCAGGGCTGCGGGGCGCGCACGGTCCCCCGAGGCCTGCGCCCTCCCGCCGTCGCCGCGCCGAGCGTCGCTCCCTGCCTCCTCCTCCTGCCCGCTGGCCGGCGACCGGGTCCCAAGCCCCCCATCGTCCATACCCATACCCATACCCATACCCATCGCCCATACAAGACCACACCTTGTGCGGCTCGTGGCGCATAATCTCGCGATCCTTGCACGTCCCCGGCTCCGACTCGTCGGCGTTCACCACCAGGTAGGAGGGGCGGCCGTCCGACACCTGCGCCAGGCGCGGGCGGCGGCGGCGTGGGTGGCGGCGAGCGGGTGCGCGGCCCGCAGCGGTGGCGGCGCTGAGTGGGGGTGCCGGACCTGCCGCTCCTTGTGCGGCGGGGACAGCTGGGTTGGCGGCCTGCAGCGCCAGACAGCGCCATCCCCGCGCTTGCTGTCCGCCGCTGCCCGCAGCATCTGCCGCCACTGTCGGAGGCCCGCGGCGCTAACTGGTCAGCGCCCCCAGCGCAGCTGCCGCCCACTGGGGCACACGAAACGCATAATTCACGACGCAATCGCTGCGCTGGGTCGCGCCTTGGGCATGAAGGACCACTTGAGGCCGGAGGGAAAGCCGGCGCCGCCGCGGCCGCGCAGCCCGCTCTTCTTCATCTCGTCCACGATCCAGTCGGCGCCCTGGGGGGCGCGGGGAGGAAAGGAGAGGGCAGAGGGAAGAGGGAAGTCGAAGAAAGAAGGGGTCGGCAGGCGAGGCTGGAAGAGGGTCCTCCAGCCCTCACAGGTTTACGACCTGTGTTGTTGCATGCCCTTTTTGGCCTCGGTCTTTCCTTCCCGCTGCAGTGTAGCTGCACTTTGCTCCGAGCGGCTCAGCCGGGGATGGCTGGAGCACACAGGAGGGGTTGGAGCGCGGTGCAGCTGAACTGCAGCAGAACGGGAAGCCTGAGGGCGAAATGGCCATGCAAAAACCCACTTCAAAAAACGTGTAAGCCTGAGGAAGCCACGAGCGACGCCATGCAGCCTGGCGCTGCAGATGCGCTCTGCGGCTGCTGTCCTGACACCCGCTGCCCCCCTCGTGCCGACGCCAGCCTGGCGGCTGCTGCCGCGCTGGGCCGTGCTGCTCCCGCAGGCTGCAAACTCGTGCGCCACAGCTCCAGAGCTGGCGGTGCGCCGCTGGCAGGCTGCCGCGGCACCCCTCCAGCCTCCCACACACAAATCATGCATCAGCCATGCGCTGCAATGCACCAGCCATGCGCTGCAATGCCATGTGCTGGCATGCACCGCACCATGCCGCACCAGCCCCACGCCTGCATGCGATTGCTCTGCGCCACCGCCCCAGCCCGTCTGGCACGTGCACTGCCATGTGCCCACCTTGACAAGCAGGTCCTTGGTGCGATACCAGTCCCCTCGCTTCTCAGCGCCCTGCAGCAGTGCAGTGCAAGCAGCAGCGTGAGTGGCGGCGGCGGTGCGGGCGGGCGGGCGGGCGGGGTGGCGGCGCTGCGCCTGCCGGCCTCCTGGCCGCTCTGCGCTGCCCAGCCACTTCACCGCGCTCCCATCACGCCACTGGCAGCACCACCGCGCTGCAAACTACGAGCGTGGTGTGCTGGCCTTGATGAATGGGTCGTGGCGGCCATAGATGTTTGTGAAGATGCGGTCCTGGTCCTTCAGCCCCCCGAAAACTGTCCTCTCCCCGGCCACAGGCGCCGTGCTGAACGCCCGCAGACTGCAGAAAGGAGGCAGCGGGCGCTGAGAGGGGGCAGTCAGCCAGCTGCCCTCCACGCCAATGGCACCCCCCGCGATCGCTGGGCGCACGCACCATGTCTGTAGGCCCGCCGACGCCTGACGGGCGCGGCCAGCCAACATGGTGCCAGGCCAACTCGTGAAACCCTGGCCGAGTGGACGCCTCGAGCAGCGGGCGGGATCGACGCCCGGACGATGGGAGCTGCAGGGGCGACAGGGAAGGCTTTGCCTTGCCAGGTGGAAGGCAGGGCGCATGTCTTGCCGTTTTTGATCGCGCCGATCGTGAGATTGCGCTTCAACAGCTCAGAGATCGCCATCGCAGCGGCCAGAGCACAGAAAAAAGCTCGAAGCGGCAACCAGCGGGGGCAGCGTTCAGCCGGGCGGCGCCCCAGATGGCGGGGGAAGTGAGGGTGAATGCGGAGGTCAAGGACCTCACTCGCATCGAGCGAGTGGGAGCGCACAGCCACATCAGGGGCCTGGGCCTGGACGACGCCCTGGAGGCGCGGGCGGTGTCGCAGGGACTGGTGGGACAGACGTCGGCGCGCAAGGCGAGTTGAAGCATGCGCACGGGCCGCCAAGCGCAGGCAGCGGCGGCAGTCAACGCCGCGGCCGCCCTCCGCACATGCACTTGCACTGTGCTCCACCACCTCCCAACATGCTCCCACTTCCATCCTGCAGGCAGCTGGCATCATCACGCAGATGATCAAGGACGGCAAGATCGCAGGGCGGGGCGTGCTGCTGGCAGGGCAGCCGGGCACCGGCAAGACGGCCATCGCGATGGGCATGGCCAAGGCACTGGGAGAGGTGGGCGGGCAGCGCTTGTTGCTTGTGATCGTGGCGCAGCATGGAGGGGTGGTGCAGCTGCTGTGGTGGGAGTGGCGGGCAGTAGCGCCACTGATGCCGCCCTGCCCCGCCCCGACACGTGTCCACGCTTCACCCGCCGCCGCCGCAGGAGACGCCGTTTGCGATGATTGCCGCCAGCGAGATCTTTTCAATGGAAATGAGCAAAACGGAGGCGCTCACGCAGGTGGGAGCAGGAGCCGGCGATGCAGCGCTGGGCAGCGGCGCCCCCTGGGCTGTGCCGCCCTGCCACTGCGCCTGCCACTGCCGGAACCCCCCTTGCACACAAACGCCCAACTCTCACGCACACCTCCACGCCCACACCACCCACCCTCCACACCCCCTCCAGGCCTTTCGCAAGGCCATCGGCGTGCGCATCCGCGAAGACAGCGAGGTGATCGAGGGCGAGGTGGTGGAGATAGAGATCGACCGCCCCGCCGCCGGCCAGGTCGCCAAGACGGTGAGCCGCTTGCTGTGTGTTGTGGCTACGGTGGCCGGCAGCGCGCCGCCTGCAGCCGCCAGGCCCTGGCGCCGTTCCGCGGCTGGCCGGCGTGGCACGGCCCTCGTGTGTCGCGCCTAGGCTAGCTGGCGCCACATGGGCGGGGGAGCGCGCGCTGGCGCTCAGGCCGCTGCCAGCTCAGGCAGTAGACACATGCACCCACGCTCTCCCTGCGCTGCACTGCACTGCTCGCTGTCGCGCTCGCGGCATCGCAAGCTGACGACTCGCGCTCTCCCTGCATTGCCTTGCTGTTTGTTGCTGCGCGCGCTGCAGGGCAAGCTGACGATGAAGACGACCGAGATGGAGACTGTGTACGACCTTGGGGTCAAGATGATCGAGGCGCTGCAGAAGGAGAAGGTGGGTGCTGTGGTAATGTTGAGACGAGGCAGGCGCGTGTGGGGTGGAGCGGCGGAGGGTTGGGACGAGCACGCGTGGCGCCCCCTGGTCGTCAGCCCGCCTGCCGGCGGCTGTCAGCGAAGGCGCGCCCGCTGCCACGCCAGCCATGCCGGCCTCACACATACGCGCTGGTTCCGCAATCTGCGGCCAGGTCACTGCGGGCGACGTGATTGCTATCGACAAGGCCAGCGGCAAGGTCAGCAAACTGGGGCGGTCGTTTGCGCGATCACGGGACTACGACGCAATGGGTGAGCGTTTCCGCGAAAGAGGGGTCTGCAGAGAACGAGAAAGCTGCCGGCGGGCCGAGCGGAGGGGCGCGTGCCAGGGCGGGGTGGGGTTGAGCCGGTCCCTGGCGGGCGGGGATGCATGCAGGCTGAGGAGGAAGGGATGGCAGGGGAGGCCGTGCGGAAGGGAGCAGGACGCCGCTGAGCTGACGCGCCCCTTTCCGGTCGGCCGCCCCGCGACAGGCCCCGCCACCAAGTTCGTGCAGTGCCCAGAGGGCGAGCTGCAGAAGCGGAGAGAAATGGTGCACGTGGTGAGCGCCGGCGCCGAGTCGCCGGCGTGACGTGGGAAGCGCGGGCGCCTGGGGTGGCCGACTGCGGCAGCCACGCTGCAGTCTTTGAAGCCGCGCGCCTCGCCCGCCCGCCGCTCCACTCTGCTTCTTCCTCCGCCTGCTTCCCTCCTTCTCTGCCTCGGATGCCATCCGATGCCATCCTTCCTTCCTTCCATTCCTTCCATGCCTTCCGTCCGCATCCAACACAACATGCTTCCGCCCCCAGGTCACGCTCCACGAGATAGACGTCATCAATTCGCGGCAGCAGGGCTTCCTGGCGCTGTTTGCGGGCGACACGGGGGAGATCCGGCCAGAGGTGCGCGGGCGCGGCGCGCGTGGTGTGGCAAGGGGGCGGGGGTTGGAGGAAGGGAGGGAGGCTGCCGTTGCCGAGGTCGCGCTGCTCGCTGCTGGCTCGGGGTCTGCCGCGCCTGCGCCCGCCCTGCTCGCCTGCCCTCCCAGGCCACCCGCCCGGGCACCCTCGCCGCACACGCACGCATCCCCGCTCGTGTTCCTTTCCCCCCACGCGCGCGCGCAGGTGCGGGAGCAGATCGACACCAAGATCGCAGAGTGGCGGGAGGAGGGCAAGGCGGACATCGTCCCCGGCGTGCTGTTCATTGACGAGGTGGGTGGTGGGGTGGTGTGTGGGAGGGGTGGGTGGCGAGGTGAGTGGGTGAAGCGAGCAGGTGGGCAGGTGAGTGGGCGTTGACTGAGTGAGTGATGAGTGGGGGACAGCGGGACCGCGGCCGCGGCCCCGTGCCCGCTGCTGTGCCTTCCCCCGGCCGACCAGCCCTGCCCACACACACGCACCCGTGCCGTCTCGCTTGCAGGTGCACATGCTGGACATAGAGTGCTTCTCCTTCCTCAATCGCGCGCTGGAGAGCGAGATGGCGCCCGTGCTGGTGCGCGAGCGCGCGGCGGGTGCAGAGCGGGGCGGGACGGGGCGGCCGCCGGGTGCCCTCGCGCGCGCGCCGCCTGCGCCGGCGCCCTGGCTGCCTCCCCCTGCTCCGCGGAGGGCCCTGCGCACGCGCCCAGCCGCCTGACGCACGCACGTGCTGCCCCCCCGCTTCCGCACGCGCAAACACCGCGCCGCACGCCAGGTTGTGGCCACCAACCGCGGCATCACCAAGATTAGGGGTACAAACTACCGCGCCCCCCATGGCATCCCCATCGACCTCCTCGACCGCCTGCTCATCATCAACACGCAGGTCTGCAGAACGTTCCTTGGGCGGCGCCTGGCTCAGGTGCCGCGGCCAGCGCGCTGCCGCGCGGCGCTCCCGCCGCGCGCTCACGTGCAGCTGTGCGCGCGTGCTGCCCTGCTGTCCGCAGCCCTACACCGAGCGGGAGATCCGCAAGATTGCAGACATTCGGTGAGGGGCGGGGGGTGGCAGTGCGCAGGACATTGGAATCGTGCATGGGAGAGATGCGGCCAGGGTGGACAGGGAAGCTCGGCGGGTGCAGGGCGCGTTTTGCTTCGCGCCAGCGTTGCCCACCAGACATGCGGAGCTCCTTGCTTGCCCCCGCTTGCCGCCCAGGTGCGAGGAGGAGGACGTGGAGGTGACAGAGGACGCCAAGGATCTCCTCACCAAGATTGGGGTGGAGACATCGCTGCGGTGGGTTTGTTATACAACGGCTGGTCTCTGGTCTGCAGCATGCGCTGCCGCTGCGGTTCCCTCCCCACCACCTCGCTCGCCAGCGCCTGCCTGCCCCGGCATGACTGACCCTGCGGCACTCCGCCCTCCCCTGGCCCCCAACCCCCCCCCCTTCCTTCCCCAGGTACGCGCTGCACCTCATCTCGGCGGCGGCGCTGGTGGCGCAGCGACGCAAGGCGGCCAAGGTGGACGTGGAGGACGTGAGCAAGGCCTACACCCTTTTCCTGGACGTCAAGCGCAGCGTGCAGTACTTGCAGGCGCGGGGGGACCGAAGGACGCACACCTGCAAGCTGCACTGAAACTGAACTGCACTGAACTGAATCTGAGAAGCGCGGCAGGCCCTGGGATGCCCGATTAGGAGCGCTGCCGTGCACCGCACCACGGCCTCCCAGCCTGTGCCCTGCTCGCCGCCACCCAGCAGCACGCTCGCGTGCGCGCCCGGCCCGACGCTCGGCTTGCGCTCACCTCGCGGCGTGTCCCGTCTTGCACACCCCTCTTCTGTCGCAGGAGTTTCAGCAGGAGTACATGTACAATGAGCTAGACGGGCCGGCGGAGGAGGAGGGCGAGGAGGGCATGCAGGAGTAGGCCGCCAGCGGCGGCGTCGGGCGCTGGTGGCGCGGCCCGACGCGGCCATCCAGCGCGTCCCGTCCGCTCGGCCGCCGGCCGCCTGCGGCGCGGGCCGCATGTGGGCCCCACGGCCTGGCCTCGCGCGTGTGCAGCGGGCGCAGTAGTTAGCAGGCGACGGCAGGCGGCAGCAGCAGCAGGAGCAGGCGCGACCGTTTCACAATGCCTGTTGGGCATTCGTGGGCCACGTGTAGAATACGCAGGTGTGACTGTGAGATTGCATAAATCGTTGCTGATGGGCGCGGGGCAGCTGGATGGAAGAGTGTTGAACAGGGGCGGGTGGGCGCGGCGCAACTGGTTGGGCAAAGTTTCATTAAGTCGGCGCTGTTTCCCGGACCTCCGCCATCCGTTATTTCGCCTTCGCTCCTTCACACGGCTCTTGGGCATTCCAGCAGGGGTTCGAAAGCGCGTTGCACGGACATCATCAAAGCAGGCCTGTCTCATCTCTGTGGCCCCCAAACTGCCACATGCTCCCCTACTCCCGCCCCTCTGCGCCCTCTTCGCCCGAAGGCTCCTTCTCGCACTCCTCTGCTGCCGACAGCCGCGCCTGCATGCGGGCCCCCCTGCGGTCTTTCAGTCTTGCTCGCTGTCGCTTTCCTTTCCGGCCCCTACTAAGGCCGATTCCGCCCTCCATGGAGCTCACGTATCTACGTGACGTAGCTACGTGCAAGCAGAAGCGAGCTTATGTCCTGCCCGGTGCCCAAGTGCAGCGGCGTGTTGCCATTCACATCGACTGCTGCTGCCGTTCCGGGCGCTGTCGCCAGCAGCAGCTGCACAGCGTCTGCATTGCCCCTCCAGGCTGCAACGTGCAGCGGCACTTGACCGCAGCCTTCGGTTGTTGTGGCTGTCCAAGGCGCCGCCGCGATGAGAATCCGGACCGTGGCTGCGTCGCCGGTAGCGGCCGCCAGGTGCAGCGGCAGCTCTCCGCCCGAGCCTCCAGCTGCAACCACTCCAGGTGCTGCTGCCAACAGGAGCTGCGCGGCTGCAGCGCGGCCTTGCGCAGCTGCGAGGTGCAGCGGCCGGTTCCCTTCAGCATCAGCTGCTTCTGCCGCCTTGGGAGCTGCAGCCAGCAACAGCTGGATCGCAGCTGTGTGACCTCCCTTTGCAGCCCAGTGCAGGGGCAGCCGGCCATCCCCATTGGCTGCTTCTGCCGCTTCGGGAGCTGCTGCCAGCAGCAGCTGGATCGCAGCCGTGTGGCCTCCCATGGCGGCCCAGTGCAGGGGCAGCTCGCCGTCGTCATTGGCTGTTGAAGCTGCCTCAGGGTGGGCCGCCAGCAGCAGCTGGATCGCAGCCGTGTGGCCTCCCATGGCGGCCCAGTGCAGGGGCAGCTCGTCATTAAAGTTGGCATTGTAAACTGCCGCAGGGTGGGCCATCAGCAGCAGCTGGATTGCAGCCGTGTGACCGCCTGCAGCTGCAAGATGCAGGGGCTGCTTGCCATCCTCACAGACTATTGCTGATGCTGCCTCGGGGTTGGCTGTCAGCAGCCTTTGGATTGCGGCAGTGTCGCCCCAATCCACCCAGGGCTGCCCACAGCCTGTCTAACTGCCATCCGAACACCTGCAGGCAACGTGCGGGAGCACACACACAGACATCCTGCTCAGCGAGCAAGTTGTTCAGAGAGCAAGTCCCACCGGGCAGCAGGATGGAGGGCGCACGAGCGGGCGGGCGCCGCGATGGCGCCTCACCCAAGAGGCTTGTGGGCAAGTGGCAGCTGCTGGCATGCCGGGCACCTCCTGCCTTGCAGGCGCGGTCCAACGCGCAGGAGCGGCAGAACCAGGCAGAACGAGGCACGCGCGATGGGGCGGACAGAGGCACCTCCAAGGGACTACTGGGGCAGGCTCGTGGTGCAGGGAGATGTTGACAAGGACGTAACCTCATTCCAAGTGGCGAAGTGGCAAGGGTGCGGGCGGTGTCGGCGATGCGAGCTGCTTCACGCGGGTGCGCACTGCTGGGCCCGCCTCCCAGCGCCCAGCCTGTGTCGCTTCACTCTAGCAGTGTTGCAGTTGAGCCACGACATGCCCAGCATGGCCGGCAGGGCACGCACCAGGCCAGAAGAGGGCAGCGCTGCACATTTGGTGTGCGACAGGCGGGCAGGGGGAAGCCCGTGCCCAGCCCGTGCCCACAACAGCTGCACTGATGAGGCGCAGAATGAATTGCAGGGCTGACTAGAACAAAATGGCACGGAAGAAGGGGCGCACAGAGAGAGCACGTACAAGAGCAGGAGCAGAAGAGCTTAACTTGGCGGGCCACAGCTAGCAGCAGCAGGAAGCCGGCACGAAAGGCAGACCGTGTGGGCAGCGCGACGGCGCTGGCCGGCCCTGGGCAGCGCACAAGCTCCCATCGCAGGCGGGTCAGTAGGTGGCGGCCAGGCGGGGGTCCAAGTCATCGACGCGCCCAAACTCGTGCTGCCTGCGCATTTGGGATTGTGATGAAGAGTGGGCGCAAGGTGGTGGCAGGCTCGAGAGCGTCAGGGAACTGGGCTTGGGAACTTCAAACGGGCAGGCGGCAGGCCCCACACTCACCGCGACACCGAGTAACAGAGGTGGGTGGCAAACAGCCAGGCGTGGAGGTCTGGCAGGCCCCGCATGTGGGCGGTGTTGGCGGCCCAGGCGACCACCGCCATCGCCTCCTTGGCCGCGCGCGCCGCGAGCACCTCCTGCCCAAACAGGTCCTCGTCTGACACTGCGGACGAGGCGCGCGAGCCACCGGCCACAGGGCAGGCAGGTCGGGTGTTAAGGTGAGGACGAGCTGCGAGGCAAACAGCTGCGCCAGGGACATGTACGCGGCAGGGGCAGGGCCGGCCTCGCTGCCGCGGCCGCCGGCTCCCAGCGCCTCCTGCCCAGCGCCGCAGCTCCCATTCACACAGCCGCCACCCACCCGCCCCGTCACCCGAAGGGAGAAAGCACCCCAGGACACCGAGGCGAAAGCACCTCGCGAAGCCAAGGCCCACCCGGGAAATACTGCAGGTCGAACCAGGCGGGGTCAAAGCGCAGGGAGGCACCCGCCAGGGCGTAGCAGGTGTCAAAGACGGCGCGGGTGCGGGGCATGTGGAAGTCGGAGGTCACAACCGCGATGCGCCTGCACGCGCGATGGGTGGGGGCGGGCAGCCCCAGGGGGCGTCGGCGTCGGCGATGCTGCCGCACGAGGGAGCCGTCGGGTCGCCCGCGGCGGTGGCGACATGCGCTGCACAGTCGGCCCCCCCAGGCAGCGCCCCTGCCCGCCCGAGCCCTCTCCCTTGCCGCCGCCCTCAGGGCACGCCGCCGCCCCGCGCCCCGGCGCTCGCCTCCAGCCCGCGGGCACCGCGTGGATGAGGGCGGAAAAGTAGCCGTTGCCCACTGTGTCGTAGCTCTGCACTTCCTTGAGCAGCGCGCCGGGCGGCACGCCGCGCTGCACGAGGAAGGACGCGTAGGCGGTCGCCTCGTGCAGGACGTGGCCGCCAGAGTCCAGCACCGGCCGCTTGTGCGGCGTGCCCGCGCCGAGCAGCACCAGGGCAGGGCCGGCGGCAGCCGCCGGGGAGGTTGCCGCGGCGGTCGCCGCATCTGCAACAGGGCCCTTGCCATTCTGCTGCTGCTGCTGCTGCTGGGGCTGATGTTGATGTTGTTCCCACTCCTTCTCCTGCTGCCGCTGAAAGAGCGCGAGGCCGCCCTCCAGCCGGCGGCACACCCACTCAGGGAGCCCGCCGTCGGGAAGCAGGCCCCCTCCCAGCACCATGATCGCATCAAACGGTGGCGAGGAGGTCGGTGGGTCGCGCAGCAGCCACCCGGCGGCAGCGGTGCCGGCAGCAGGGAGTGCGCCGTTGCCGGGGCGCTGTGCGTCGGCGCGCACGCTGAGGCGGCGGGTGGTGCCTGGGCGGCCGTGGCTGCGGGGTGCCGCTGCAGCAGTCCAGGTCTCTGCTGGCTGCTGTACACGGAGCTCAGTTCTCGTTGCGATGTGGTTGACGACCAGAGAGCGCCAGCGGGCAGCCCAAGTGCGAGGGTGACTGGCGCTCAACGCCTGCATGATGTGTCAATCTCGGCATACAGCGATTGCCAGCAGCAAGATAAGAGGTGGCAGGTCCGAACGATCGGAGCGACCTGCAAGCCGGGCGTCGAATAGAAGAGCCGCAGGATTCGAGGCAAGCGCTGGAGATCAATAGGGCCAGCTGACGATGTGTGAGCGCCAGGCGCCAGCGCCCTGGACGCCGCCCGCCGCAGGTGGGCTCCCTTCTTGCGGTCCAGCCAGTATCGAGCTCTCCTCATTGCTGTCAGCTGCAAATTGGGCGCGCTTGACCCGCAACTGACGTTTTCATTTCGGGCGTTGCCACTCTTCATTCGCGAGGCCCTGCGCTCCCTGCCCGCTCCAGACAGTGCGTCCGGTCTAGCGAGACGGTCTGTGCCCTCGGCAGCAGCGGTGGTTGGTGGGCGCTCGAGCGCGGACAGCTGGGCCCCCAGCCGGCCCAATGAGCGCGCCGGCGGCAGCCAAGGCTGTGCACGGGAAGGAGAGCTGGGAGGGGGCGTCGTGGGGGGCGCCGCCCGATCCGGTCCGCCCCGTGCTGCTCCACACGACGGTCGACATTGGCAACGGGGAGATGGGCCTCATCGTGCTCCACGAGGGGGACGACCCCTATGAGGCTGCCAGCGACTTCTGCCAACGCTATGGCCTGCCGGGGGACATCATCCAGCCGCTGGCCAGCCACATCGTGGAGAACATGGAGCGCGCGAGCGATGCGGGCGGCGACGGGGTGAGCAGCGGTTGGGCGGCGGTTGGGAGGCGGTTGGCGGGGTGGAGGCCGCGCGGCACCTGTTGCCGCCCTCTCCGCTGGTGCCCTCTGCGCTGGCGAGCGCCGCCTGGACCTGGCGTCGAGCGCGGTGCCGGCTGGCTGAGGCGAGCTCTGGCGCCCTCTGCTGCCCTCTCTTGCAGGCAAACAGCGAGCCTGCGTCTGCGCGCAACGCGGCCATGGAGGAGCACTGCCTGCCCAGCGACCCGCCCCAGCAGCAACAGCAGCAGCAGGCATACCCTCCATCGCCAGCAAAGCAGCATGCATGGCAGCAGCAGGCAGGCGACGACATGGCTTCTACACTGCAGCGCAAGCTGCAGCTGCAGCAGGAGCAGGAGCGGCGGGCGGCACGGCGGTCGCACAGCCAGCCGCACGAGAGCCCATTGGCCAAGACGGTGCGCGGCAGCGAGGCCGCGCCTGAAGAGGAGGGGGGCGTGCCCGCCTACCGCCCCGCCTCTGTCAACAGCGGCTACGGGAGCCCCTACCACGGGGCCCGCCCCGCGGGCTCGCCAAGAGGCGGCGGCAGGATCGCGTCGGGCCGGCAGCCGCAGCTGCACCAGCCGCAGGCGCTGGGCAAGTGCACGATCGGCGGCGGGTCGGTGCATGACCGCCTCTACTCGGACCACTTTAGGAAGCAGGCGCGGCTGGAGGAGGAGCGCCGCCTCAAGTGAGCCCAGCCGCGCAGGATCAGCCAGCCCCCGCGCAGCCCTCTGCCCCCTGCCTGCATGCATTGGGGGAGGCGGCCATGCTGGAGCCACCTGCGTGCGCTTGTGCGGGCTGTTGCGGTGGCTGAGGGCCCGGCTCGCACCTGCATCACCTGAATTGTGACGCTGGCACGCCGGCCGGCGGGGGGGCGCCCGCGCCGCAGGGAGCTGGAGGCGCAACTCAAGGCGGAGCAGGTGCACGTGACGGCGGTGAGCCAGGCGCTGGCGTCGCACCGGATCAAGGGCACGTACGCCAACTATGGGGAGCGGCTGTACGTGGAGGGGCGCATCGACGCGATGAAGAAGGAGCGGGAGGTGGGCGAGGGAGGGAGGGGGGGGGGGGGGGG
>PCFQ01000010.1:736419-747965 GCA_003063905.1 Chlorella sp. A99
GCGCCCCCCCCCCCCCCCCCCCCCACCCCCCCCCCCCCCCCCCCACCCCCACCACCACACACACACACACACACCACCCAGCACCTGATTGCCAGCATGCTCCAGCAGGAGCCGGGCCTCCTTCCCACGGCTGCCCAGCTGACCGCCTCGACTGCAATCTTGGTGCGCTGCGGCGTGGTGCATGGTGGGCGGTCGGTCCGCTGGCAGGCTTGTGCGCACCGTGCGTGCCGGCTCCTCTTCCCCTCGCCTCTGCCTCGCAGGCCAGCGCCCTGCCCGCCCTGCCCCCGACGCTGCAGGCCAGCCTCCCAGCGGTGCTGCAGCTGAGCGCCGCTGGCTGCCGCGTGCTGCCGCCCATTGATCTGCCGCCCCTCGGCCGCCTGCATGAGCTGAACGGCCGCTGCCGCTGCCGCTGCCGCTGCCGCTGCCGCTGCCGCTGCCGCTGGCACGGCCATGGCCGCGGCGCGGGCGCAGCGGGCCAGGCGCCAGCCCCGGAGGCCTTGCCGCGGGCAACGGAGGCGGCCAAGATGGGAGCGCCCGCGCTCGTCTCCGTTGTGGCGACGTCTGGGAGCAGCGCCGGGCTTGGCGCGCCGCCGCCCCCCATGCCCGCTGCCGCGGCTGCGCCGCAGGGCGGGATGTGGCAGGCGGCCAGCGCCGCCGGCGTGCTGTCCATGCACCACTCGGAGAGCTGCGAGACGCTGGCTGGCTGAGTGGGCGTGGGTCGGGCGGCGGCCCGCGGGGCGCCGCCCATGTCCCCCGCAATGTTCCTCCTGATACACACACAGCTGTCCCTCCTGCTACTTCTGTTGCAAGAACTATCTGTGATTCATACATTGCCTCCCTGTGATTCTTAGATTCTTTCTGACGGTGTGCACCGTTGCGCCCAGGCATGCCGGCCCGCAGCACGCCCCGCATTCATGTTTGATTGTAACACTGCAGCCGAAGCTGAGCCGACCTAACTAGAGGCAGGGAAGGGATTTGCGCGCAAAACTGGGAATCTATGAAAGGGCCATGTGCGCAACACATGAAATAAGCAGTTCTGAAATCTGCACCGGTGGTTGTCGCAAGGGGGCTTCGAGAAGAAGGAGTAACGAGCCCCTCCCGCCCCTCCTTCATGCGCTAGTGCGGTGGCGAGAAGGAGAGGCGCAGCCGCAGGCTCAGGGCGTCGATGGCCGCCTGCAGGGAGGAGGGCGGGGCAGCACAGCCTGAGCGCTGGCGCGCCACATGACAGCGGGACCAGGTGCCCAGCGCAGGCTGGCCCGTCAGCAGCAAAGCGCCTGCTCAGCTCACCTCCCTGCGCTCCTTGTCTGCCAGCTGGAGAGGTAGCCCAGTGGCCGTGTCCCCCCGCCGGGGGCTGCTGCCCGGCGACGCCAGCTCCTTGGGAGGCTGCGCAGCGCCGCCCGGTACCAGCATGCTGCTCAGCCGCTCGAGCGTCGCGCCAGGGCGAGCGCCGGCCGCCACCAGGCCGCAGAGGGCGGGCGCGAGGTGCGCCAGGGGCAGTCCCGCGGCGGCAGCTGCCCCCGCCACCCACGGGTCGGCGGCGGGCGGCGAACGCGGGCTGTCGGCCGCTTCCTCGCCGAGCAGCTCCGTGCTCAGCTCATCAGACAGGCGGCGCTCCAATCGGTCGTCGGCGCTGTCAGACTCCTGCAGCGACAGAGTGGCGGAGGCGTGGAGCGGGACCTCCATCGGCGCTGGAACTGCTGCGCCTCCACAAGACTGCTGTGACCCCATGATGCGCTTCATGGACCACCTTGATAGACTCCGCGGCCCCCCAAGTTGCGGCGCCACACCAGTCCCGCTGCGCGTACGTACCGCCAAGCGCCGCCCTCTACCACCTCACCTCCTCGAAGAGGGCACTTCTGCAGGCCGAGAGCGCGGGCTCGGCGCAGGAGAGGGCGGGCTCCCGGGCGAGGGCCGCGGGACCGGCGGTGGCGGCGCCGTCTGGCCGCCTAGTTCGGCTTCGGCACATCGGGGCTGCCTTGGAGCGTTGGAGAGGCAGGTGGCAAGTGTGTGCGGGTAGCGAATATCTGTTCTGTAACCTCGACAGCGGTTGTACTGTCTGGCTGCCGGCGCTACTTTCCACCCCATTCCCTTCCTATTCTAGCTCCATGTAAGTAACTAGCACATGTCCGCGTCACACTAGACTCTTGAATGGGACATTAGACAAGCCAAACACGGCGGCGTGCCATCGCCGCCCCAACTGGCACTGCCGTCGGCCGCCCAGGCGTGCCCACTGTGTGGCCGCGATGCCACAACCGGCGCAGTGCAGTCAGCCGGCCAGGTGGCGGTAGGTTGCGCCCAGCACAGCCAGCAGCACCAGGCAGGCCGCGGCCAGGCCGCCGTGGAGCCAACACGCAAACGCCGCCAGGTGCCGCCGGTCGCCCACGCCCGTCGCACGCCCCACCAGCGTCAGCACGCCGTTGCCTGCACGCAGGGGGCAGATGGGCCACGAAGGCCGGGCTTGGCACAGACCTTGCAGAGGTTGTGGTTCCGTGGCTGTGCTAGGGGGGCTAGTTGCCAGCGTTGAGAGTCGCGCCAGATCACAGGCAAGGGGCTGCTGGAGAGGCGCGCCCACCTGCAAAGCGGCCCAAGCTGCCTGCCTCTGTCGCGACCACATGTGCGGGGAGCGGACGGGGGACGAGGGGGACGGGAGAGCGTTGCGTCGCACCCCGCCCCCATGGGCGCGCCCCGCCGCCGCCGTCTCTGCACTCCCGCGCGTGCGCCGCTCCCGCAACAACAATTTTACACCTGTCAACCACAATTTTGCACCTGTCGACAGCAGCCCGGCGTTGAAAACTCCTCGGGCAAAGCCGACGTGAATCACCTGCACACGGCGCAAGGGAGCGGGGCGGCACCCAGAGGCTCAGGCGCACGCCCGCGCCGCACTGGGGTGGGCAAAGCATTGTGCGGGTGCGCGCGCGTGCCGCGGCGCCAAGCATGCGCACACATCGCGTAGTTCGCGTGCGCTAGCATGCATGCCTAGGGTTTGCGCAGCCCTGCACTGCCGGCAGCCCCTGACCTTGGACATGAGGCTCGTGGCGGTGCCCTCCAGCGCCACGCTCGCGGCAAACAGCGCCAGCCCCCCACCAAAGTAGAGCGCCGTGCTCGAGGCGGCGGCCGTGAGCGCCGCCAGAGCGGCGGCGCAGGCGGCGGTGGAGCTGGCAACCAGCAGGCGGTCGCTGGCGTGGGACGAGAGCAAGCCGACGGCGACGTTTATCAGCACCTGCGGAGGGAGGCGGATAAGATGGGGGCGGTTGGGGGATCGCAGCGCGCAGAGGGAGCGGAGGAGGAGGAGGGGAGGGAGGCGGGGGGCGGGGTGAGGGGCCGGGCGGGCAGGGAGGACGGTGGCGCGACTCCCACGCTCTCCGGCCGTTGCTCCCCGATGCACCCCACCATGCTCAGCCCAGCCGAGCCCAGAAAGGTTCCAGCAGCACTGCTGGACCAGCCCAGGAGGGGCTTGGTGAAGAGGGGGAGGCCGTCCATGTAGGCCTGCTGCACCGCCTTCTGCAAAAACAGCGCGGCGGTGCAGGCGGCGGTGGCCGGGATGGTCGCCCTCCAGCCCCCGCTGCCGGCTCCGCTGGCGCCGCCGCCCCCGCCGCCGCGTGCTCCGCCGCCCCGCCCGTTGAGCCCGCCGCCTGCTGCGCCGCCGACGCCGCGCTCGGCGGCGTCGGCGTCCCACAGCGGCCCGGCTGGGCTGCGCAGGTGCGCCGCTGCCTCCTCGGCTGCGTCCTCTGCCGCCTCCTTGGCCGCGTGCAGCAGCAGCGGCGCGGCCAGCGTGCCCGCGGCGGGCGCGCCGCCAGTGCGGCTGTGTGCGCGGGCGAGGCCGATGGGCGTGGCCGGCGGGGGATCGCGGAACAGCGCGGCTGTCGCAGCCAGAAACGCCAGCCAGAAGATGGCCATCACATACCCAATCGCGGTGATGCGATTGAGCTGCAGGCCCGCCAGGGTCACGTCCCGCGGCAGCAGGGCCAGCGGCAGGGAGAGGAAGGGGCCGAGGGACTGGCCCAGGTTGCTGGCGGCGACAAACGCGGCCGAGGCGGCAGTGCGCTGGGCACGGCCGACATAGTCTGCCAGTGGGGGAGGGTCCAGAGGGGGGGCGGTCGGCCGAGGGTGGAGGGGCCAGAGGAGGGGAGGCAGCAGAGGGCCTCCCCACGTTAGCTCACCCTGCACAGAGGGACAGCGTGCAGCCAGCAGTGCGGTGGCGAGCGTGCAGGCAGTGGGGCGAGGAGCTTGCCTGCGGTGTAGCGCCGGTTGGCGGCGCGAGCAGACCCGAGGCCCGTCAGCAGCCGGGCGGCGAGCAGCAGGGGCAGGCTGCGCCGCTGGTAGCTGCCGACGAACAGCACGTTGCCAGCCTGGGGTGGGTGGGTGGGTGGGTGTGAGCAAGGGTGGGAGGTGGGTCGGTGGTGTCGCAAGTGAGACGGCGTGAGGTGGCACGCAGTCAGCCGGGCTGGCCATGACGCGCCGCAGCCTCCGCCTTCACATCCACCCACAGCGCTGCTCACACAAGCGCTCATCGCCCCAACCTGCCGCCCACCCACCACAGAGCCTCGAAACAACTCCCGCCGCCTACCACAGAGCACAGCGCGCCCGCCAGCAGCGGCGCCTTGAAGCTCAGCTGCGTCCAAGCGCTGCAGGCTACAGCGCCAACGCACGCTGCGATGTCGGCCGCGGCCATGATCAGCTGGCGGCGCAGGGGAGTAGCAGGGCGTGGGCATGGGAGGGCAGGGGCGCACGCACGAGGGAGTTCGTTTGGGGCATCAGGCATGCACTTGTGGGGCAGGCGGCGCCAGCCCCACAAGCTGGTTCATGCCATCGAGGCAGGAACCAGCGGCGCGCACCCCGGTCGCGCTGCTGCTGACGCCGATGTGCACGCACAGCTCGTCGACGGGCGGGAGGAGCGCCCTGCGGCGGCGGCGGACGCGCTGAGAAGGGCGGCGCGGCAGTGCAGCCCGCCTTGCCTTCAAGCTCTCGTCTGAATGCACCGACAGCCGCCCCTCCCCTGATCGCTGCCCCCCTGGCGTCCCTGTAGTGCCCACCTGCTGAGGCCCCAGCAGCCGTGCCCATCGCGCTTCACCTATCCGATGCACCATCCAGGCAAGTGCACTGCACAATCGCCACCAGACCTATGGCCTCACGTGTAATTCATCATGTAGAGCAGGGTGGAAAGGTTGTTGAGGATCAGCCCGGTGCGGGTCGCAAACGCAAACTCGTCGCGCGGAGGCGGCTCAAACATGCCTGGGGACAGGGAGGATGGGGAGGGGAGGTGAGGGAGCAGAGGGGGGACCTTGGTCGCGGGGCGGGGTGCCAGGGACGCGTGCCCGCAGCAGTGAGCTTGTGTGTGCAGCTGACGGGTCGCGGGTGCACGCGGTCAGTGCCGCCGCTGCCGGCAGCGCGCCCGGCCGGGCCTAGCCGCCATCCCACCTGCTGCTCCCTCGATCCAGGGCACGGCGTGGACGAGCGCCGCCTCCTGCGCCGCACACACCGCGGCCTCGTCCAGCTGGCGGCACGCGGGGGTGAGGGCGGGGTGGGGCACGGCAGGGTGGGCAGACGTGCGGCGAGCGCACGGGTGCACGCACGAGTGCCAGCGCTGTGGGACGCGTGGGCAGCCGCGCCGCTCTCGAGGCCGCGGGCACCGCCCGGCGCCGGGGGCCGGCCGGCGCACCTGCGCCAACGCGGGCTCGATGGCGCCCAGCTGCCCGGCGCCCAGGCTGCTGGTGCTCGCGTTGGAGCTCATGCGCTCCAGCAGCCGCCTGCGCTCAGGCAGGCAGCCAGGAGGAGGTGGGGGATGTCCATGGCCAGGCCGGGGGTGGGGGCAGGTGGTGCAGCCCCAGCACACACGCTGCGAGCGAGCAGTGCAATCAAGGGGCGCCGTGCCAGCAAGGACGCTTGGCCTGGAACGGCCGCGTTTGCGGCCGGCGGCGCAGCGGCCGTCTGCCATTCCCCAAGCGCACGTGCGCGTGTCGCGCCCCGCCTCGTACAGCTCTCGCAGGTCGCGCATTGCGGCGCGCAGCTCTGGGTGCTGCTGCATGGCCGCCAGCTCGTCGGCGACCGAGGCCGGGAGGAACGTGCCCTGCGGGAGGAAAGCGCGCCGGGCGCTGGAGGGGGGGCGGGCAGCCGCAGCGCTCCAGCTTGCATTCGACGCGGAGCATCCCCGCCGGGGTGTGCAAAGGCTGCAGCGACCCTGCCTGGCTAGGCACGCAGGGCCGGCGGCATGAGCATGAGGCATGCACTCGGGGGCAGGCCCTCGGCTGGCACCTGCACCACCCTCCAGCCGGGGTCGTCCGGGTGCTCCACCTCTGACCCAGCGACAACAGAGCAATGGCAGGCAACGCAGCGCGCTCAGCGGCCCTCCTGGGCATCACAGTGGGCTGCGCGGCGGGCCACAGCTGCAGATGCACGCGCGCCGTCCTGCCGCCGCAGCCTGGCTCCGCGCACCCAGGGTCAGGAAGCCGGGGCCCAGCGCCTCCACCGGCTCCACGTGCTTGGCATACTTCTTGAGGATCTGGGGGCGGGGGAGGAGGAGGAGGAGGAGGAGGAAAAGAACAGCCCCGAGGCCGGGGATCCCGAGCCGGCAGGAGTGGGACGTTGCCGGCTGGCTCTCACGCATGCTCGCCACTCGGGTGGCAGCCTTGCATCAGGCGGCCTGGCCTGCTGGGCGCCGCCCACCTTGCGCACGGCCGTCATGTTGAGGGCCACGTAGCTGGCAGGCGCAGCAACAAGGAAGGGAGCGACAACGCTCTCGAGGCTGGGCTCCGCTCCGTTTCACGCACGGGTGGCAGTGATTGGCGCGGAGCGCGGCGCTGCACTCGCTTCTTACCTGAGCAGTGCAGTGAGCTCGGAGATCAATCCCTGCACCTCCCGCATGCTCTGCTGGATGCAGCGCGCCACCTCTCGGGCGCCACGCGTGTCGTGGGCGCCGCTGCCGTCGCCCACATCCACCCCTGCCAGGCAGGCGTGCGCGTCTGCCACGGTGCGTGCCACTCGGGCTGTGACATCCTCTGCTCTGCCGCGATAGAAGCACAAGGCCTGAGCGTGCAGCGAGCAAGGGTCGGGAGGGAGGGAGAGGAGGTTGGCCAGAGAAAGGTGGTGAGGGAGGGCGGCCAGAGTGGGGCGGAGCCTGCAGAGCGCCGTCCCGTGTCGGCCGCGACCCCGCCATGCGACCGCGCGCTCGCACACGCGCACATCTGCGCATCGCGCTCGCGCCTTTGAGATCTCGGCATCTAGGGCGCCCTGAAAGAGGGTCTTGCGCGCCTCAAGCAGCGACCGCAGCGCGGGGCTCACAGGGCTGGCGGGGCCGCCCCCGCCGCCGCCCGCCTGCTTTTTCGCTGCGACAATGTCGCGAAGCTTGCTCTTAAGCTCGTCATCTGCGCCCAGGCAGGGCATGGCTTCCCAGTCGCTTCTGGTTTGCTTCGATAGGCGTGTTGGCACCTGGCGTACGTGTGTAACGCCGGCGCTCCCGCCTGACTGGCCAGGCTGCTGGTCCACCAGCGCGGAACCGCGGCAGCGAACTCACAGGCGATGTACTCGCGCACAAAGGCGGGGATGGCCTCGCGCCGCAGGCGCGCTCCGAAGCGGGTCATCGACGCCTCCGACCGATGGCCTCCGGCAGGCCAGGTGGCGGGTGGCTTCCCGCCAGCGCCGGGCGCAAGCGCAAGGCCGCTTGGGGCACTGCCCAGCCGCCTGGGCCCCTCGCCCCAGAACCGAGGCAACTGCTGCAGGGGCGACAACCTCGCAACTGTTGTGGCGTGGAGGCGGCCAGTCCAACGCAATTAGAGAGACAGGGCTCAAAATTCCACAGAAAAGCCAGGAAATCTGCAGCTGGGTGAGTTGGTGAACCAAGATTAGGGTTGAACCTAGAGGGCGGGCGTGGTGCAGACGTCGGCGCGCCCCCGCCGGTGGGCCCGCCCGGGGGTAAGCTCGTAAGCTTGGATGCTTGCAGATGCGCCTGCTTGACTCGTTGCAGTGCCATCCATCGCAATGCATACAAAGTTGCGCAGGCAGCTCTACTGCCAATTCCATCGCGTACGTAGTTCTGTTTTTCTTTTTGAACTTACCAAACCCCACCAGCCGATTGCCTGCAATAGCGCCGTGGGCGCTCGTGCCCAAACGCAGGCACCGATCGTGCATCGAAATGCAAACTGCAATCGCTGCACAGCGCTTTGGCAAGCGCAGCGGCGAGCTGCAGCGCGAACACTTCCTGGTGAGTCCTGCCCGCACTCCTCCTGGTCCCCGCTCCCCCCTCACGCACCCGTCGAACTCTGGCGACGCAGAGCGAGGATTACCTGCGGCAGCTGGAGCCGGTGGTGCAGCAGCTCAATGCCGATGGCGGGGCAGCGGGCGTCAAGTTCGACCGCCGCAGCCTGGGCAACCTCGTGGCTGGCTTCCTGGAGTTTGTGGAGATGGCGCTGGGGCTCAAGGTGCGCGCTGGGAGGAGGGGAGACGCCAGGCATGCAGCGACGTGGCCGGCGCCGCAGGCGACGGGCGCCGCGCCGCGCCTGCTGTTGGCGCCACATTCAGCTGGGCCGCACTCGCGGCGCACACGGCTGGGCCGCGCTACCCGTCCGGGCGACGGGCGCGCTGCCCCACGCGCCGCCGACGCCGATGCCTTCCACCGCTGCGCGCGCGCCCCCGCCCCCACCTCTGGCAGTCGCACATGCGGCCACTGCCCAAGCTGCCGGCGGGGACGTTCCTGGACACGAGCCTCACAGGACCGGTGTACATGGTGGCCAGCCTGTGCGCGGAGCTGATGAAGGCCAAGGGGCTCAAGGCCATCAACTGGCACAATCCCCAGTTCCGCCGCGACGTGCGTTGTGGAGGCGACCGGGGGGGCGGGGTCGCAGCTGCGTGGTGCTGTGGCCGCGCCGTGCGCAGCGCTGGTTGCGGTGCAGCGAGCGGCGCCGCCGTCCCAGTTGGGGAGGCTGGCGGCAGCGCCGCCTCGTGCGGTGCCATGCGCTTGACGCGTGCGGCACTCCTGGTTCCTTCCCTTACTCTCTGCCTGCCTTCCTCGCTTCCCACCTTCCTTGCCCCCTCGCAGTACAACGACCTCTACAGCCGCCTCCGCGCCCAGCTGCTGCGCTTGGGATACGTGCAGAACCCGCGGGTGGGCTCCGGCGGCAGAAGGGAGTTGCCGGCCCCAACTGCCGAACTCATGCCTGGGCGGCGGCCCCCCTCGCCATATCCCCACCCCACCCCTCAACCCACACGCAGGTGTTCCTGCACCCCTCGTGCGGCGCCGACGTCGGGCGGCTGGCCAAGGCGGCCAAGGACCTGCAGGGGGAGGTCGCGCAGTCGGACGCGGCGCAGGGGCTGACCCACGTCATCTATCCAACCCCCCCTCAGCAGGCGGCGGCGGCGCCGGCGCCGGGCGGTCAGGCCGCCCCGCAGCAGCAGGCGCCGGCGCCGGGCGGCGCGCCGCAGGAGGGCCCCTCCTCTGAGCCACTCGAGTATCGCGTGCTGGAGGTGAGTGCTGCATGCTGCCTGCTGCGGCAGCGGCGCTGGTGTGGGTGCCGCGCGCTGCGGCAGCGAGCTGGTTTGTTCGCTGCTTGCTGCGGCAGCGGCGCTGGTATGGGCGTTGCGTGTGCGGCAGCGGCGCTGGCAGGCACAGATTGCTGCGGCAGATGCTGGCTGGTGTCAGGTGCAGCTGGCTGGTTCGCAGCAGCTGGCAGCGGACGCACAGGTCGCGGGCCGCAGCTTGCGAGGCCCGCCTCGGGGCCCGGGCGCCTCTCCGCCTGCACGGCCGCTCACTGCCGCTCGCGCCGCGCCGCGCGCGCCGCGGTCTTTGCCCGCGCTTGCAGGTGCGGGGCGGCCTGGCGTTGGTGCACTGGCGCTACCTGCCAGACAGCTACGATGAGTGGGTGCCGGCGGCGCAGGTAGGTGCAGAAAAGGGTGCATGAAGCGCACGTTGGTATCAGAAGAGTGCGGGGCTGTGGAGGAGGCCAGGCTGGCGCCTGGCTGGGCGCCCTGCGGGGTGCAGTCGCCTCCGCGGAGAGCGCACAATGTGCACCAGCACGGCGGCCTGCTGAGCTACACACCGGCCTGGCGGCCGCCGCTGCCCATCCCGCCAGGTGGACATCAGCAAAGCGGGGCCAGAGAAGAAAGCGCGGGGCACGTGGAAGGTGCGCCAGCCAGCACTTGTGCCCTGCCCCACCTGTCGCGCTCTCCGCCCCACCCCACGCGCACCGCTCCAGCCCTCCCGGCCGCGCCGCCGCCGCCCCCCGCGCCGCGCCGCCCAGCCGCCGCGCCCCCGCGCTTCCGACGCGCCGTGCTGCCACCCCGCCGCCCCCAGGTGCACGCGCGCTGGCTGGAGGACAGCGAGCGGTACAACGAGTGGATGAACCCCCGCGACTACGAGACCCCGGAGGGCGCAGCCGAGGCTGGCGCCGACGGCAAACGAAAGCGCGAGGGCGAGGAGGAGGGCGCCGTCGACGAGGACGCCGCCAAGCGGGTGCGCGCAGGCGGGGCGGGGCGTGGGTGGGTGTGGGGGATGAAGGGGTGGGTGTGGGTGGGTGAAGGGGTGGGTTGGGTGGGTGAAGGGTTGGGGGGCGGGGGAGGCGGCGGGCAGGGGAGGCGGCGTGCGGGGACGGGTGGGGACGCGCACGGCGTGAGCAGGGATGCTCGCGCTGTGGGTGCTCGCGCTGTGACGTTCGCTCTCTGGGGGGCGAGGCGACGAGTGGGGCCTGCCGCCGCACCCGTGGCCAAGCGGGCCGAGCGCCCGGCTGTGCGGCGGTCTGCGCACTAGCGCTGCGGCCCGCGCTGCTCTGCCGCCGTTCTGAGCCTGTGGGTCTCGCGCGCGCCGCCTCTGCGCTTCAGGCGCGCGCCGGCGGCTCGGTTCCAGAGGTGGCAGCCGACGGCGGGGAGCAGGTGCGAGCTGCACTCCAGATGCATGGCCCAGATGGGTTGGACGCCGGGACGACACGCTGCAGCGCGCTCGCCTCTCCTCTCCCTCGGTTGCTGGGCCCTGCCCCGCCCCCGCGCCTGCCCTCCACCACCGCGCCTGCCCTTCTGCTGCCCTCCCGCTGCTGCTTCACGCCCGCCTGCTGCTGCTCCACGCCCACCGCCGCGCTCTGCATGGCCCAGGTGGTGGATGGCGTGGTGCGCCAGCGCGTGCTGGCGCCCCATCGCAAGGCCATGGACCCCCCCACCGCCGTGGACATCAGCCAGGGCCAGCGGCAGCCAGCGCAGCCGAGCGGCGCGCCGCCGCCGCGGCCGCCGCCGGCGCGCAGCGGCAACGGCAGCGAGGGCAGCCAGCAGCGGGGGCCGGCGGCGGCGGCGACGCCGTCGCGGCCGCACCTGGTGCCCGCGTGCGCCGCCTGGTTCGGCTGGGAGGGCGTGCACGAGAAGGCGAGCGCGCGAAAAGGGGGGGGGGGGGTGTATGGGGGGAGACTCTACGCCTTGCGTCCTTGGCCCTCCTCCCTTCCCCCCTTGCCCCGCCCCAGCCTCCCCTCCCCTCCGTTGACCTGCCTTGCCCACCCTCCCTTCCAATCTCCCTCATCCCAGCTTCCATCCCCCCCCCCCCCCCCACACACACCCCCACAACAATACTCCCCCCC
>PCFQ01000010.1:747990-760448 GCA_003063905.1 Chlorella sp. A99
CCCTTCCCCCCTTGCCCCGGCCCAGCCTCCCCTCCCCCCCCGTTGACCTGCCTTCCCCCCCCCCCCTTCCAATCCCCCCCCATCCCCGCTTCCCCCCCCCCCCCCCCCACACACACACACGCACACAATACTCGCCCCCGCAGGAGCGAGAGCACTTTGCCGACTACCTTGCGATCCCTGCGGGCGCTGCGCCCGCCGGCGACACGCTCGAGGCAAACACGCGGCGCTACGTCGGCCTGCGCAACGCGATCATCGAGCTGTACAGGTGCGCGGGTGCGGTGGGTGGGCATGGTGTGTACAGTGCGCGTGTGCGTACGCGCGTATGGGCGTGTTTCAGTGTGTATGTGTGTGTGCACACGCATCATCGTCGAGCTGACATGTGTGCGGGCGGGCGGGCGGGTGGCCGGCCGGGGTGGGTGGGGGGTGGGGGGGGCATGTGTGTGCGTGTTTGTACGTGGGATGTGTGCATGCTGGGGTGTGTGCACGCATGGTGTGTGTATGGGAGGGCGCAAGCTCCACGTACGTGTGGAGGAGGCCCCAAAGAGAGAGGCGTGGGCTGGAGTGTCTCGGACTGCGGCATGTTCAGGCGTGCGAGCCGCCGCCGCGCCCGCGCCGCCGCAGGGAGGACCCCGGCCGCGAGCTGACATTCATCGACGTGCGGCGCAAGTGCGTGGGCGACAGCAACCTGATGCGCCGCATCTTCCAGGTGGGCGGGAGGCATTGAGGGCTGAGGCGGGCAGGAGGCCTGGGGAGGTCCAGGGGGCCAGTGCGCAGTAGGCTTTGTGTAGGTCTGTGGATGCTCGGGGATTGGGACTCGAGGTGGTTTGTGGAGTGGGAGGGACGCGGCGGCGGCGTGGGCGCGCGGGCGGGGCGGGGGCGGGGACGGGTCGGGCGCCCGCGATGGGGCGTAGCATCGCGTGCCACACGCGCACGCACACGCCTGCCCGCTGTGACGTGCCCCCTCCCCCTTTCTTCCCCGCCCCAGTTCCTGGACGGCTGGCAGCTGATCAACTACACAGCCGTCTACCGCTCCCCCTCCTCGGGTGAGGTCGTCGCCGGCGCCCTGCCCCCCAGCCTCGTCAAGGGCGCCCCCCTGGGCATGGAGGGCCTGTTTGCCCTGCCGCGGCGCGCGGGCGTGCTGGCCGGCGCGCAGGCGGCGGTCGCCGGCGGTGGCGGCGCCGCGCGCGTGGTCGTGCAGCCCGGCGCCTTTGCGCCCGCGCAGCCCTGGGCGCCCGCCGCAGCCAGCAAGGTGGGCGCCGGGGGAGGCGGGCAGGGGCGCGGGCGCGGGGGCCCGCACGGGCGGGGCCGGGCACGAGCCGCCACACAGCGCCGGGGAGGCAGCAGCCTCCTGCGGCATGGTGCGCACATCGTGGCAGCCGCGCCTGCCTGCGATGCCGCGCACAGCCATCCCCCGCCCGCCAGCCCACCTGTTGCGCCCTCGCTCCATCCCCCTCCCAACCCGCAGCGGCAGTACCACTGCGGCGCCCCCGGCTGCGGTGCCGAGTGCAGCGCTCTGCGCTACCACTGCACCCGCCAGCCAGACCTCGACCTCTGCCCCACCTGCTACCGCGGTGCGCCGGGGGGCGCGCACGCGGCGGCGGGCTGGCCCAGGCGGGAGGGTGGGGGCGTGGGAGGCAGCCGTGCTTGCGCGTGCACGCGAAAGTCGAGCGCAAGCACCCCAGCCGCCCGCCGCGCCGACCCACCGCCGCGCGCCGCCGCCGCGCGCCCCCCGCGCCACCGCAGAGGGCCGCGGGTTTGGCCCCGCGCTCTGCGGCAAGGACTTTGCAAGGCTTACGGCGCTGGATGCGGCGCCCGCCGGCGAGGACGGCTGGAGCCGGCAGGAGACGCTGCTGCTGCTGGAGGGTGCGCGGGGGCGGGGGCGGCGCGCGCGCGCGGGGCGTGGGGAGCGGAGGCGCTCCCCCTGCCTGCCCCCCACCTCGCTCGCGCTGCCGCTTGCGATATCTCCCCCCTAACACCACCACCACCGCGCGCCAAACACCGATGCGCCGCAGCGCTGGAGAAGTACGGCGGCGAGAGCGGCGCGCCCAACTGGGCGGCGGTGGCCGAGCACGTGGGCGGCAAGACCCAAATGCAGTGCGTGCTCCACTTTTTGCAGCTGCCCATCGAGGACACGCTCTGGGGAGGTGGGCGCGAGCTGTGGGAGGCGTGGGCTAGGGTTGGGGTGTCTGTTGTGTCTGGTGTTGGGCGGCTGGGCTGGGGCGCGGCAGGCGTGCGCGCCTGTGCACAAGGCTCGCGCGCGCCTTTGCACACAGCTGAACGCTGCGTGTGCTCGAGTGCTGCCTCCGTCGCGGGCCTGTGCCTGCAGGCGCACCCCCAGGCATGCGTCGCCGTCTCTTGAGGCTCAAGCCGTGCTGCCCCACGCCCGCCCCCCGCCCCGCGGCGCAGGCAGCGACGTGGGCGACGCGTCTATCCTTGGCCTCACACTGGCGCAGCCGCCCACGCCCGGCCAGCGCACCGGCCTGGCGGCTGCGTTGCCACACGATGCGCCGCCGTTTGCAGACGTGGCCAACCCAGTGGTGGCGCAGGTGGGACTGTGTGTGTGCTCGTGGCGGGGGCAATGGCGCGGGCGGGGTCGCACAGACGCAGGGCGAGCGAGGTGGTGACTGGTGGCACATGGACACGGGCGTAGGGTGGGTGGGCGTGGCACGTCTCCCCGGCACCAGCGAGCGCGCCCCGCCACACCATCCCGCTGCGGCGGCGCTCTCCACTCCCCACTCTGCCCCGACCCACGCACCCACACACCCACACACAGATCTCCTTCCTGGCGGCAATGGTGAGCCCCAAGGTCGCGCAAGCGGCGGCCGCAGCCGCGCTGGAGGCCCTGGCAGAGGCAGAGGCGGACAACGGCGCCGGCGGCGCCGCCGCCGCCGCCGCCAACGGCAGGGAGGGCGGCGCCGGCGGTGCGCCGCCCACGCAGCTGCGCGTGGCGGCGGCCATCGGCCTCGCGTCGGCCGCGGCGCGGGCCAAGCAGCTGGCGGACGCGGAGGAGCGAGAGATGCAGCGGCTGGTGGTGGCGGCGATCGAGGCGCAACAGAAGAAGGTGGGTGCGCGATGAGGCCGAGCACGGGGGGGAGGAGGGGGGATGGCGGGCGGGGAGGCGCCACCGGGAGGAAGGTCGGCAGTGCGCCGGGGCCTGCTGCTCGTGGCAACGCGCGCGCCGCGCTCGGTGCCACGCCGTGCCCCTCGGCGCCCCTCCGGCCCCCGCCCCGCCCTCCCTCCTCCACCCATCGCACGCCTGCCTTTTCCATTGCCCGTCACCTCCCTGCTTTCCTCCCTTTGCCCCTTCATTCTTTCCACCAGGTCGATGCCAAACTGCGGTACCTTGAGACCCTGGACCGCATGCTTCTGGCGGAGCGAGCCAACGTGGCCAGGATGCAGGTGCGCGGCGCATTGAATAGCCGTGTGTGTCAATTGGTGGTTGTGCGGTTCCGCGCTGCGCCGCGTGCCGCGGCGGCGGCCCGGCCCCTGCCGCCCCTCGCCCACTCACCCGTCTGCATGTTTACCCGTGTGCTGCGCCGCAGAAGGAGTTCCTGAACAGATATGCAGCCCTGATGGCGCAGAAGCCCGAGCAACAGGACAAGGAGGAGCAGGGCGGCGCGGCGGGCGTGGCAGGCGGCGAGGCTGGGGAGCCGCCTGTCGGTGCCACGCGCCGCGCCAACGGCGCGCTGGCGCGGGAGGGGGAGGAGGAGGGCGGCAGCGCCGGAGCGGGGGTGGAGGAGGAGGGCGAGGAGGAGGAGGAAGAGGAGGAGGGCGACGAGGACGCCACCGCAGCGGCCGAGACAGGCGCGGAGCAGGAGGGGGAGGAGGAGGAGGGGGATGAGGAGCTTGAGGAGGCAGCGGGTGCCGCGCCGACAGACACGGAACAGCCGACCGAGGGCGGCGCACCGTCCGCCAGACAGGTGCGGCGCGCGCCGGCCTGCGCCGCTCGCACGCGACGAGCGCTCGGGGTGCCCCACTCCGCTCCTGCCGGGGTCCTTGTCTCCTCACACCGCTGCCTGCGAGCCGCAGCCCGCGCGGCTGCGCCCGTGCCCAGAGCCGGCGCCCTGCCCCGCCCCACGCCCCGCCCACTCGCCACCGCCGCGCGCCGCCGTCGCCCCTGCTGCCCTGTTTCTTTCCTCCCCAACAGACGGAGGTGACTGAGCTTACCGAGCAGGCCACGGGGCTGGGGGAGGTGGCCATGGCCGAGGAGCAGGAGGTCGGGGAGGAGGAGGAGGCTGCGGCGGGCGAGGAAGAAAGCGCCGGCATGGGCGTCGACGAGGCCGAAGAGCGGGGCGCCGCCGCCGCCAGGGGCTACAGCGAAGGCGCGCCGGGCAGCCAGCTGCAGGCGGCGCCCAGCGGCGCGGAGCAGCCGAGCAGCACGGCAGAGGGGGCGGCGGCGGCGGCAGGGGAGTTGCAGCTCGCGTCGGAGCTGCCGCTGGACGAGAAGGGCGACTTAGAGCTGCCCTCTACTGCGGCCATGCCAGCGGCGTCTGGGACGGCCGGCGCGGACGCCGCGCCGGCAGAGCCGCCGCCCGGGGCCACCGGGGCAGCGGGATAGGCCGCCGCCGCACAGCTGTTGTGCCACACCGCCCGTGCCAACGTGTGTACTTGCTGCCAAGGAGGGCAGGGCAGGGAGGGGCACGGAGGAAGGCTGGTGGAGCCAAGGCACGCATGCGCCGGCTCCAATTTGACGAGCTCCTTTGCTGGTTTCCGATGCTGGGCACTACTGTCGGCCAGCGCAGACGGGGCGGGGCGGCCGGTGTGGCGCTGCGCCTGCAGCGTGCGGCTGGGCACCGCAGCACACGCCGGCTCTGCCGCCCCTGGAGGCGGCGCGCTGCCATGGGCGTGGGTCACTGGCTGCGCGCGGGCGCTGTGTTGAGGGCTGAATTCTGAGCTTCTGGTCGGAGATAGAGCGCCAGGGATTGGAGGGCACACAGAGGCGCGCGTGCACACATCACACATTGGGAGTATCTCTTTTTAACTCTCTTCACCCGCACTCCTGGCGCGCACTCAGACAGCCCCACCCAATTGCCAATTGGATGCAGTGCACCACCACTGTGCACTGCCTCCACACCACAGGAGTGTGAAGGCCTATTGCTGGCGGCGCTCGCCGCCCTCCTTGCGTGCATGCACGCTCGTGTCGCCCCCCTGCTCCGCCTCATATGCGGCTGGCGGGACGCGGGAGGCGGCCTATTGGCAACGCTTCCTGACGGTTTCTCTGCACTCAGCGGCGGTCCTGCTTCACGCCCACATGGCAGCGGTGAAAGTTTGTACCGCGCGGCATGGGTGCAGGGGAGGTGCAGGCTGGCATGTGCACTCGCCCTGTACATTATGGTGCTGTAAAAGTGGGTGCCAGGCCTGTACCCGTGGCGGGCGGCAGGGGGTTGGGTACCCATTCGTGCAGTGCTTGCGCAGCACCACCCCCCTGCACGCTCGCGGTTCTGCCCCTCCTGCCCCCTCCACTCCCACCGTAGCGCCCGCCCGCCCGCCCGCCCGCCCGCCCGCCCGCCGCGGACGCCAGCTGCCGACCTGATCCAAAAGTGGGTCAGAAGACGCCCCGGTCCACTATGCGGCATTAGCCTGCTCGAACGTCGACAGACAGCCAGGCAGCGATTCACCTCCTGAGCCGGGCGGTGCGGTAGCCGCACACGCTCAGGGGCCACCTGCATGAGCAAATTCTGCGAGACACGGCAGGCCTGCTCGTGGAGAGGGCCAACAGCCAGCGGGTACCGCACCAGCATCGTCAAGGTCTTGCCCACAGCGGGGTGCATGGGAACGAGCAGGCAGAGGCTGCGGCGAAGCAGGCAGCGGACCCGGGCGCTGAGCATGACCACACCATGCCGGCCCACCGTCCCTTCGGGGGGCAGTGGCAGCCCTCCTTCTACGAGCCGCGGCCAGCTGGTCAGGAGGGGCCGGTCGCACCTCGAGCTGTCTCCAATCTGAACACTGCGCTCCGCAAGGCGGTCCATGCGAGCACAATGCTGGGCGGACTGGCAGGTGGACCCCGACCTGCACATTGTGGTGCTGGGAGCCTGCGGGGCGGTGTACCTCAGCGGTCTGCAAGCCCTCCAGAAGTTAGGCCTGACCAAGGAACAGTCTAGCAAACTCTTGACCAGGATGCACGTCATGGCCGCACAGGCGGCGCACGACATTCTGGTCGCGAGGCGGCGGTTTTTGTTTCAGACGTCCTTTTGGCCAGTCACATGTATCTGCTCTCTGCGCAGAATTGCTGCCCTGTTGAGATGCAATCAAGTGCAAGCGGGCAATAAGCAACAAAGGTGCTGTGCATGGGGTGTTGTTCTTCCAGCCCAAGAGGCGTGGGCAATCAGCGACAAAGGGTGTTGCCAACAAATTGTGCATGGGATGTTGTTCTTCCAGCCAGAAGGGTGCGGGCAATCAGCACCTCAGTCGCCTTGGCCGTCACCACCTGTGTCCAACTGGGCCTGGCCACAGCCACGCAAGATTGTCGTTCTGTTGTTGGGAGCACTTGCTAGCTGCAAGTGTTCAACGGCGCCAGAGCGTCCAGCAGGGACAGGGAGAGCGAGTCGGGCACGGTCACGCAAGCATAAGTGCACGGGGTCATGCCCCCACACGCAACACGGGCCACGCTGGCCACGCAGATGTTTCCATTCTGTCGGGAGCACTCACGGGCTGCAAGCGTGCACGGCGTCAGGGCGCCCGGCAGGCACAGGGAGAGCGAGTCAGGCACGGCCATGCAAGATGTGCACGGGGGCATGCATCGACAAGCAACACACAGCCTGTGTGTTGCTTGTCTGGCAGTGCCCCGCTGGACAGGCCAGGCCATGCAAAGATTCCCTAACTGAGGTGAGCACTTACTTGCTGCAAGCGTTCCAGGGCCCGTGCCGGCGGCGCCAGAGCGTCCAGCAAGGACAGGGAGGGCGAGTCAGTCACAGTCGCACAAGCACAATTGGAGGCGCTCGCGCAGACGGCGCACGATATTCTGGTTGCGAGGCGGCGGCTGGAGCGGGGCCGCCCGGCAAAGGGCGAGGGCAGAGCGGCCCTCCTCAATCCCCCCATACGGTAGCCGGCAGGGTGGGGCCCCCTGAGGCCTGCACCCAGCCGGCTTCCTTAACCCACGCCCAAGGGCGTATTATTTCTTTCTTTCTTTCTTTCTTTCTTTCTTTCTTTCTTTCTTTCTTTCACAAGCACAAGCACAAGCACAAGCACAAGCACAAGCACAAGCACAAGCACAAGTGCACGGGCGCAACATGTGTCCCACATACCACTACACGGGCCACGCTGGGCAGACCAGGCCACGCAGAAATTTACAGAGATTTACGTTCTGTCGATAGCACTTACGTGCTGCAAGTGTTCCACGGCGCCAGAGCGTCAAACAGGGGCAGGAGCGAGTCAGCCACGGTCACGCAAGCACAGGTGCACGGGGTTATGTCCCCGACGTGCCCCCACACGCAACACGGGCCGGGCAGACCAGGCCACTCAGAGATTCCCATTCTGTCGGGAGCACTTACACGCTGCGAGCGTTCCAGGGCATCCAGGCGCCCGGCAGGGGAATGGAGAGCAAAGGTGGTCACGCAAGCACAGGTGCCCCCAGGTGCATCATGCCCCCACACGCAACACGGCCCACGCTGGCCACGCAGATTGCGGTTATGTGGCCCCATGGGGACACCTTTCAGGCAGTTGAATGGCGATGTTCGGAGCATCCTGGGTGAGCTGTCTGGTAACACACATGTTGAACATCATGAACATCATGAGCAAGACTACCGCGCACAGGCAGGCGGAGGCTCGGCCGAACATGGTTCGCCTCTAACTAACTAACCTAACTAACTCTAAACTGGCACTTTGCGCCACGAAGTATCACATTTGTCGAACCAAGGGAGACAGCGCTGAGACACCAATGCGAGGAGACGGGCCGCGGCCCAGGAGCGCGGGTTTCCCCACATTGGATCCCACGCCACATTAGGATTGGCCTGAATCCCGCTTCTCCCGCCTTGCCCCCTCAGTCATTTCCTCTCCTAGCCCTAAACAATCGCTGAGGCTGCTCAGAGCCGCGCGGGGAGCCCAATCGGCGACAGTGTCATGGTGGCGTGGGATCCAATGTGGGGAAACCCCAGGAGCGCAGCAGGAGCTGCCACTGGAATCGGCTCGCCAGTGGGGGGCTCGCTTTTCACCAGAATTCGCCGTTTCTCGCTCGCTCGCCAGTCACCAGCGAGCAAGGGGCTCTCGCCCGGTGAGTTAGAACAACTGCGAGCGCTCTGCAGAGCTCTGCTGCCAATCGCAGTAGCGCGCCCAGCTGATGGAAGCCAGCTCGCATGATCACAGCCGACGATTTCGCGCGAGGCGCCCAGGCGTTCGCCGCCGCCTGGCACGGCTGGCACCCGGGCGAGCCGGCCTGGACCTGGCAGCCGGCGACTGGGCCCTTTGCGGGCGACCATGTGAGGCGCCTGCTTCTGGTGCTCCTGGTGCTGTGTTCCTCGTGTGCCTGGTTGAAGCCGGTGAACAGCTCTGCTTGTTTCGTATGATACAGGGAGGGGGCCACCTGTGGATGCGCAGCGTGACGCGGCCGACTCAGCCGCCGCCGCAACAACTGCAGCAGCAGTCGTTGCCAGGAGCGAGCACGCAGCACCCGCTCGGCATTCCAGAGGCTGGCAGCACCCGACACAGCTGGCATGACGGCCTGGGCGCAGCAGCAGACACAGCTATGAGTGAGGAGGAGGAGGACACTGCGGCCGTCGGCACCGTGATCAGCTGTGGGGCGTCGGTGCCGCCGTCTCCAAGCGCGGTGACATTTGGCTCGTCGACAGCAGCCCGCTTGCACGTATACAGCTACAGCATCGCCTACAGCCTGTCGTATCGGGAACCTGTTCTCTACTTTGAGGCAGCAGACCAGGCGGGCAGCCCCCTCCCCCTGGAGCTGATTCTAGCAGACCTCCAGTTGCCCGCGCCAGGGAGCTGCACCGCAAGGCCGGCAGCGCCCGGCGGCCTGGGTGCAGGCGGCGCTGCGGCGGCGGCCGCGCGAGGCCCCGCAGGGGCCACGGCCGCGGTGGACGCTCCTGCCGCCGCCGTGGTGGTGAGCCGCGAGGAGCACCCGCTGCTGCGGCGCCCCATGTGGATGCTCCATGCCTGCCAGACGGGCGCGGTGATGGCATTGCTGACGGATGATGGCCCCAGCAGCAGTGGCAGCAGCGCAGAAGCCCCAGGCCAGGCGGCAGCAGGCGGCGCCACAGGTGGCAGGGACGCGGCGCGGCAAGCACAGGAAACAGGCGCGACGGCAGGTGCCGGCGGGTCCCTGCGCTACCTCCTGTCCTGGTGGAGCGTGCAGGCGCAACTGGTAGGCCTGCCGCTGCCCCTCGAGGCGTGGGGCACGGTGCCAGCGGCGCCCCGACGGCCCGCCGCCCCTGCGCCTGGGCCCCGCTGATCGATCGACCGCGCACTCGCTTGCCACGCTGTCAAAGAGGGCTGCGTGCTTGTAACAGGGACAGTTCGCTGGTGCGCTGCGCGCCCCCCGCCGGCGCCGTGCCTCGCCGTGCCTCGGCGTGCCGCCGGTCATGTGATGAGCGCGAGCCAGCCGATGGAGGTGTAGAGCAGGCAGAGCGGGTAGATGGCGAGCGCTCGCCGGTTGGCGGGGACGGCGCCGCCGATGAATGGGATGGAGGCCCAGCTCGCCCACACGATTGCCACCGGCACCACGATCCACTTGACGAGCATCAGCTTCACGGCCACGCACACGATGGCTGTGAGGCAGAACGTGGGGGCCGCGCGCGTTTGGGGGCAAGGAGGGAGCAGCGTGAGCGCAGAGCGGGCCAAGATGCAGCGGGCGCGCCGCACGGGCCGCGTCGGCGGCCCGCGCCGGCCGCGTGCAAGTCCCCCTCTTGCGGCAGCACCCCCAGCACCCACCCGCGACGACGAGCGGGAAGATGCAGTAGCCGAGCAGGCAGAGCGACTGGAAGAAGCCGATCGTCCCCCCCAGCAGCACGACGTTGACGGTCAGCACCACCGCGCCGACCGACACCAGCGCAAACACGAGCTGCAGAGGGGGGGAAGCGCGCGGCGGGAGGGGGGAGACGGGGGTGGGCAGCGCGGAGTGTGGCGGAACAGATCGACGAGGGAGAGGGAGAGGGGGATGCGCCAGGAGGCTGCCCTGCCCCGGCTGGCGGCGCCAGCGCCGGTGCGCAGCCGCGCCCCGCTGTGGCCGGGACCCAAGGCGGCCCCTCGTGTCCGGCCCCCGCGCCCCGCCCCACCGAGAAGGTCTTGCTGGCGGTGTGCGCGCCCAGGCTGAGCGTGATTGCCAGGCCGAGCGTGAACACCATCGGCCCCCAGAGGTCCCAGTTGCGCAGCGCCGCCGACTGCTGGCTGCGGTCCTTGAAAGGGAACACCACCATCACCTGCGGTGCGTGGCCGGGCGTGGGTGGGTGCAAGGGCAGCGTGTGGAGGTGCAAGGGCGGTGCAGGCTGCGGGTCGCCAGGACCCCACGCACGTAAGGGGGACTCGGCCCCCAACTGCAGGGCAGCACCCGCCGGCGGCCATCTGTGCCAGCTGCTGCTGTCGTGCGCGATGTGTGTGCCTGCGTGAGGCAAGTGACACGCGTGGGCACAGCACCGACACCAGCCGCTCTCCCTCACCAGGTTTTTCCAAATGCGCCGCAGGTCGCGCTGTATCGTCGTCCAGATGGGCTCATCCAGGGTGTTGCTGGCGGCGACGCTGCCAAAGCCGAGCGGCGGCGAGGTCGGCCCGCCGTCGGCAGGCGCGGCAGGATGGTACCCACCGCCTCCGCCGGGCGGCGCGGTGCTGACCGGCACAGACGGGCTGGCCGTGAACAGCTGCGGGCGTGGGTCGGTCGCATGAGTGCTGGGAGGGCTGTAAACACGCGTGCAGGCAGCTGGCGGGTCGTACCCGCTCTACATCGTCTTGCCGCGCCTGGCCGAAGCCTGCGGCGTTGCTGCCGAAGAACGACATTCGTGGAGCTGTCCAGGCGCGCGAGACAAAGCGATCTGAAGACTCAAGAGCAGAAATGATGCCGAGCGGGCCTGGAATCGGAGGGCAGCAATGCAGGCGTGAGCAGAACGACGACAGCAGAGCTGGAGAGGTGTTTGAGGCGACGCTGACTGGCGGTGGCCTTTGGGGGCTCTCTTCGGTCTCTATGCGCAGGGTATTCAAACCACACTACATTCGCGCTGTGGCAGTGCGATCGCTGCAGTTCAGCTCACGCAGCTCACCGAGACTTCGCTTGTGCCGTGCCCAGCGCCTGGGGCATTCCCGGCGTCAGCAGCGCGTCTGTCAATCCCCCAGCGTGCGGGTATGGAGGCGGAGGCCTTTACCGTCGCGCCGCCCGGCCGGCCAGCGGCCTCTGCTCGGCATCGCCAAGAAGCTGAAGAGCTGGCTCCACCGCCGCACCATCAGCACCGCCAGCACCGGCAGCAGCCCGCCATTGTTCCTGACCGCGAGGGAGAGCCCCGATGAGGCAAGGCTGGCTCACCTTCAACCTCTGGCCCGCAGTGACGTGCGCCCACGTTCGCTCTTGAAGCGCGTGTACCCTTTGTTGGCATTGAGCTCACCCGCCTGCTGTACACTCCTCGGAAAGCACCCTTGTACGGCAGCTGTGCCCTGCCTTTACGCCAGCCTTGAGACCCCACATCAGCACCCCCGCTGTTTCATTCCACCCGTTGTGGCCGGCGTTCTTGTCCCCTGCCCGCCCCCCTGCAATTTTGAGATTCAGAATGCTATTGTGACACGACAAGCGTGTGCACAGCTCCAATCGGTGAGGCTGGCAGTCCCGAGCTGAGTGGCTGAGGGAGGGCGGGAAAACGGTGGCGCCATCCGAACCGACGCCTGCGGGGCAGGGCCCGCGCAAGGCGGACAGGGGCAAACAAGCAAGGAAAAATGCTATGTATTGAGAGGGGTGCGTTCAGTCTCATGGTGCGGGGCTGCCGAGCGCTGCGGCGCTAGGTGCAGGCGCTGGGAGGGAGCCGTGAAAACTCGCGGCCACGCGCAGCGACGGCCGGGGGCGCTGCGCCATGCCGAAGCCGGGCACCAGCGCCGCGCCGCCTGCTTTCGCCGGCCGCGCTCAGGCCTGCGGAACGATGATACCATAGCCGTGGCTCCTGCAGACGGGCGTGCAGGGGCGCGGGCAGCGGTGAGCCCGGGCGCAGGCCTGCCACCTGGCGCGAGCCACGCGCACGGCGGCGGCGCAGCGTGCCTGCCTGCTAACCGCCTCCACCACCACCAGCGCACGCCGCATCACCACTACAGAGCCAGCAAATACACTGGCTGCTGTGGGCCACGTTTTTCTGCCCACCTGCGACGATAGAGCACCTTGACCCCGCCGTCGGCGGCATCGGCAAACACGAAAAAGTCGTGACCGACCTGCAGAGAGGGAAGACCAAGCGGAGGCTTACGGGCCGGTGGGTGGGTGGGGGGGGGGGGGGGGGGGGCGGGGGGGGGGGGGGGGGGGGCGCGGGGGGGGGGGGGGCCACGGCCCC
>PCFQ01000010.1:770865-806223 GCA_003063905.1 Chlorella sp. A99
AAGGGCAGGGGGGGGGGGGGGGGGGGGGGCCAGAGGGGCGGGGGCGGGGGTCGGCGCGCGGCGCGCGCGCTCGCGCGCGCGCCCGGGCCGGCCGCGCGCGGCGGCGGCTGCCCAGGCGGCGCAGCTCCGTGCCTGGAAACCGTTTTCGGGGGCCTGGGGGCTCGAGACGATCGTGGCCAGGTAGCGGCCTGCGCGCCGCGCAGAGGGGGCGGCGCGGCGGCGGCGCGGCGGCGGCGGCGGAGGTCGGCGGGAAGGGCGGGCGCTCTGCGGCGGCGGCCGCGGCGCGCGCGCGTCCGCCGCCGAGGGCGCTCCCCCCCTCGCGCGGCGCGGCCCCTTCCCCCCTTGGCCCACTCCCTCGCTCGGTGGGGTCCCAGGCCACGCGCACAGGACAACCCGCCACGCCCCACACGAGGCGAGCCAGCGCGAACGACGGCAGCCCGCCCGCGGGGCGCCCCGCCACGCGCGCGGCCCCACCAACCGCGCCCCACCAAAGCCGAGGCGAGAGCCGGCGGCCTACCCGTGGGGTCCCAGGCCACGTCGTTGGCCATGAAGTGCTCGTTGGCGGAGACTAGGCCGACGCCGCTGGGGGCGGAGGGGTCTTCGCAGTCCCACCACTCGAGCGCGCCGTTCATGCCGCCCTGCGGCGGAGGGTGGAGGGGGCCGGTGTGGGTGGGTGGGTGGGTGGTGGTGGTGGTGGTGTGTGTGGGTGGGTGGGGGTGGGTGGGTGGGGGGGGGGGACACACGTGAGGAGCGGGGGGGAGGTGGAGCAGGGGGACGGGGCACGGCGGCGGAGCAAGAGGAGGAGGGGGAGGGGGCAAGCGCCGCCGCGCATCACGCCACGCCCCACCCCACCCTCCACGCCCGCCCACCCCCGCCCACCGTCAGGCCCGCGAGCAGCAGGAAGCGGCCGGCCGGCGACCAGTGCAGGCTGGTCGCAGTCTTGTTGGGCATCGAGTGCAGCAGCGCGGCGCCGCGGGCTGCAAAAAGTGGGGGGGGGGGGGCGGGGCGGGGCGCTCAGGCGAGCCGGGCGCGCGGCGGGGGCGCAGGTGGCGCGCATGGTCGGCCGGCGTGACGCGTGCGGCGCCTCCCAGACTCCCCCCCCTCCCCCAACCCGCGCGAAATCGAGCCGCGGTTGCCGTCACCGTCGACGCGAGCGCACCCGTGGCCTTGGTGTCGCGCATTGAGTAGACCGAGGCGGTGGGGCGCGACCCCTCGCCGTGGAGCACGGCGATCTTGTGCCCCCGCGGCTCCCACGCCAGCTGCAGCACCTTCTCGCTGCGGTTGGGCAGCTCCAGCATGTCGATCGGCGTGTCCTTCTCCCTGCGGCGGCGTTGAGGGGTGGGGGGGTAGGTGTGCGCGTGTGTTGGGGTGGTGAATGAGTGTGTGCGTGCGCGCGTGTTGGGTGGTGAGTGTGTGCGCGCGCGTGTTGGGGTGGGGCGGCCGGCGCGCGCGGGGGGCGCCGGCGGCCGGGCCCTGGGCGCGCGCGCCACGACGGGCCACATTCGCGCGCCGCGTGCCGCGGCCCACCGCAGCGAGAAGATCTCAAAGTTGGTCGTCGTGCTCTTCCGCGTCTTGGTCCACTTGTCCACCTGTGCAGGGAGGGGGCGCCGGCGGCGGGCGCGCGCGGGGAATCGACGCCAGGGGCGCAGCGTCGGCGGCAGAGGCAGGCGGCGCGGCGCGGCGCGGCGCCGCGCGCGGCCGCCCTCGAGCGCGCCCACGCGCCCGCCCGCCCCCGTCCGCCGCCCCGCACCTGCACCGCCACGTAGTCGCCCTGCGGGTGCCACGTCATCACGATGCCAGCCACCGAAAACAGGTTCTTCCCCCGCACCTCAGACTTGTCCGGCGCCCTGAGAGGACAGCAAACGCCCAAGGCAGGGAGGAAGGAGGGACGGGTGGGCGGGGCGGGGCGGGAAGCGAGCCGGCGGCGCGCGGCGGCGGGGGAGCGGCGCGGCCCGCCCTGCAGTTCACCCGCGCGACGCACGCTCGCGGCTGCCCACGACGTGCCTGATCAGAACGACGCGGGCGGGGAGGTTGCCCTGCTCCCCCTGGTAGGCGCAGAGGAGCGGGTCAGCGGGCGACCACTCAAACGCCTGCACCGCCTCGAGCTTCACACTCTTCTTGTCCAGCATGGCCATGCCCTGCGCGCGAGCACGGGTTGTGTGTGGTGGGGTGGGGGGTGGGGGCGTGGGGGTGGCGTGGGCGACGGGCACGGCGTCTGCGCGGCGGACGCTGGGCGGGGCAGGCAGGCCGCCCCGGCGCCCCCTCCACTCGGACGCCCTGCGGGAGGATGCATGTACCGGCGCCGCCCACCTGCGCTGCGTCGTATATGGCCAGCGCCCCCTGCTTCATGTGTGCCAAAAAGCGCCCGCCCTCGGCGCCGCCGCCCCACTTGAACGCGGGCCAGGCCAGGCCGCCGTCGGGTCGCTGCGCGTGCGGGCGTACGCGGGGGGGTGCGGGGGGGCGGCGCGCGTGGGATGCCCGCCCGGCCGCGGCGCCGCGCGCGCAGGGGGAGCCTGCGCTTGCTTGCTCCTCCCCCTCACACGGTGCGGCACGGCTCCACGCGTCGCCCGCACCGCGCCACGCCCCTGCACCGCCGGTCCCCGCCCTGCCCTGCCCTCCACCCGCCCTCCGCCCCGTCCTCCGCCCCCGCCGTCCCCCCTCTGCCCTGGCCCCCGCCTCACCCGCGCCGCGCCGACAGCATACTCGGCCTGCGGCCCGTCAAACAGCCGCAGCTCCTTGCCGGTGCGCAGCTCGCTGACCTTGGCCGCAAACTGGGGGGTGGGGGGTGGGGGGGTGGGGGTGGGATGGGGTGGAGGGGCGGGAGTAGGAGCGAGGGAGGGGCGCGGCCGGAGGCGGGCGGGGGCACGAGGGGCGCCAGCGAAGCGGCAAGGGCGCGGCGCGCTCCGTGCGGCGACGCCGCGCCGGCCCCGGGGGCGTCGCGACGCGCAGCAGCTGCAGGAGCGCGCACCATCGGCCGCCCCCGGTTGTCCGGAAACTCGGAAAACGTGAGCAGATAGCGCTCGTCGGGCGAAAGGGCGATGCGCTGTCGCGATTGGCATGGGTGGCAGCGCGCGGCGCGAGGCGCTGGCGTGAGCAGCGAGGGGGCGGCGGCGAGCGGCGCGGCCCCCGGCGTCGGCGGCGAGGCGGGCGCCGCGCCGCCGCTCCGCCGCACCTGCACGCCCGGGTGAGCGACGCGACCGAGCCTCACAAACTCTGGGCCGCCCCAGAGCTGCACGCCCTGCCGGTGCACGGTGGCCAGGAAGGCGCCGTGGGGCGACCACTCGACGTATGCGTCGCTCCAGAAGGAGCGGTGGTAGACCTGTGTGGGTCGTGGGTGGGGGTGGGGTGGGGTGTGGGGCAGGAGGGAGTGGTGCTCTGGGGCGGGCGGGCGGGCGGGGGAGGCAAGAGCGGGCGAGGCCAGGAGAGCGGAGGCGGGGGGGCAGCGGAGGGAGAGGGAGTGCGCGGGGCCGCTTCGCGGCCCGCGGCGGCGCGTGCAGCAGCATGGCGGGCCGCTCCGCGGCACGCGGCGGCGCGTGCAGCGGTGTGGCGGCGCGCACCATGTCGCCCTGCTGCCGCGCGGGGTCATTCCAATACACGTCGGTTTCGTCTCCATACCGCGTCACAAACTGGTCCCGCCCCCGCTTATCGTTCAACCACCACTACGCGCGCGGGGCGGGGGGGGGGGGGGGGGGGGACGAGGTCGGGGCGCGCGCGGCGGCGTGGGGGCCCCCCTGCCCCGCCGGCGCCGCCTCGCCGCCCCGCGGGCGGCGCGCCGCCGCCGCAGGTGGAGCCGCAGGCCGCCGTGGTGACGGCGCACCAGAGGCGGGGGAGGCGGGCGAGGCGGGCGCGGCTCTCGACTCCCCAGAGCAGCTGCGTGCCCCACAACAAACAATCACCAACCAACAAGACCAACCACAACACACCACCACCCACCTGCAGGTTCTCTGACGGCTGGTAGGGCCGCGCCTCTGGCTCCGCATACTCGTCCGGCACCTTGCTGCAGCGGCGGGAACGCGGCAGCAGTGGAGTTGCAAGAGGTCGGGATGCGCCGGCGCGCGCCGGGCACGCGGCGCGGCGGCGCGCGGCGGCGGCGCGGCGCAGCGCGCGCACGCCGCTCCGCGCTCCGCCGGCGGCGCCGCGACCTCGCCTGAGCCGCTCGAGCTCGTCGAAGGGGCAGGCCCGGAAGGTGTGGCTGCGGTCCAGCTGGTATCCGTTCAGCGCCTCGAGCGCCGCGTGAGCCTGCGGGGGGGGGGGGTGCACCGGGTGGGTGGCGGGGTGGCCTGGCAAGCCGCGGCGCCAGCGGCGCGGCGGCGCCCCGTGGGCCGCGGCTGCCGCCCCGCTGCGTGCACCGACGCCGCCGGCGGTCCTGCTGCCGTGCTGTGGCCCCGTTCCGGCCCCGCGCTGCTGCCTCCGCCGCCGCTGCCCCGCCAGCGGCCCAGCTGCACGGCCTTCCGTGCGCCCAGCAACGCCGCAGCGGCCGCCCAGGCCATTCAGCGTGCGCGCCGCGCCGCTGGCAGCCAGCCGCACCGCCGCCGCCCCGCCGCCGCTCCACAGCCTCTCCCCCCCTGTGCGCCATCCGCCGCCGTCCGCGCGCCGCCGCCGCCCGCACAGCAGCGCTGGCCTGCCGCGCGGCCGCCGTCGCCCTGCCCTGCTCTACCGCTCCTCCTGTGGAGAGGGCTGCCCAATCCCAGATGCCTCGGCGGCCAGCCAGCCCTTCGCCTCGCTGCTCACACACCCGCTCTCGCGCGCTGGCCTCACCTGCTGCGGGTTCTCGTACTCCACAAAGTAAAAGCCCTTGGAGACCTGCTTCAGCGCGCAGTGGCGCGCCGGCACGCGGTGAGCGGCTGGCTTGGCTTGCGCGCCGCCAGCGCCAGCCCGGCGCTGCGCCCTACGGCGCGCCGGCGGCGGCGCGAGCAGAGCGCGGCGCGCTCCGACCGAGGCCACGCCGCCGGGGCCGGCGCCTCCACGCGGCTCGGAGCGCTCGCTCGGCGGCGGCAAAAAGCGGCAGGCGAGACGGCGAGCGGGCGGCAGCGCTGCGCCTGCCTGCGTATCGGCGTCGACCGGGTGGTGCAGCCCGCCCTCGCGGATGCGCCCCGCGCCGCTGAGGATCTTGGTCAGGATCGAGTTGAGTTTGTCGAACTTCTCGGGCGGCACCTGCGGCAGGTTGTCCACGACTGCGGGCGGCGCGGGGGGCGGCGCGGCGTGGGTGCGGCGGGCGCTGTGTGGCGGGCGGCGCAGCAGGCGGGCGGGCGGGTGGCCACCGCCTGGAGGCATCGTCGTCTGCGCCGGGGTGGTGCGTGCCGTCGGCCTCCTGCCTGAGCGCGTCGCCCTCTGCACTGAGCCCGCATAGCAGGCGCACCTATCACGCTGCCAAAGCCGCTCTCCTGCGGGAGGTCCGCCTCCTCCTTGCCCGCCTCTTCGTCGTCGCTAGGGATGCCCATGTCGTCTCCCTCCGGCAGCATCACGTCCTCCACATCAAAGTCGCCAAAGGGGAAGCCTGCGGAGCGCGAGCGACGCGAGCTTGATGGCAGTGCTCGGTGCAGGCCCTCCCACTGCTTTGCGACCGCACTGATGGAGCTGGGAGGCAATCATCAGATGCAGCGCCGGGCGCTGCAGCCCACCCACCATGCGGCTGCCCCTCGAACAGCTTCTGCTCCTCGTGGGAGAGCACGATCGCCATTACGGCGCCCTCCTGCTGCGTCTGCCCCTGCTAGTGTAGCTGCTGCCTCTGTCACAATGGCGAGGGGGTGGGAGAGGCGGCGGGTGCTGGGAAGCGGTAGGATGGCGCAGGGTAATTCGTGATCGCGAGTAAACTGGTCGGGAGCATGAAGGAGCGCTGCTTGAAAGCCAACCATCTGGGTTTGGATCGATCGGGCGTATATTTCGCTCCCCCGCGCCCGCTTGGACCTCTTGTTCCAAGTGGAGACTGGTAAGGGCCAGCGGCAGAGGATCGCGCTCTCCATTGGGCCCGCCCGCCCGCCCGCCTGCCCTGAACCGCCCCCTGTCCTGTAGAGATCCCTCTCCTTCAGATGCGCTGAAGGCAATTCACACAATTCTCTGAGCGCAGCAACAGAATGCAGCAATGAAAGACAATTGCGGAGAGGAGAGCCGCGCCGCGCGTCGGCAGGGGCGGAAACCGGGCCGCCGCGCGCGCTGCTAGCACTGCGCCCAGCAGCGCGTGCACAGCCCCTGGCAGCTGCCCTCCTCGCTGCAGTCCACCAGGTTGCCAAGCATGCGCGGCTTGCGCCGCAGCGCGCCCGCCAGCGCCTTGCCCGGCTGCAGAAACCACTTGGATTGGAGCAACTCCACATTCCTCTGCATGAGCTCCAGCGGCAGGCCTGCCACCTCGGGCTGCGCCGCCAGCACCGCCGCCACGTCCTCGTTCGTCAGGTCCAGGCCGCGCAGGTAGGCGAGGCACGCCGACAGCGCCTGCGCGGGGGGAGAGCGGGCGGCGATGGGCGACGGCTGTCTCTGCGGCAGGCGCTGTTTGAAGCCAAGAGTTGGTGGCGGGCCTGCTCGCTGGCTGCCCACTGCTCCACGCCCTGCCCGCCGCGGCCGCCGGCTCCCGCCGCCCCACCGGCGCACCTCGGGGTCGGGCGTCTCACGCACCCGCTCGCGCCGCCAGTAGCCTTGCCCGCACCACCCGCACGCTTCTGCGAGCACGCCGTCTGCCGCGCCCGCGTCCAGCCCCAGCTCCTGCTCGAGCAGTTGGCGCGCGGCAAGCCACTGCGCTGACGCGGGCGGCTCAAGCTGCTCCAGCGGCGACAATGCGGCAGGCGCTGCGTTGAGGGCGGCCGGGCGAGCGGGGTGCCGCCGCGCGAGCGGGATGCGCTGTCGCTTTGGCCGCAGCTTCTGCGCGTGCGTGGAGGTCCAGACAAGAGCAGCAGGACAGTTTGTGGAGAGGGTAGTGCAAAGCGCCATGCTGGGGCTGTGCGAGTCTCCCAGGCAGCAGAAACGGCAATCGCGACGAATGGCAGGCCGGGCGGTGGCGAGCGAGGAGAGTGGTAGGATGGACAGGTGAGTTGTGGGCGGGAGTGGGCGCCCGCCGCGCTCCTCTTGCTTGCCACACGTCCATGGTATGTCTAGCAGTCACACACGCGTCGGAGCAGAATGGAACACAGCTGGGTGGCACGTCAGCAAGCCAGTGGCGCTGGCGACACGCCCTCCGTGGGGGCGAAGGTCCCCCACCCGAGTTGACGATGCCCGCCTGTTGCACGCTGTTTTGCATCACCTCCCACCGGTTGTGCGCAGCCGCAACACCCGCCGGTGCCGGCACGCTGTGATGCCCCCGACCCCGAGAGCTCTTCGCCGCCCGCCCTGGTTCGCTGCCCGGCACGAGTCGCTCCCGCCCCTTCTGTTCTGATGGCGCTGGCGACCCACTTATACCGCCACTTAGACTACGAGTGAGGGATAGAGGTGCCCACACAACGCCAGGGGAGGCAGCGGCACACCAATTGTGTCCTTGCCACGTGCGTGTGCCAGGGGCGGCGGTGACGGGCGGGCGAACCAGGTAGCACTGGCGCCGCTGCACACTCTTCATGGCCTGCTCGCCTGATCAGGCATGAGGCGTGAGGCACCATGGCCAGAAGAGGCACACCTACAGTGGCAAATGTACTGCGCCCATATGGGAGCAGTACAATGGGCACGATTATGGGCAGTGGGGCGCCGCCGCTGGCGGGGGGCGGCCGCTGCGCAGTATGCATGCATATGGGCAGCCCGAACGTGGGTGCGCCTTGAGCAGGCAGGGCGTCAAGCACCCTGGCGCGTCTGGAGGGCGCAGGGGAAAGGGACCCACTTAGGAGAACCAGGCAACCGAGCGAACACCCACCCGCGGCCGGTACGCGCATGCGCCAGCTGGCACCTTGCGCTTCCCATGCGCGGGGGCACCAACTGCTAGCCCCGCTCTGTGGTGCAAAACGCTTCCACCGAGCCTGATGCCCTGGACAGGGCCTGCTGGACAGCTCCAGCGCTTGAGAGAGACGCGGCCAAATAAACCGGTCTCTTCCCCGGAGCCCTTCAAGCAGTTGAGGAGGAGGTTCAAGCACCAGCCTCTTGCTCTGGACTTCATGTTCGCTGCGGACAGCAGCCCCAGAATGCCCACCTCTCCTCAGCCACGTCCAGGCGTGCGCCCCTCCCAACCTCCCCCACAGAGTGGTATATCCCTCGTCTTTCAGAGACTTCACGCCCGCTGCGGCTCGTGCACCCCAGGCGGGGCTATTGGAAGCGGTCTGTGACTGGAGCGGGCACCTTGCGTCAAAAAACCGCTGCGGCGTCGGCAATGTCTGAATGCGATTGTCCCAGCCCGCAGGTGGGTCCAGAGGAGGGTGCGCGGGCATGAGATAATGGGAGGCCGCGCCAGCGGTCCCGTCCTCACGCCCTTCCCGCCGCCGGGTCCCGCCGGCTTGCCTGCAGGATGCGCCCTGCGCACTCTGCGGCGCCCTGGACTCCTGCCTATGGCGGCGGCACCACCGCCTGGGCCGCCTCTGCAACCGGTGGGCCGGCACGAGTGCGGCGGCGCCAACCGACCTCTGCGCTGCGGAAGCGGCTTCGCCAGCTGCCCCTACTGCCCACTGCGCGTCGCTGTTCTGACCCCCCGGCCGCCTGCGCGCCCCCGCTCCAGGTGCGCCTGCCGGCAGCGGCGCCTGCAGCTCAAGAGCTGCTCCGCGCCCAAGACCAAGCGGCGGCGCGGCCAGCAGCAGCAGCCGTGGTGCGACGGGTGGGTGAGCGACAGCCCGACACGCTCAACGCGGCCGCGCGCGACCGCGTGCTCCCAGCCCTCTTACTCCTGCCTCGGCGATGGGGGCCCCGTGCGCGCCGGCCCCCTGCCAGCGCCGGCGCCGTGCCCGCTCCCAAGCTGGGCGGCGCCGCCCGCGAGGCTGGCGCCCCTGGCCGTGCCGCCGCGGGCGGAGACCTGGTCCGCCGAGCCCTCGTGCCAGCTGGGCAACAGCCCCACCACGTCATCCTCGCTGCCCGCCTCCATGCGCGCCTCCATCCTCCTCCTCTCCTCTTTCAATCCGGAGGTGAGCAGGTCGCAGACCCCCTGCCAATGCACGCCCGCGCGCGCGGACACGCAACATTCACAGGCACACACACGCCTCTGGCCCGCTCACGGCACAGGTCATGAGCCGGCCAGTGGTGGTGCTGCCCTCGTGCCTGGGCGAGCCGGCCGACATTGAACTGCCGGCGGCGCTCTCGGGCGCGGGCGCCGCGCCGCACGGCTGGGCGCCCCTGCCCGCATGGGTCTGAGCCCCTGTGCATGTGCCGCCCCAGCCGCCTGCCCCCCGCGGCTCTGCCCCCGCCCTCTCCTGGCTGCACCCTCCTTCCCCCGCACCCCTGAACAGCGCACTCGCCACCTTCCGGCCCCCCTCGCGCCCGGCCTCCCTCCCCGACTCTTCCAGTCGACTCTGCCCGCCTTTTTCCGTCTGCTTTCTGCCTTCTGATGCGAGCGCTCCCCCTTCTGCCGCATGGACTGAGCGCTCCCTCTGTCTCTCTCCCCTAGACGCCCCCCCCCCGGTTGCGCGCGAGCGCTCCGCGCGAGAGGCCCTGGCACGCACGCATCCCCGTAGACGTGGGGCCCTGATTGCCCGGTTAGCTTCTCGCTCCACCCCTGTTCTGCGCCGGCTCGTCGACACTGCCCCTGCCTCGCTCCTACTACCCTGCCAGGCGTCCTGGCTCCAAGACTCCCTCCCCCTTTTCCCCCCCGGTGCCCTCGGCGCCCGGCTCACTTTTTGGACTGCACTAAGGGCGGCGCCATGCCGGCTGCGTTTCATTCCCTCCCTCCAGCTCTTCAGAAGAAGTTCCCCCCACCCTCAGTCCTACCAAAACGCCCTCGAGGGCCCACCCACCCATCGCCCTCCCCGCACGCACAGTCGGGCACTGCAGCTCCCGCCGGGCCGACCCCGCCACCCCGCCAAAGGGGCCGACCCCGCCAGCCACCCATCACACTTTCTCTCTACTCGGCACCCCTCCTGCTCGGTTACCCCCCCTGCCTGTACTTTCACACATCTTCGCACTACCCAGGGCAGGAACTGCCTGCAGCACTCTCCGTACGATGCCATGTGTACAGACCGTAAGATACCGAGCCCCGGAGGCCGCATCTGTTGCACGGACCCTGGGGGCGAGCCAGCGGGGATGCGCCGACTGCAGCCACGCGGTGGCGCCGCGCCTCGACTCCGCGCCTCCGCCTGGCAAACCTGCCAACACAGATTAGCAACAGATTGCACTCAAGGCCGAAGGGCAGCTAGTGTACAGAGCCGCAACCCTAGACCCTAGAGCAGCAGCAGAACGAAATTTTGCCCGAGCAGCAGAAATGCAGAGGGGGGAATCAGAACCATGAGGGCAGTGCTGGAAAGGAACAAAATAAGCCGCGAGAGAGCGAGAGAGCGAGGCGTGCATCGGCACACCACGCACAGCTACACAACGCACCGCGGCGGCGCGCCGCCGGGCCGGCGTCACAGGGCGGCGGCGGCCAGGCCCGCCGCGGCGCGGGGGCGCAAGCGCCACGTCCCAGACTCAAAAGTGTCCACTCCCTCCACTTCCATCCTATCCTCATACACGCTGACGATGCCGTAACAGTCCCTGGGGGCAGGGGCAGCAGCGCAGCGCCCCCGCATCAAGCCGCCGGAGGCGCGCAGGGAGCAGCCGCCGCCGCCGCCTGCGGCTGCCCGCGCCCGCGCGCACCTGCCCGGCGGCGTCTCCAGCACGGCGGCGCACACGCGGTGGTGGATGCCCATCTCATCACAGACGTATCCGTCGCGGTGTGCGTGGCCCTGCAGCCACAGCACATGAGCAGCGCGGGCGGTCAGGGAGCGCGGCGGGGGGGGGGGGGTCTCACCCCACCCCGCGCCCCACACCGTCCGCGCACTGCGCTCCGCCGCCGCGCCAGAGCACGCGGCGCGGCTGCCCGTCAGATCCCCGCCCGCCCCCAGCGCCGCAGCGGCCGCCACCCCCAGCCGCCGCGCGCCCTGCTCCCCCGGTCCCTCAGCCCTCAGTTTCTCAGTCCCTCAATCCACCGATCTCACCGTCAGTGTGGCGACCGCCACGTCGGCGTGCGCATGCGCCAGGGTCAGCACCCTGTCGTAGTCCCAGCTCAGGCAGGAGGGGGGGCAGGTGCTGGGGTGGAAGCCCAGGTGGCAGAGCAGCACGGCGCGCTCGCCAGCGCCGCGCGCGGCGCCCAGCTCCCCCTCCAGCCAGGCCAGCTGCCGGTCGCTGGACGGCGCGCGGGGCGGGCGGGGGGGCGGCAGGGCGGAGGGGGGGTGAGGGCGGGGCAAGGGGGCACTCAAAGGGGCAAGGGGGGCACGCAGCCAAGGGAGAGAGGCGAGGCGAGCGCTTAGTGGGGGGCTGCGGGGCCTGTGCGCTAGGGGCGTCTGCCCGCCCGCCCGCCCGCCCGCCCGCGACCCCATCTCATGATTTGGATTGGCATCGGCATTGGCGTTCGCATCAGGGCCTCACCTCATGCCGCCGCCAAACATGACGTATCGCCGCGCCACGCCCTCCAGCCCCTCGGCCGAGTTCTTGTTGGCGTTGGGGTTGTTGGCCGCCAGCCGCGCCGCCGCAAGCTCGTGCAGGGGGTGGCCCGCCGGCCAGCCGAGGATGCTGCGGCGCGGGTGGGTTGGGGCGGGGGCCGCGGGGCGGGCGGGCTGGGGAGGGGGCGGTGCGGTGAGCGCACGCAAAGGCGCTTCGCGCTCGCGCCGCCGCTCACAGCCGCCGCACTGTGGCCGCGCTCCGCTGCCGCCGCGCGTGCCCCTCCGCACCTGACGTCGTACCCATCCAGGGCAATGAAGCGCCAGCCGGGCGCGGGCGTGTACGAATAGTAGCTGTGGGGGGCGCCCTTCTGGCCCTGGTGGGCCGAGATGCCAAGCCGCTGGTTGAGCACTCCTGCGCCGGGCGCGGTGGGGGCGAGCGGGGGAGGGGGCGTGAGGGGGGGGGACCATGGGCGGTGTGGATGGGGCCATAGCGCAGCGGGGGCACAGCATGCTGTGCCGCTGGCATGGCCCCCGCAGCCTGCGCCGCGCAGCACTGCCGCCAGCGCAGCACCGCCCCGCAGGCTGCATCCGGCCACCTCGCGGGGCGTTGTAGAGGCAGTGATTGCCGAGCAAGTGCAGGACGGGGCGGCCCAGGGTGTCAAAGTGCGCCAGGACCCGCGCCAGCGCCGCTTCGGAAGGCGTGTGCTCCGAGCCTTCCACCGGAGCTGCAACGCTGTTGTGGTAGTCTGGGGTGCAGGGTGGGAGGGGAGGCGATGGGGGACGCTCGGTCGGGGGCGGGGGGCGGCAGCGCGCGGCCAGCGGCGGCGCCGACGGGGGGGGGCGCGAGGGGCCCGCGCCCGCCGCGCGCCAGCGCCGCCGCCGCGCGCACCCTCTGCACGCGCGCGCACCCTCTGCGCGCCCTGCCCCTGCCTCTGCGCCCACCGACGATGTCGCCCAAGTGCACGGCAAAGTCAACAGAGGCAGGCGGCGCGCGCATCGCGGCGACCGCGCGGTCCAGGGCTTCAAACGCGTGGCGGTAGTAGCGCGGTGTGCCGTGGAAGGAGATGCCGTCGGGCAGGTCGGCGGCCTGCGGCGGAAGCGCGCGGGAGAGGGAGAGGAGGCGTGCGAGCGTGGAGCCTGGGAGCCGCGGGCTATGCGCGGCCCCCCTGGCCGAGGTGCGGTGCGCGCTTGAGCCGCCGCCCCTGCAGCAGAAATTGGGCGTGCCACCGCTGCGGCAATCGCGGCGCGGCAGGCGCGCCTGCACGTCGGAGAGGAGGCCGAAGCGGAAGAGCGGCGCTGCGCTCGGGGCGGGGGAGGGCGGGAGAGCGGGCGCGCGCGACACGCGCGCCCGCTTCTCTGCTGCCGCCGCTTGCACGACTGTCATTCTTCTGGCGTGTCTGGCGTTCACTGGAAGCATGCGTGACTGCACACTGCCAGCTGGCCAGGCGATCGCAGCGCAAGACCAGCGCTCGCCGGCGTGCCAGGCGCGCCCTGCCCAGCGATGTGAGAGGCGTGGAATGCGAGCAGCTGGCAACAGGGGAGACCTGTCTTCAGGTGGGATTCGATCAGCGGCGAGACAGGTCGCCGCAGTGGCACAATGCAATGGAAGACACAGGAGAAAGGAGCCAGGCGTGTGTTTCCTTGTTTTTCAAGGAAAAACACGCTCCCCTGTGTCAGGAGCTTGTTGCAGCTCTGCAAAAGCGATCTAGGCTCAATTCAGGAGCTCCAGCTGCCTCCCTGCATTGGTCGACGCCAGCTCTGCAGGTCTGCACAAATGCCGATATCTCGTCTCAGATCGCGGCCCACGAGATGAAGCGGTTCTTCACAGGCCAGTCACAGGCCAGAGCAGAGCCGGGCGGCTACCTGGGCAGCCCCACGGTCAGGGCCAGCCTGGACAGCGACAGCAGGTCTGGCGACGGCGGGTACAGCTCCCCGGCGGTTCAGGTGTCGAGGGATGGCGCCGCTCGAGCAGGCCTTACCGAGCGCGACCACCGCCTGCGCCAGGTGACCCACCTGCCGCCCGCCTTTCGCCGCGGGCATCCCTAGCTTGTGCGGGAACGCTCGACGCAGGCTGGGGCTGTTGTGATGCGCCGCTCATTCTCTCGTGCAGAGCGGCGGCGGGGCGGCTGGAGCGCTGGACCGCCCGGCGTGGAGTTTGGCCGACGATGTGCTGCAAGAGCGCTTCCAGGCGGCGCTGAGCCACACGGAGGGCGCGTGGCAGCCCATCACGGGTCTGACGCTGTCGCTGGAGCCCGCCGCCGTGCTGCCGGCCGCCACGCTGCAGCCGCCGGCCGCCGCCGGCGCGGGCGGCGAGGGCGGCGCCGGCGCCGCCGGCGCCGCCGGCTGGCAGGACCCCTGGCAGGCGGCGCTGCTGGGCGTGTACGCGCAGCACGCCGAGGGCGCGGGGCGCACGGGCGGGCGGGCGCCCCGCCCCCGCCTCCTCTTCCAGTACAAGCCCTACAGCCTGCAGGAGCCGCTGGTGCTGAGCGAGGCCGAGGTGTCGGCGGTCGTGGAGGCGGTGTTTGGCAAGATGGGCGCCGGGCCGGCGGCGTTCCGCGAGGAGAGCGCGAGCCTGTGGGACAGCCTCGCCGCCGCCGGCGCGTTTGGCGTCGGCCCCGCCTGCTCCACAGGCGCGCCGCGTGGGCGCCTGCTGCCCGCCTGCCTGCCTGCGCGGCCCTGCCCGCCCTGGCCTGCCTGGCTCCCCGTCCGCCCGCGCGCGGCCGCCGCCTCTCTCTGGCGGGGCCGGCGGGCAGCCCCGCGTGCTGCCGCGCCGCACCGCGCCTGGCGCGCGCCAACGCGCCGACACTCCGCACGTGGGTGCAGGCGAGGTGGCAGCAGTCATCCTCATCAAGCTGATTATGGATCTCTACCTGAAAGCTGGACCCCGGGCCGCCTTCCCTCTCGCGCTCATGCTGCTGCAGGTCGGCGGCAGAGGCGCGGGGCGGGTGTCCGCTGCCGGAGGATGTCCGCGAGCGCCGCCGGGCGCCGGGCCGCCCCGCCCCGCGCCGCGCCGCGTCGCCGCCTCCCACGCCGCCGCGCGCCCCTGTCCCCCCCCACCCCGCAGAAGCCGCTGCTGGGGGGCAGCGCCGCAGTCAAGGCGCGTGTGTTCGACATGCTGTTCAACCTCTCTGTCCACGGCGAGCTGCTGTACACGCCCGCCGCCCAGGAGGCCGCCTCCCAGGAGGCCCAGGCGGAGGCCGAGGCGCGTGGCGGCGGCGCGCTGCCCGGCGGGCTGTTTGAGGGGGAGGCGTGCGAGCCGGGGCCGGGCGCGGCAGCGGCCAACGCCGACTGGCGCGCCACCGTCACCTCGGCCTTCCGCGCCACGCTCGCGGCCACGATGCGGCGCGCCGCCGCCGCGACCGGCGCCGCGCAGGCGGCCCAGGGCCTCACGCCAAGCGGCACGGTTGCTGCGGCCGGCGGCCGCACCAACTCGCGCCGCGCGGGCGTGGGCGCGGTCGACTGGAGCGAGGGCGTGGGCAGCCCGCTGCCGGGCGGCGGCCGCGGCGGCGGCGCCGCCGCCGCCAACGGCGGCGCTGAGCCCGAGTGGCCGCCGCTGGCGGGGCGCCGGCCGGCGCCGCTCGCCAGCCCCGCCACCGAGCGCTTCCAGCAGTGGCTGCGCCTGCTGCTTTTCCGGCTCATGGCCGTGCTGGCGGCGCTGCCAGACGCCCCGGAGCTCGCGTGGGTCTCCGCGCTCTCCTGCCTCGTGCACCTGACCACCTACGAGGGCCGCGTGGTGCGGGCATACGTGGAGGACCTGCCCCCGGGCGCGGTGGCCGCGCTGCTGGAGCAGTGCCGCGCCGGGCGGTGGAGCGAGCAGCTGCAGGCCTGGTGGGCGCGCGCGCGCGCGCGGCGACCGCGGCGCGGGGCGGGGCGGCCCCAGTGCTGGCGCGCGTGCGAGGCCGCGCTCGCGCCGAGCCCCGCTAGGCTGTGCCCCGGACCCAGGGCTTGCCGCGTTGCGCACTGCCCTCCACCCCGCCCGCGGCCCACGCACGCACGCGGCCCCCGCTCTCCCCACGCGCCGCCCGCTCCCCCCGCTCCCCCCGCTCCACCGCACGCAGGCTCATCACGCTGGGCGCCAACCTGCTCTACTCCCTGCCCTCGGGCGCGGGCGGCGACGACGACGCAGGGTCGCAGCGCGGGGGCTTCCACAGGCAGGGGTCGGCCCCAGACTCCGTGCGAGGCTCCGGTGAGCGGGAGAGACGTGGGGCAGGGGGCGCCGACGGCGCGACGCCCTGCGCAGGGCCGCGGCTGCCGGGCTAGGGGGAGGACGCTCCCGCCGCCAAGGCCGCGCACGCCGGCACGCTGCCGAGCGGCGGCGCGTCCACCGCCGCACCCTCGCCCCCTCCCGCCGCAGTCAACCACCACCGCTCGTCCTCGCTCGCCGCCGGCGGCGGCGGCGGCGGCGGCTACCCGCCGGCGCCGCCACCCGCGGCGGGCGAGCCGGCCTGGTGGGCCGCCGCGCGGCTCGACCACCAGCGGCTTGCTGACTTTGGCGGCATGGCGCAGGTGAGACTCCTGATGTTCTTGGTTTTCTTGGTTTTTAACACTTGGTTTTCAACAGAGAGCAGTGCACGAGGGCGTTTGCACGTGCCAACAACAGCAGCGCGTCTCGCGCCGCCGCGGCGGCCGTCGGCGCCCGCCCGCTCCACTCCGCGCGCCGCCCCGCCGCTGCCCCCCCCACCCCCCACCCCCACCCCCACACACACCCCTCGACCCTGCGCGCATCCCCGGCAGGTGCTGCGCTGCTACCGGGAAGCGCCCACGCAGGCGGCGCGGCGCTGCATGTTTGCCGCCACCTACGATTACGTGACGAGCGGGCAGGTGACCCGCTACACTCTACCACTCTGCCTGCCAGAGCCGCTGCACTCTCCCGCTCTGCCTGCCAGAGCCGCTGCACTCTCTTGCTCTGCATGCCAGAGGCGCTGCACTCTCTCGCTCTAGCTTGCCTTGAGTGTGGCGCCAGCGGGCGGGCGCGGCACACCGTTTGGCTGGTGGCGTGGGGAGGGCAGGGCAGGGAGCAGTGAAGCGAGCGGCGTGCAGCCCGCGCTACAGGCCGCACTCCAGCATGTGCCTACACGCGCGCCCCCTCCCCCCCATCGCCCCCTCCCCCTCCAGGCCCCCACTGGCCCGGACGCCTGGGCCCCCGTGTTGCAGCACCGCGCCCACGCCTCCGAGGTGGCGGCGCTCGGCGCGGCGCTGCTGCGCATGGGCGCGGCCGAGGCGGCGCACCCGCTGTTTGTGGCCGGCACCGCCACGCCCGGCGGCATGCAGGCGCGCGCACAGCAGCTGCGTCCGCCCGCCGCGCTGGTGCCCCATTGCCCCTTGCCTCTGCAGCTCGCACCCTCGTGCTGCGCCGCCACCCGCCGCGCCGCTGCCTCCCCCTGCTTTCCCGCGGCGCTGAGCTATGAAGTCCCGTCCCTCTGCCCACCTCACCCTACCCCACCTCGCCCCACCTCACCATACCCCATCTCAACACACTTCACACCACTTCACCTCACCTCACACCACCTCACACCACCTCACCCCCCTGAACCCACCGCACCTCTGCCGCCGCCCTCCTCCCCCACCGCAGCTGATCGCAGCGGAGGTGAGCACGCAGATGGCGGGGCTGCAGGCGGCCAACCCCGGGCGCGTGGTGAGCGTTCCGCCGGCGCTGGTGGCCGAGTGCGCCGACTGCCTGGAGGAGATTTGCGCCCGGAGCAGCCAGGTGAGGCCGTGAAACATGGGCTGTTGAGGGCCGAGGAAGCGGGCTGTTGGAGTGAGCTGCTGAAAGTGGCCCGCTGAAATTGGGCGAGGGGCGGCCGCTGGCGTGCTGTGGCGAGGCGGGAGCCGCCTCCTGCAGTCGACGCGGCGCCGGAGCTTGGCCTGTGGTGGCCGGGTGCCCACCGATGCGCGGTCGGCCGGGAGAGTGGCGGCGGGGGGCTGGGGCGGCGGCAGCCCGAGCTCGCGCCCTGCCCGCCCGCGCACCGCAGGTGCCGCCGGCGCTGGAGGAGGCGGTGCAGTACAGCCTGGACGCTGTGGCCGACCAGGGCGGGGGCGTGCCCGTGCCGCCCCTGGGCGCGCCGGCCGACGACGCGGCGGTGTGGGAGTGCTTGGCCGGCTGCCTGCGCGACCCCAGCGACCTGGGCGCCCGCATCGGCGGCGGCTGGCTGCTGCGCCTGCTCGTCGCGGCGGCCGAGCGCGCGCTGCTGGCCGGTGGCGGCGGCGGCTGCGGCCCGCCGCTGGCGCTCCTGCCCGAGGTGCGCCCCGGCGGCGGCTGCCACCTGGCGCCGGGCGCGCGGGGGCTGGGCGGCCAGGAGCGCCTGCGCGAGCTGCTCACGCGGGTGCTGGCCACCACCCCCGACAGCCGCGCGCCAGAGTCGTTCATAGCCGCGGTCGGCTCGCTGCTGGCCCACGTGCGCCTGCGTGCCCAGCTGGCCGCGCTGGAGCGGGAGCAGGAGCTGGGGAGCGGCGCGCCCGGCGCGGTGCGCCGCGCGCTCAACGCGGCGGCGGCGCCGCCCGGCGGCGGCGGGGGCGGCGCGCCGCGCGGCGGGGGCGGCAGCAGCTCGGGGGGCGGCTCCCCGCTGGAGGACCCTGGAAGCGGCGGCAGCGAGGGGTACGAGACCAGCGCCGTGTGGCTGGTGAGGGCGGGCGCCGCCGCGCAGCGCAGCGCCCCAGCGGCTCGGTCCTTGGCCAAGGGGTCGACCTCGCCCTCGCACGCCGCCCACACCAAACGACAAGTCTGCACGCTGCAAATCAACACGCAGCTGCATGCACACTGCAAAACGGCAAGCCTGCATGCTGCCCGCCCCCACTGCTGCAGGCCCTTGACACCCCCGCCGTCGTCATCGCCACCCTCTCCCTGGCAGTGGAGTGGCTGCTGCAGGCGCCCGAGGTGGTGCGCCAGGGCGCCATGCTCCACGCCGCGAAGCTGCTCCTCACATTTCTCACCGCCGCTCCGCCGCCCCCCGCGCCGCCCCCGTGCCTGCCCGCCAGCGGCAGCGCGGGCAGGCTGGGCCCAAGCGAGTGGGGGGGCGGCGGCGCGGCGCCGGGCGACGGCGCGCCTAGCCGGCAGAGCAGCCCCGATCGCCTGCGTGTCCAACAACAGCAGCAGCAGCAGCAGGCGTTTGGCCGCGGAGAGGGTGCGTGGGGGGAGGTCCCGCCCCCCACCCCAGCGCAGCTCATCGTTGCAGCCTCCACCCCCCTCTCCTGGCGTGCGACTGCCCAGCACAGCCGCCCCGGCACCGCTGCGCCCTCGGCCCTCAGCCCTCCGGCAGCCACGGCCGCGGGCTCCGCCTCCCCCACGCCGACCCTCGGCGGCGCCGGCACGGCGGGCGCGCAGCGGCCGGCGACGCCGGGCGTGGGGCCGGGCAGCGTCTACGCCGACGCCGGCCTCGCGACCAGGGCCTCCGGGGGCTGCAGCGCCGACGGCAGCGGCGGCGGAGGCATGTCGCCAGGGGCGGGCGGGGACGGCGACGCTGGGGCGGAGGCCGCGACAGCTGCGGCTGAGGGAACGCTGCTCTGGAGCTTCCTCGCCGGCCTGTCGGGGGTGCCCATGGTGAGAGGAGGAGGGGGAGAGGGGGAGCTGAGGAGGGGCGGTGGGAGGGAGGGGAGCGGCGGAGAAGGAGCAGAGGCGGGCACGGCGGTGGACCGGCGGGCACGGCGGGGGAGGCAGCTTGCACAGGGCAGGGGCTGGCGTGCCGCCGGTGCGCCCCGGCCTCCGCGCGCCGGCGGCCCGGCTGCGCCGCCGCCCAGCGCGCAGCGCCCCTGCCGCCCGCCCGCCGCGCGTGGTGCAGGAGCTGCTGCGGCTGGTGTCGCCGGTGCTGCTGCTGCGGGTGTTTCAGGAGCTCAAGCCGGACGCGTCTCTCTACTATGACGCACTGTCGGCGGCCACTGAAATGCAGGCGGGTCGTTGAATCTCGGATCGAGGGTGGCCGCTAGCGACCAGTGTGAAGTGCGGACGTCGCTCCGCTGCGGGCGCTCGCGGACGGCCCCCGCCGCCGCGCTCCCCGCCCCGCCCTCGCCGCGCCCGCCCCCGCCCCACCCCGCCCCGCGGCCCCCCCCTTCGCCGCAGGCGGCGCGCGCGGCCGAGGGCTGGCACGCCTCTGCCGGGCGGCTGACCAAGGCGCTGGACGCGGCGCTGGGCGTCAAGGGCACCGCTCAGGCGGGGCGCCCACTGTACGACGCGCGTGCGGCGGTGCTGCTCCTCCTCATGGGCCGCGTGTTGGACGACCCCGAGGCGCTGTCACAGCTGGACGAGGCGTGCGCGCGCGGCGGCGGCGGCGGCGGCGGCGGCTGGCCCGCCTTCTTCGCCGGGCTACTGGGCGAGCACGACGTGCGGCTGCGCCACGCGGCGGCGGCGTTTGTGCTGCGCGCGCTGGCGCCGGGGGCGCTGCGGCGCGGGCTGCGCGCCGTGGTCAAGCGGGCGCAGCAGGCGAACGATGAGAAGCTGCTGCAGAACCCCTACCTGCAGGTGAGGAAGGGAGTGGGGGTGGGGCAGGGGGGCAGGGGGCCAGAGGATGGAGGAAGGAGGGGGGTGAAGGAAGGAGGGCGGGTGGGGGGAGGATGGGTGGGCGGGGCAACTGGTGGAGCCGGGCGCAGCAGCGTGGGCACAGGAGGGCAGGCGGTGGGGTGCAGCAGCGCGGCCAGCGCTGTGGGGCGCGCGGGTTGCTGAGCGGCGCGGCGGCGCGGGGAGGGGCCTCGCGCCGCTCTGCCCCACACTCCCTCTGCCCACCCTCTGCCCACCCTCTGTGCACACCCCTCCCTCCCCTCGCCTGCTCGCCTTCGGCAGGTGCGCGCCATGCTAGACCTGCGGGAGATAGATTTGCAGAAGGACCTCCAGCGGCAGCCGGGGCTGCCCTAGCCTCGCCCTGCTGACGTGGCGCGCGGCGGAGCGCCAGCGGGGCGCCCAGCCTGGAAGCTCTTGGCAGCCCTGGGGGCGCGCGCGGCAGAGGCGCGGCGCGGCGCGACGACGCGGGCGCGAGGGCGGTTGGATGGGACTGGCGCCTCTGGTCGGGCTTGAAGCCCCTGTTGGGGTTCTATCCCCGTGGGCAGGTGCTGTAACACATAACCCTCTAGAGCACACGGGTCAGCTGGCAGACTTCGACCTGGCCAAGCCACAGGACCTGCAGGCCGGCACCGCCAGCGCCTTCAGCTCTGCAGTGATCGACCCGCGCTGTGAGGCCCGCCGCTGCGCCTGCGGCTGGCGCCTTGGCAGGCTGCTGGGCGGGGGGCCGCGCGCGCGGCGGCCACTGGCACGCCGCGTCGCGGCGCGTGCGCAGCTGGCGGCAATGGCGCGCGCCGCCGCTTCGCGCAGGGCTGGCGCCCGAGCTGATGAGAGGGGAGCGCGCGTCCAGCGCCGCGGATGAGGAGGGAGGGGACCGCGTGGAGCGCCAGAAGGCCCCTGCCCTCGCCCGCCAGCACCGACCCTTGTGACCCCCGCGACAGTCCGGCGAGGCGCCGCGCCGTCGCTCGCGCCGCGACGTGTTCTCCCTTTGGAGTCATATGACGCTCGAGCCCCCCTGGAGCTCAGAGCACGTCTACGTCATTGCCGCTTCAGTGAGGTTCGGGGGGTCTGATGCCTGGCGGCCAGACACGCGGTGCCGGGGGACCGGGCGCACCCTCGCCGCCGCGCGCTCGTCGCCGCCGCCGTCCACTGCCGCAGGTCATGCGCGGCCAGCGGCTGCCCCTGCCGACGGGCGAGGGCGAGCTGCCCAGGTCCGCCCCGCCGCCCGGCGTCTTTGAGCCGATTGCGGCGCTGGTGCAGCGCTGCTGGGCGCATGCGCCCAAAGAGATGCCTTTATTGCAGTGCACTAATCAGCACGGTGTGATCAAAAACCACCTCTCCAACTATCAGCACCACCGCTCACTACAACCAAGCAGCTGTCGATGCTAGTTACACGCGTTGCCACCAGAGAGCAGACACCCCTGCCGTTACGGAACGCTACGTCGGCACTGCCGGTGCCGGCTGCGCCGGCTGCTCCCCGGCCCTGGCCGCCGCCGCCGCCGCCCCGGGCGCGCCGAGCTTGTCCTGCAGCCGCCGCAGCGCCTCCTCCTTGTGCCGCTGCAGCGCCGCCTCGGCCCGCTGCCGCTGCTCGCGCACGTCTGCGGGCGGCGGCGGCGGGGGCGGCGCCACCGCCCGCGGCCGGTCCCCCCGCGCGCTGGCGGCAGACTCTTCGCGGAGCCGCTGCACCGCCGAGTGCAACCCGCCGTCGCCCTCATCCCCGCTGCTGTCCTGGGGCTGCGCGTGCGGTGCAGGGTGTGCGCGCGGCCCGGGGCGGCGCGGCGGCTTGCCGTTGTGCTGCCGCTGCTGCGGCGACTGCTGGCTCTGCCGCGCGGGCGCGTGCTGGCGCGGCGGCGCCCGGGCGAGGGCCCCGCGCGGCGAGGGCGCCGGCGGGCCCGCCGCCCAGCCGTTGCACCCGGGCGGCTCCTGCCAGCCGCCGCGCTGCTGCTGCCGCACGCCGTCCTGGCGCGAGGGCGGGGCGCGGTGGCGCTTGCCGGGGGGCCCACTGCCATCCCGCCCGTGCCGGCCGTGGTGTCGGCCGCCCTCGCGCTCGCCCCGGCCGCCCTCGGCCCCCTCTCCCAGCTTCCGCTTCTGGTGCCCTGCGTGCCTCGCCTGCCCGTGCTCCCCTCGCTCGCGTCGAGACCCCCCCCCCTGGCGCCGCCGCTCCCGCTCGGGCCGCCGCGGCTGCTGCGCACGCGCGCCCTCGGGGGCGCCGTCTGCGTCCCAGCGCTCGCGCCTGTCCCGCTGCTGCCGCTGGTGGTGGAGCTGCTTCTGCTGTGGCGGCTCCTGCTGCAACCCACGCGGTTCCTGCTGCGACTGCTGCTGCTGCTGTGGCTGCCCGGGCAGCTCCCTGTGCGACTGTCGCTGCGGCTGCGACTGCTGCGGCGCCCGAGGCTGCGGTTCTGCGTGCGGTGGCCAGGGCTGCTGCGGTTCTGCGTGTGGCGGCCAGGGCTGCTGCGGCATTGCCTGCGGCGGCCATTCGTGCGGCGGCCAGGGCTGCTGCAGCCCTGCCTGCGGCGGCGCCCCTGCGTGCAGCGCCCAGGGCTGCGGCAAGCGGCCGGAGCGAGGCTGCGGGTCGCCACCCGGGTCACGGCACTGCTGCTGCTCGAGCGCCGCCCGGGGCGAGCGACTGCCGGCGCGCTGCTCCTGCTGCCAGGGTGGCGGGGAAGTGGGGGAGGAGGAGGGCCAGCGGACATGCAGCGGCCAGCGCGGCGGTGACGGGGAGGGCTGCTGCTGCTGCTGCTGTGGTGGCGGCGGCGAAGTGGAGAGCTGCTGCTGGCGCTGTGGTGGCGGCGGCGAAGTGGAGGGCTGCTGCTGGTGCTGTGGTGGCGGCGGGGCCCAGTGCCCCTGCTGCTGCTGCTGCTGCTGGGGCGGCGGGGGCGACGCAGCCAACGTTTCCTGTTGCTGCTGCGGCGGCGGCGTCCAGCGCTCCTGCTGCTGCCGCTTGCTGTGCACCTCAGCGTTGGGGCCGACGAGCCAGGGGGACGGCGGGACGGCCTCTGGCGCCGGCACGTCGGGCCAGCGCGGCGGCGGCGCGGCGTACGCGCCGCCGCCCTCCGCGCCGCACGGCTGCGTGCGCAGCTGCAGCAGCCGCAGCTGCTGGTGCCTGCAAGCGTTGCTCGGCTCCAGCATCGCCTCCTCCGGCAGCGCCTGCAGCAGAGCTTCCAGCAGGGCGACGCCCGCCGCCTGTTGCGCAGACTCGACATCGCCCGCGACCCCCCGGCCGGACGCGTACGCCTGTTCGCCGCGGTGGCCCACCAGTCGCGCCTCGAGCTCAAAGGGGCCCATGCCCCTACTGCCGCTGGACACCTGCGGCAGTGCACGGGGCGACGGTAGGGTGAGGGGCGGTGCGGCGGTGCGCGGGCGCGCCGGCCGGCCGGCATTCGTCGGCGCGCGCCGCGCCTCCCCGACGCTCGGCCGTGCCAGCCGCGAGCGACCAGCCGCCCGGCACTGCACTGCCCCCGCGCGGCCGCCCAGCATCGCTCCCGCGCGTCCCCCGGTGGCGCTCCCCCTTCCCCCTCGCCCTCTGCTCCCCCCCTCCCACCTGCTCCATCGCCACTTTGAGCCCCAGCTTGCTTGCATACTTTTCGACCACCACCTGCGGTGGCACGTCCAGCCGCTCCTCTGTCGCAAAGCGCAGCATCAGCGCACCGACCCGAGGGCACGCCACCAGCGGGTCGGCGCCGTCGGCCACCACAGAGGTCGGCGCCTGCGGCTGCCCTGCGACGGCCTCTGCCGCCGCTGCCCAGGCCGCTGGTGCGGACTCTGACTCGGCGGCGGCCGGCAGGGGCGTGGGCGCGGGGCCGGGTGGGAATGCCAGGCGCGGCCGCTGCTCCACGTGCAGTGCTGCTGCCAGCGCCGAGGCGGCCGCCGCCTGCCGGTCAGGCTGCTGCCGCAGCGCGCGCAGCAGCCGGCCCAGGCTGCTGCCCTCGTCGGGGGGCGGCTCCAGCGGCGCGGCGGCCGCAACCGCCGCCGCGGCCGCGTGCAGCTCCGCCAGCGGCTCGCCGCCTGGGGCGCCGCGGGCCTGCTGGCACTGCTGCTGGTGAGCGGCGGCGGCTTCAGCTGCAGCCATCGCGGCGCCAAGCTCGCGCTTGGCCGCCTCTAACTGCTGCAGCAGCGCCCTGCAGGCGGCCTGCTGCTGACCAAAGCGCTCGAGCGCGCTGGCCAGCTCTGCCTGCAGCACGGAGAGCTCCCGCTCGCGGTCTGCTAGGGCCGCCTCGCGCGCCCCCAGTGCAGCGTCGCGCGTGGCAGCCTCCACCTCGCGCGCCTCCAGCTCGGAGTCACGGGCGGCGGCCTGCACTTCGCGTGCCTTGACGCCCGCCAACCTAAAGGGGCAGCGCAGGAGGGGCGCAGCCTGAGGCACCGGTGCAGTGGCGGCGGGTGCCCAACAGGCGGGCGAGCAGGCAACACATGCATGGGCGGATAGGCGCCAGACAGAAGTTCCCTCCCCCCAGCCGGCGTCAGAGCTCAAACACGCAAGACAACACACCTCTGCGACACATCGCTCTGCAATGCGCTCCACAGCGACTCGGGATCGGTCATCACAGCGCCTCTGGATCGTTCATCATCGTATCAACATCGCGTCCCAACCAAGCAGCAGGCGTGTCCTACAACTGGCCCAAATGCAGTGCGGGATGGTGCTAGAGGCTCGAAGGATCGATCCAAACTGCAAAAAAGAGATAGACCTGAGTTGTCATTGCTTCTAGCGGTGCTGGGCGCTTTCCTTTCCTCCTCGCTGGCGCCTCTGCTCCCTTCACCTGCGACCCTTCCTTCCTCGCCCAGGCCCAGCAGCGCCTCTTACAGCACCGTGGACCGCACCAGCCACGGCCACCAGAAGCCAGCCGCGTGACCTCACCCGCCGCCGCCCACCGCCGCTGCCTGGTCGAGCAGCGCCAGCGCCTCGCGCGCGCGCAGCCGCGCAGCCTCTACCGCCTCGCTGACAACCTGCTCCATGCCGAGGGCGCCGCCGGCGCCGGAACTGCCATCGCCGCTGGAGCCGAGGCGCAGCATGCTCAGCAGCTCGCCCGCCTCGTCGACAGTCACCACCACCGAGCCATCCAGCAGCTGCTGTTCCTCTGCAGGGCAGCGCACGGCAGGTGCCAGGCGTGGTTGGGCAGCGTGCATGTCGGCGCTTGGCGCAAGCCCGCCGCGGCCAGGCGCGCCACCGCGCCCCAGCTCCGTGCTCGGCGCTGCGCCCGGCAGGACCCCCCCTCTCCCCCGTTCCCCCTCCCTCTCGCCGCACCCGCCGTCGGGTCGACGAGCAGCCTGCTTTGGTAGAGCCCGCAGGTCAGGCTGACCGGCCGGCAGCGCAGCAGCACCAGCGGCGGCGCCGTCGCCGCCGCCGCCGCGTCCTCTGCCGTCGGCGGCTGGACGCGCCCCGCGTCGTTGACGCTCACCGCCTGCAGCCGCAGGCTGGACAGCGCCGCCACCGCCGCCAGCAGGCAGGCGTCGTGCAGCGCGCCGTCTGCAGGCGCGGGGGCAGCACAAGGGGCGCAGAGGCGCACTCGGAGTCAGCGGCGTTGGCGCCAGCCGGCAGCCTCGCCCTCCGTGTGGCGCACGGGGGCCAGAGAGCTCTCGCCGCTGCCAGGCCTGCCACGCCAGATCTCGCCCTGCGCGCGTTTCCCAGGCCGTTCGGCCTGCGCCGCGGCCAGGCCCTCATGCCGGCCATCGCCTGTAATGCACTCCACAGTCCTCACTCCCCACTCGCCATTGTCTAGAACGTAGATGTCGAGGTAGGCGTGCCAGGCGGCCTTTCCAGGGTCGATGCACAGCTGCCGCAGGTCGACCGCCGCGTCACCCCCGCCGCCGCCGCCCGGCGGCGCGAGCAGCTCCCCCAGCCGCTCGGTGAGCGCGGCTGCCGCCTCGGCCGGCCGGCCGGGCCGCGTCTCGGCCGAGCACAGCGGCGCGAGCTCCACCTGGCCGCAGGGGCGGGGGCGGGGGCGGGGGCAGCGGCGACTCGCGAGGGGGCGACACCGAAAGAGCAAGGGGGACAGCGCGAGAGCCTCATCACTGGGGCGCACGGCGCTCGACGTTGCACACCTGCAGGCTCAGCCGACCCTGGTCTGGCGCGTCCTCTGCTGCCGGCATCACTTCGCACTTGATTCCGGCCAGGGCGGTGGTGCTGCCCACCTGCGAGACGCGACGGCAGGCGAGAGTGCAGGCTTGCGAAATCGCGCCCCATCCGAGCAACGGCACCTCGGCCCCTGCGCCCACTGCCCGCGCTCCTCCTTGACAATACACGCTCGCACACACGTGCACCCATGCAGTCGCACACGTGCACCCACATGCACCCACATGCACACCACTCGCCTTGACCAGGGCGCTGGCGTCAGCGGTGGAGACCACCCCCAGCCTGATGCTCGTGGGCCGCGCCGCGCCCAGCGGCCGCCCGTCGGGCCGCACCGACTGCTGGATAAAGCGGTCAAAGTACTGTTGGGGGTAGAGCCGGCGGAAGGCGTCTGCCTGCAGCGTGTCGCCACCGGCCGCCGGCTCGACCGCCGGCTCGGCCGCCGCCGGCGCGCCGCTGCACGACATGCCGGCAGCCGCTCGCAATGGCACCGCACTGCCGCGCGCAAATGGATTGTAGATTGCGGCTGCGCCTGGATGTTGCTGCGGTGAGTGCCCGCAAGAGAGGGCCACTGCGATGGCAGCCAGAGGAGTTGCAGATCGAGGATGTGCTAGGAGGACTGGCGGACAACGCTGGGGCGAGCGCCACGCTGCTGTTTTGGGCGGCGGCGGGCGGCGGGCGGGCGGCAGGCCCCGCCCCCGGCACTGCCAACTGTCCTGTCTCCCTGCATGGTTGTTTCTGCCCTGAGAGCAAGCCAAATGCTGCCATGTGTGCATGCCACACGAAAGAAGTGAATGACCAGGAGGAGAGGGGGATGGAGCAATGCAAGCCTCAACCGCCGCCACCTGGCCGGCCGCCGCCGCTGCCAAACTCTGGTAGTCAGCTGAAAAGTGTGGAATAGTCGGAAGTCAAAAGAAGTAGGAAGAAGTCTAGTTGGGTGGAAGAGATCAAGCAGCAAATAGTCGATTTTCGGTGCGAGGGACCGGGATGCGATGTGCGCCTCAGCGCCAGTGCTGGCGCACGGCGCTCAGGGCAACGGACCCCCACTGCCGAGGACGGCCACCATCCCCGTCTGCCCCGTCGCCGCCAGCGCCTTGGCGCGCGCGGGCGAGGCAGCAGCCTGCTTGTATACAGCTGCTACGTAGCCGGCCGCCAGCAGGCCGCCCACGGGGCGGGGCAGCACGCCCGACACAGCGACTCGCATATTGAGGTAGCCGCCGGTCTTACCGCCCGCTACCATGCCCTGTAGCAGGGGCGGCGGGGGCGGGGGGGCGGGTACCGGGCGGTGGGGGTGGGTGGGTGGGTGGGGTGGGGGGTGGGGTGGGTGGGTGGGGGGCAAGAGGGAAGAGGGACCGGCACGGGTGACGGCCAGGCGCCAGTGCGAGCGACGCAGCGCTCTGCCTCCCCCTCCCTCCCTCCCTCCTTCCCTCCCGCCGTTGCCGGCACCCGGCCCCACCAGCGCCCCTGCCAGCGCTCTGCATGCTAGCACGCCGGCACCCAGCAGCACCCGCCACAGACTAGCTTTGTGGCCCACCCCACCTCGGTGATTGCCACCGCGAGCTGCGGCGCTCGGATCACCGCCCGCCCGGTCGCCGCCAGCCGCGCCGTCGCACCGCCGGGGAGCGCGACCGTGTCGCGCCGCGTGCCCGCGACCAGGCGCGTGATGGTGCCGTTGGGCGAGATGGCGGTGACAGCCAGCATGTGGGGCGCGCCGGGCTTGGCACGGAACTGCGACACCTGCGTTTCGCGTAGCAGAGAGGAAGGGAGGGCGTTGCAGCGGGCACGCGCGGTGGGGGCGCGGCGTCGGTCGACCTAGAGGGCCGGGGCCGCGCGCTGGAGCAATGTGCGCAGCGCATCCCGCGTGCTGTGCCTGCGATGTGCAGGCTCCCTGCCGGGCGCCTGGCCACCACCGCGCACCTCCGCCCAGCTCACCAGTATGGTGCTGCGGGCGGCCCGCACCACAACGCTGCTCATGATGGTGGCCCCCTGCTTGGCAGCAGGCCAGGCCTCCAGCGACGCTTTGATGCTGCGGCAGGGGTTTCAAACAAGATTCGGGGGTCAGGCAGGCGCAAGTGAGCAACTGCTCAGCCGGCCGAGTGGCAGGCCGCCGCGCTGTGCGGCAGCGCCGAGGCGGACGCGCAGCGGCGCGCGTGCCACGCGCCCCCCGCCGCCGGCCGCCGTCGGCCCCCAAGCGCATGCGAGCTCGCCGCAGCTCGCCTGAACAGCGCGGCGCCCTTGCCAGCATGGAGGATGTTCATGGTGCCCCCGGGGGTGCCCATGTACCTCCACGACTTGCCGGCAAAGTCCTGCGAGCGCGCCGAGGGCAGGGCCGGCCGGGGCAAGGTGGCGTCGGCGGGAGGGGACAGCACCGGGCAGCGGGGCGCGGCGCTGCCTGCGCCCGGTGCACGGAAGAAGCGGCACGCGTGCTTGCTAGCAGCGCGCTCGCTGCACGCAGGACCAGGCGGCCCACGGAGCCAACGCGCCTTGATGTGAGGGTCCCCCGTGACCGACGCCTTTACCAGTGGCGGCGACGCTGCCCGCGGCGGCGGCGACGCAGCGGCCGCCGGCGGCGGCGGCGGCGGCGGTGACGGCCGGCACGTCACGTCCACGATGCAGGCGGGGCTGCCCGCCGCGGCGCGTGGCGCGAAGAAGGAGCCACCCCCCAGCTCCGCGGCCACCAGCGCCGCCAGCTGGCCGCCCACCGCCGCGAGCGCCGCGTTGCTGGCGTCCACCACCGCGTGCGCCTCTGCCAGGCTACCCGTCCGCACGTACAGCCGCACCTCCAGCGACGCCTCCGCCTGCTGCAGCACCGTGCTCTTCTGCTTTGCGGCGCGCGCCACCGGCCTCGCCGCCGCGGGGCTGGGGCTCTTGCCCTTGCCCGCCGCCTGCTTGGCGGCGGGCGCGGGCGACGCCTGCTTGGCGGCGCCAGCGCCCGCCTTCCTCGGCTGGGGGGCCACCTGCTTGGGGGCAGGCGACGCCCGCTTGGGGGCAGGCGACACATGCTTGGGGGCAGGCGACGTCCGCTTGGGGGCAGGCGACGCCTGCTTCTTGGCAGGAGCGGCACCCGCACCGGCCTGCTTGACAGCCACGCCGCTCAGCGCGGCGCCGCCCCCCGCCTCGCTGCACATCGAGTTGACCGCCGCGAGCGGCTTGCGCGCCAGCGTCGCCATGGCGGCCTGGTACGCGGAGGCGGCGGCAGTCTCGTAGAGCGGGCAGGAGTAGTTGACTCCCGTGGCCGTGACGGGCACGAGCACGAGGTAGGTGGTGCCGGGGGAGGGGGAAGGGGAGGCGGTCGAGGTGGGGCCGGCGCTCGAGGGCGGCGGCGAAGGCGAGCTGCGCAAGGCGGGGCGGGGCGGGGTGGGGCGGGCTGAGCGGCGAGGGGTGCGAGCGCAGCAGGCGGGCCCGTGCGGGGCGGGCTGAGCGGCGAGGGGCGCGAGCGCGGCAGGTGGGCCTGTGCCGGGCGGGCTGAGCGGTGAGGGGCGCGAGCGCGGCAGGCGGGCCCGTGCCGGGCGGGCGGGCGCTGCAGCCGCAAACCCGCACGGGCAGGTGTGTGTGCGAGCATCCCGCTCGGCGGCCGCAGAAAGGCGCGGGCGGCTCACGGTCGGGAAGGCGGAGGGGGTGGTGGGGGTGGTGGGGACGTGTCTGGTGGGGGAGGCGGATGTGGCGAGGAAGGCGAGGGCGGGGGAGGAGGCGGCGACCGAGGCGGAGGGGGGGATGGCTCTGGCGGAGAAGGCGGCGGCGGCGAAGGCGGGGGAGAGGAGGGCGAGGAGGACAGGGCAGGGGGGGACGGAGGAGGGGGGGACTCGGGCGGTGGGGAAGGTGGCGGAGGGGGNGGTGGGCTGTCCGGGGGCGGAGAGGGAGGGGGAGAGGGAGGTGGGGAGGGAGGTGGGCTGTCCGGGGGCGGAGAGGGAGGGGGAGAGGGAGGTGGGGAGGGAGGTGGGCTGTCCGGGGGCGGAGAGGGAGGGGGAGAGGGTGGCGGGGACGGCGGTGGGCTGTCCGGGGGCGGAGAGGGAGGGGGAGAGGGTGGCGGAGAGGGCGGCAGGGACGGCGGTGGGCTGGGCGGTGGGCTGGGCGGTGGGGAAGGAGGCGGGGACGGCGGTGGGCTGGGCGGTGGGGAAGGAGGCGGGGACGGAGGTGGGCTGGGCGGTGGGCTGGGCGGGGGGGAGGGCGGCGGGGAGGGCGGCGGACTGCAACGGCAGTGGAGGGCGGGCCTCAGCACGTGGGGGCAAGCCGGCGGCCTGCCGGGTGGGGGGCTCTCGGCGCACGGCGCGGCGTGCGCGGCGTGGCGGGGCCGGGCGCACCTGGGCGGCAGCGCCACGCCCGTCAGCGTGAGGCGGTTGGCGCTGGTCGCGGCGCCCGTGAACCAGTTGGCCCCGCCGTCGAGGGACTGGGCCCATCCCAGGTACGCGAATCCCGAGCCGGCGTAGTTGACGGCAAGGTTGGCGGTGCGGGGCCAGTGGACGATGGTGAGGTCGGGGGAGCCGGGCTGGGCCGCGCCGGAGAGGGCGAGCATGTGGGGGGCGCCCGGGGCCAGGACCCACTCGGCGCCGGCGCCGAGGCGCACGGTCGCGACGGACCCGGCCGCGCTGACCATGGCAGGCGTGACCTGGAAGGTTGTGGCTGCGCGGAGGGCGACGCCGGTGACGAGGTTGGCGCCCCCCTGAGGAGGGGCGTCGACCGCAAAGAGCCGGAGGGTGATGGTGCAGGCGACGCCGGAGGTGGGGCAGCCGGTCTGCATCGCGAGGGGGAAGGACGCCGACGCGAGGCGCCAGCCGCCGGGGCCGGCGGGCGGCGCAAACAGCGCCGCGCCCCATGCTGGTCCATTGCCAAGGTCCTCCCCTAAGGCGAGGACGTCCCCATTGTTGGCGCTGGGGAGGCTGTCCAGCACCGTGACTTCGGCCCCCCTGCACCGTGGGCGGCGGCACGCGTGTGGGCGGTGGCGCGGCGCGCGCGGCGGCAGGTGCGGCGCAGAGCAGCACCGCGAGAGGGACGGGGCCTGCAGCGCGGTAGCACGCACCGGATGGCAACAGCAGCGCACAGCGCCAGCAGCAGCGCGAGGAGCTCTGCAGCAAGGGAGGAGGGGCTTGCGAGGGTGTTTGTGCTGGCAGACGAAGGTAGATGTGGAGAGTGGGGCGACGGCGGCATGCATCGGTCGCACCTGGCGGAGCGGCACCCACGCCGCGGGGCGCCATGAAAACCTCTTTCGAGTGCAATCAGTCTGGGGCAATTTGTTGGCGGCAAAGATGTGCCCTGCAGCCAGGAGGACCGGCGGCAATGGGCGAAGTTGAAGAGGCCAGTCGTGCGCCGGAGGGCGGGGCGCCACGATGGTGTGCTGGTGCAAACGCCGTCCCAATGCCTGAGCTCAGGCCCATCGAGGCTGCTGAGAACGCCGAGTGCAGCGCTGACTTGGGCGGCGCTCTCAAGCTTCCGCCCTCAGATGGAGTTGGGAGGGCGGCCGCTGCCACCCCGCGCAAATCGAGCCCCGGCGCCCCCACCCGACGGCGATCGAAGCATTTCACGCACTGAGACATACAACTGGCTAAATGGGCCGCGGCACCTCGAAATCTCGTCCGCCTCTGGTGCCTCCGTTGCTCTCGCTCCGTCCAGCCTCCTCAAAACAAAGAGCGCAAGAACTCAGAAAATGAGACGTGCTTGGAGCTGCGCGGCCGTTATTGTGTCCACTCACATCCGACCACCGCCAGGTGGCGCCAGGCTGGCAAGCGTGCCTGGCGCCGCACATCGCTGCTGTTGCAATGCCACCCGCGCACGACAAACAGTGCTGCTGCTGCTCAGTGCACCAAGAGCGGAGCGGCGCGCTGTGCCGCTCACGCCTGCCGGTCTCCCCTCTACTTCGACGCCCGCCCCTCTCTGCGGCCGCCGGGCTCCACTCCCAGGGTTTGGGCCCAGCTGCCCCACTCCCAAGCTCAATGCTCCTTTTCGGCGCCCCAGTACCTGCAGGCAAGCAGAGCAGGAGGGAGAGAAGGAGCACAAAGTCACCAGGAGGCACGAGGAGTCGGGGGAGGCGCGAGAGTGGCTGGGCAGGGGCCGCGCGCGCCGAGTCCCAGGCCGCCCACCAGGGACGGCGCGGCGCCCCGCCCGCGCCCGCCCCGCGCACTTGTCCACCAGCGCGGCCGCCATGCGCTGCAGCTCCAGCGGCGCCGCCCCAAACTGTATCGCCTCCATCGCATCGATGCCGTCCACCTGTGGGGCACGCGCGCATGAGGGGGCGCATGGGGGGGGGGGGGGGGGGGGGGGGGTGGGCTTGGCGCGGCGCCAGCTGGGCGCGCAAGGAGGCGAGCAGAGCAGAGCGCAGCGGCGCAGCGGCGCAGCGGCTCGCCTCCTCGATCGCCTCTGGCCCCGTGGCCAGGCAGCGCAGGACCATCTCTGTGAACTGCAGTGATGGAGGGGAGGGGCAGTCACCCTGTGAGGCCAAGCGCCCTTCGCTGACGCAGGTGGGCCGGGGGAGGGCGGCGCAGACGCGCACGGGCGCAGAGATGAGAGTAGCGAGAGAGAGGGAGAGAGGCCGGGAGGGCCGCCCAGCCAAACGAGCAGCACATGTGTGCAGCGCCGCGCCTGCAGACCCAGGCGCGCTGCGTCCATGTCTGCCGAGCGGCAAAGCGCCACAATCGCGCGCAGCGCGTCCCTACGAGCGCGCGGCGCAGGGACGCGGCTCGTTGTGCGTGGGCATGTGGGCGGGGAGATGTGGCGCCCATTCCTCTCGCTCCTCTCTTGCCCCCGGCCCCCCAGATGCGCCTGAGCGCCCGCCGCCCCGCCGCCCCGGCGGCCCAGCCCCCTTTCGGCCCGGCCGCCCGCCGCCCGCCTGTCGGCCGCAAACAGCCAGTTGAGCGCCTCGGTGTCGCCGGTCGCGCCGCCGCCGCCGGCGCAGATGTTGGCCAGCGCAAAGGCGGCCTCCTTGCGCACATGGAAGGGGCAGTCCTTGAGCAGGTGCATGAGCACCTGCGGAAGAGTCGGAAATCGGGGGTCAGGAACCAAATCGGAAGTCGCATCCGCGGAGTCGGCGCGCCCCGGAGCGTGAGCGTCGACGCGCGCGCGGCTGGGCGCCCCGACGAACCAAAGACGCGCGCGCGCGGAGCTGCGCACGCCTCGCGGTGCCGAGCTGTAAGGCCAGAGCAGAGCAGAGCAGACGCCAAAGGCGCCAAGGGCGCGCGCACCGGGACGGCGCCCGCATCCTTGAGCGCGTCAATGCCCGCGCGCCCGGGCGCGCCCGCCAGGTTTGCGAGCACCCAGGCCGCCTCCCTCTGGAGCCCGTGGTGGTGGCTCTGTGACGTGGTGAGAGGGAGGGGGGTGGGGGAGGGGGGTGGGGGTGTGGGTGGGGGAGGGCAGAGGGCCAAGGAGCGAGGACGCGAGGGAGGGGGCGGGCGCGGAAGGCCCGCCGCGCGGCAGGCAGCGAAGCAAGCGGCGCGTGGGCGGCCGGGGCCCGTCCCCAGCCGCCGCGCCCGCCGCCTCCGAGCTGCGGCAGCCCAAGCGGCGAGTGAGTAGCAAGCGGTGCACCCGGGGCCGCTCGCCTGTGCGCAGTCGACCACGGCACGCACGCCTGGCCGCGCAGCCTCCGACAGCAGCTGCTCCTGCGGGCGCGAAAACACATTTCGTGATTGTGGAGGGCCAGAGGTCGCGGGTCAAAGCGCCGAGGCCCTGTCGGCGGCCGCACCGCACCGCCGCAGCGTGCCGGCACGCCGAGCGCGGGAGCACACAGCAGAGCACGCCGCCCCTGCGCCCGCCTGCGCGCGCGCTCCCGCCGCGCGCCGCTCGCGCTGCCCACCAGCGCGTCGCGGCCGCCGCCGGCGGCCATGTTGCCCACTGCGCGGAGCAGGGGGATGAGCAGTGCCCTGCCATGGTCGTCCTCCTGGAGCATGCCGGCGGTGGCCTGCGCAGGGATTGATTGTTGTGTTATTTGTTGTGCGCTATATGTTGTTAAAGGCATCGGGCGGGCGTCTTTGCAGCATCAGCGCAGGGATTGGTGGGCTGCGCAGGGAGTGGTTGTTTCGCTGCTGTCGACGGCAGGGCGTCTTTGCAGCACCAACGCAAGGACTAGTTGTTTGTTTTTATGGCAGGGTTCTCAAGCAGCATCGGCGGAGGCCAGAGGGAGGAGTGCACGGTGTGCTTGGCAGCGCGGCGTGCTGTGTGCGGTGGCGGGGGAGCTGCGGCGCTGCGGCGGCGGCGCTGCGCCCCTGGCTCAGCGCTGCGCGGCAGCTGTCGCACGGGGCTCGCACGCCTGCCTCTGCAGGCGGCTGGCTGCCACAGCGCGACAAGCAGGGCTCGGGGTGCGCGCTTCAGGGCCGCGCGCGCGACGCGGCGACGCACTCGCCTCTGACAGGCGGCGCAGCAGCGGGGCCAGGGCTCCCAGGTGCACCATGCGGTTGAGGTGGGCGGGGTGGGCGGCTGCGGCGGGGGCGAGGGGGCGGGCGCTTGAAGGGCGGCGCGCAGCCAGCTCGGACCGCTCCCCCACTCCTCGGTACATGCGTGGGGAGCCCGCGCGTGCACCCGTGCCATGCCGCGCCGCGCTCACCCGTCGCATAGGTCAGGTGCTAAGGCTAGCTAAGGCTCAGCTACGACAAAGGCTAAGGAAATTGTCCAAAGGCCAAGGCCGGCGCTCACCCGTCACGTACGTCAGCACCCAGGCCACCTCGGTGGCCAGGTCGGTGGGCGCGTCGTCGAGCAGGGAGACGAGCGCCTCGGGCGCGCCGTCCACGCCCATAAACTCCCCCACCTGCGGGGGCCGGGCACAGCCCGGGGAGCGGCACTCATAAGACCTCCGGCGTCGGCTGCTGCTGTGGAAAGAGAACGCTGCGAACGGGCACCGCCAGGACCTGCCACTGATGCGAGGTATCGCCGCGCTTCCTGCGCCGGCAGGAACCACGGCCCGCGCCCCTCCGCTCCCCTCCCCGCGCCCCGCCCCGCGCCCCACGCGCCTCCTGCCCCGCCCCGCGCATCAGGTTGCCCAGCGCCCAGGCGGCGGTCGACCCGGCCGCCAGCTCGGGGCTGCCCTCGTCGGCGCCGCCCGCCACCGCGCGCGCCGCGCCCTGCGGGGGGACAGGCAGGCGCGGCCACCTGTGGCGCGGCAGCGGGCCGCGCCGCGCCTGGGCGCGCCGCCGGCGCGGCGTCGCCGGCGCGGCGCGCGAGCGGCGGCGCGCTGCGAGGCGGCGCGGCGCCGGTGCCGGCGCGCGCCTGCAGCAGGCCGGCGAGCGGGCGCGTGGCGCCGTTGGCGATCAGCGTCTGGCGGAAGGCAAAGTCCTCGGCCGCGATGTTGCCCAGGGCCCACGCGCACTGCGGGGCGTGGTGACGTGCGTCGGGTGGCAGGGGGGGGGGGAGGAGGGAGGGGGGGG
>PCFQ01000010.1:855982-866812 GCA_003063905.1 Chlorella sp. A99
GGGGGGGGGGTTGCCCCCCTCCCCCCCCCCCCCCCCCCCCCCATCCTCGCCTCAATGTAGCAACAGGCGGTGGTGGTGCTTGGCCGGGCAGGCTATCCAGCAGCGGCTCCAGCTGCTCGTGCTGCTCCTCACAGCTGGCCGCCGTAGGGGGCGAGGGCGGCTCGGCCGGCGCCGCACGGGTGGCCCCCGCACCTGCAGCGCCGGCGCCGGCGAGGCCTGCCGGCTCTGCGGGCGGCGTGGGCAGCCCCGGCGGCGGCGCCGCCGAGGCGGCGGCCACGGCCGCCGCCACTGCCTCGTCGGCGCAGGCACCAAAGCCGGCGGACAGCGTGGCGCCCAGTGCCGCGGAAGGCAGCGAGGGGGGAGCTGGAGCGGCCGCGCCGGCCACGGCCAGTGCAGCCGCAGCCACGGCCGCGCGCCACGGCGCCGCAGCCGCGGCCGGCGCCGCGGCGGCCACCGCCTCGGCCGCGTGCTGCTGCAGCAGCGCAGAGAGCCGCGCGTTTTCCTCCGCCAGGCGCTTCACCTCCTGCTGCAGCCACACCATCTTCTCCTTCTGCCGCTGCCTGCAGAGCAGGAGAGGCAGGCAGGCAGGGCATGCGGGAGGGGGCTGGGAAGGGGCAGCGCCGCTCGCTCCGCGCGCTGCCGCCGGCGCCGCCGCTGCCTGCTGGCCGTGGCAGTCGCTGTCTCCCAGCCGCACACGCGCGGCGCCCACCGGAACCGCTGCTGCGCCTTTCGGTTCTTCTCTTTGGTGGCGTGGAGCCGCTGGTCCGGCGTGCGGGCGGCGCGCCCCGCCCGCGGCGCAGGCCTCGCCGGCTGCCCGCCCGCGCCGGCGACGGCGCGCCCCGCCCCCGCGGCCTGCACAGCAGCGGGCGGGGGCCGTTGCGGCGGCGCGCGGCGGGGCGGCGGGCGGTTGCGGCGGCTACGGCTGCGGCGGGCGGGGCGGGCGCGGGTGGGGTTCACCTGCTGCTCTGTCTGGGCCTCGTGCCCTGCCTCCTCCGCGCCCGAGTGTTCGCCGTCTACAGAGCCCGCGCCTCGCAGGTGCGACCAATAAGGCTCTAGTTTGACCTGCGGCGCGGCCGCTGCCGCTGCAGGGAGGCGCGGGGCAAACGCGTCAGGCCAGCCCCTGGAGGCGGCGGGCGCGGCACGGCGTGCGTGCGGCGCGGCACGCCCACCTGCGCCGCTGCTGGCATTGTGGGCGGCCAGCTGCTGCAGCAGGTGGATGCCCATTTCGATGCCGGGCGCCATCCCTTCTTGCAGGCCCAGCGCCGCGTGCAACGTGTCGAGGCGCGACGGCGGCTTGGCTGCGCTGGCGGGGCCAGCGCGCCACGCGCCGGCAGCGGGGGGCACCTCAAGCTGCCGCATTTGGGCGTGCGACATTCATCCCGCAGGCCCGATCAGCAGGAGGGGTCTGGACTGAGCGATGGCCGGAGTGCTTGGAGTGCGCTCGATCGCCGCGCTGTGAAGCAGCCGGACGCAATGAGGATGTCGAACTTGGGTTGTGGTGTTCGAACGCAACGTCACGTTTGCCGGGTGAGCTAGGCAGGCCTGTTGACATCATCCTGCGGGCGTGCTTCATCTCATGCCACTACACATTTCTTGCTCATCCTGCAGCATGCAGGCAGAAACCCCGTACTGGTTTGGGCTCCACAACCCCAGCAAGCCGCGCGCGCCGGCGCGCGCCGGCGCCTTCGCAACGGCATGTTCTTGTCAGTCTTGGTATTGCACACATAGACCCTCATAAATAACAGAAGCGACCCCACTGGCTCCAAGCAGCTCGATAGAGGTTTGCACGGGATGACAAGGCCGCAGAGGCCGCAGCAGCCTCACCCCCGCGCCTGCGCCCAGTGCCGGCCGCCGCTCGCGGCGCGCTCCCGAGCCGCCGACTCGCGCCACCGCGCGAGCAGGAAGTTGCCCAGCGGCCCCAGGTCCTGCGCTGCTGCAAACTGCTGCTGCTGCGCTGCCAGCGAGCCCGGCGCGGCGCCGGCGGCGCTGCCGTCGGGGCTGCCGCCGCCGCACGCAAACACTGCCACCGCCGACGACTTTAGGGGAGCGAGCGAGGGGCTGCTCGACACACTGAGCAGCGCGAGCATGTCTGTGAGCGCGGAGCGCGTGGCGCCCGGCTGCGCGGCCTCCAGGGCGCCCAGCGCGGCCAGCGCGGCCTCGGCTGCCGCTGCCGCGCGCGCGGAGCCGCCCGCCGCCGACACGAGCGCGGGCTGCACCAGCAGCCGGATGGGCCCGCTGTCGGGCGCGGCGCCGGCGCCGGCGGCCGCGCGACTCGAGGCGGTGGGCGGCGCGCTGTCGCTGGCCGGGGGGCCGCCGCCGGGGGTGGGCGCGTCGGGGATGCGGGGGTCGTTTGGGATGTGTATGCGGCGGCCGGGGGGGGCAGGCACGACCGTGGCCGCCGAGTCCGCCAGGCTCGCCGGCGGCAGCGGGGGCTTGGCCACCACCGTGCCGCACCATGCATCGCTGTCCGTGTGGCGCCGGTCGGGTGCCGCCTCGGCCGCTGGCACGGCGCGGATCGTGCCCCCCAGCCCCTCGCCGCCGCCGCCGCCCCCCGGCGCAGTGGCTGGCCGCTGCTGCTCGGGCACAGGCGCGGCCACGGCGGCGAGGCTGCCCAGGCTGCCGGGGCGCGGCGGCTTGGCCGCAGACACGGTGCCCGTGGCTGCCGGAGCGTCGCCGCCCCCCGCGCCGACAAAGTCCCAGCGTGGCAGCGTGGCAGAGTCCGGCTGGTCGAGGAGCGCGTCCTTGCCCGCGGCCAGGCGCGGCCGGTGGGCCAGGCACTTGATCACGCGCTGCTGCAGCTCGGGGGGCCGGCTCGCCTCGGCGACAAAGGGGTGGTGCAGCAGGTCGGCGGCCGAGGGGCGCTGCCGCGGGTCCTGCGGGAGGGCCGCGGCAGGGGCGCAGATGGGCAAGGGGGCGAGACGAGGCAGGAGCAAAGGGTCAGACGAGGCAAGGCGAGGACGAGCGTTCGCCTGCAGCCGGCGCGGCGCGCGGTGCCGTGCTCCAGCCCCTCAGGGGCCGGCGCGCGGCATCCCTCGCAGTCGCCACTGCTCTGGCGCTCCGCGCGCCGCGCGCCGCACCTTTTGCAGGCAGCGCCACACAAAGTCGCGGAGGTCGGTGGAGAAGGGGCCCTCCAGCTGGGGCGGGTCGTCGCGCACAATCATGAAGAGCAGGCGGAAGGAGGAGACGCTGGCGCGCGGCGGCTCGCCCGTGGCCAGCTGCGGGGGCGCGCGGGGGGCCGGGGCGCCGCGGGGGCGGGGGCGGCGGGCGGGTCGGCGCCGGAGCAGGCGCGCGCGCGGCTCGGGCTGTGCGGCCGGGCACGCAAGCACGCAAGCCTCCGGCGGCTTGGCAAGCCTCCGGCGCCAAGCCGCCCCTCACCCACACCTCATCCTCCCATCCCCTCTCCCCCACGCCGCCGCACCGCCCACCCACCTCGATCGCGGTGATGCCCAGGCTCCAGATGTCGGCAGCCTCGTCGTAGCCGTCGGGCGCGCGGCCGCCGCCGCCGTTGGCCGGAGGCGGCGCCGTCTCGGGCGACTGCTCGATCACCTCGGGCGCCATCCACAGCGGGCTGCCCACAAACGTGCGCCGCTTGGACACGGTGCCCGTCAGCTGAGCCGACACGCCAAAGTCGGAGACCTGCAAGTGTGCGGGGGGCGGCGGGGGGGGGGGGGGGGGGGGGGGGGGGGGGGCGGTCGGTGCACGTCGCCTGCCCCGGAAGCACAGCATGCGTGTGAGATGCCCCGGCCCTCCCCGCCCGCCGCCACCCCCAAACAACACCGACAGCGCCTGAGCCGCAGCCCGTGCAGCCCCACTGGCCCAGCCCCTCTTCCTCGCCCGGGCCCCATGCCACGCCCCGCGCCCCGGCCGCCCGGGCGCGCCTTGACGTCGCCGGCCGCCGAGAGCAGGATGTTGGCCGCCTTGATGTCGCGGTGGATGCGGTGCTCCGAGTGCAGATAGGCCAGCGCGGAGAGCACCTGCGCGCTCGAGGGCTCGCGCAGGCGGGGCCGCACCGGTTGGGCCGGTTGGGGCGCGCGTCCGAGCTCACTCGCCACCGGCCCAGGCAAGCGACAATGCGCAGCGCGGGGAGCGTAGCGCCGGCGGCTGCTCGGTCTGCAGCAGGGCCAGCCTCCTGGGCCCGCAACTCTGTGCGCGCGCCGCGTGCCCGCCGCCTCCTGCCCCCCTCACCTCTCGCAGCACGTAGGCGATTGCCGGCTCCGGCAGCGGCGCGAGCGGTGCCACGCCGTCGTCGCCGCCCACCAGGTCGGCCGCGCTCACGGCCATCAGCTCCATCGCGATCAGCAGCTTGGAGGAGCCCTGCGCGGAGCGCCGCCGCGGCGTGAGCGGCGGCAAGCGCGGCGGCTCAGGCGCTGCTGCCTTGCGCCTTTGCCTGCACCCACACCAGCAAAACCCACCACGCACCGGCAGCACCGCCGAGCCATAGTACTCTGTAATGTTGGGCGAGCGGCAGGTGCGCAGCATCGCAATCTCCCGCTGGATCTCCCCAATGTCCTCCTCTCTGCGTGCGCGCATGGAACACATCTGCTTCTACGAGGCGGCTGGGTCGCGCACCATGGTGGGCGCGCGAGAACGCAGGATCGTGGGCAGCGGCGCGGCGAGGGGCAACCGCGGGTGCGGCGGGCAGCGGCATGCACGTGCACCCACATGTCCTCCAGGTCAATGACTTTGATGGCCACCTCCCGCCCCTCGACGGTGTCGACGCTGCGGCGGCAGGCGGGGGAGGCGGTTCAGTGTGGGAGCCAGCGGCGGGCGGCGGTTGCAGCGAGGGGGCTGCCGGGACAGCAGCTTCCCACCCACCAGCTCATCCTCACCCTTTGTACACCTCTCCGAAGCTGCCCTTGCCAATCACCTCACTCCACTCGTAGCGCTCGTGGGCGCCCATGCTCGCGGCAATGCCTCCAGCCGGCGAGCGCGGCGGGGCACCGCGAGCGGGCGGGCGGTAGTTGTGCAAGCAGGGAGCTGAAAGATCTCCGCGGCCTATTCACAGGCTGCTCGCAGGAAGATTCAGCGCTCCGCCTGACGCGCGCAGCTGCCCTGGGCTCGCAGAGGCCAGTTCAGCAGTGGCTCTCCGCCTGTGCTGCGTGGCTTGCTCCACGACTTCTCCAAGTCGCACGCTCGCATGCAAGTGCCAAAAAGAACACGTCGGTCTGATCCAAGCGAAGCCTTGAAAATGCAGGTTCCCAAGCCGAGCTGGCCTCCTGGTTGCTCTGGGAGCACGGAGCAATGTCAGACTGTGAGAACAATGCGAGAACAAAAGAAAGAGCGTGGAAGGGAAGGGACGGCTTGGCATGGTCACCGATCGTCGTTAGCAACTTGGTTCGCTGCCCTGTGCCAACCGTTGGCGTCATCGCGGCGCCAGATCGTGAGTCCTCAAACTCAACTTCGAGTTTCTGTCTCTCGCGGCCCTGCAGCCTCAGCTCCCTCGCTCCGCGACACGGGGGCTGCTGGAGAGGCGCTCGGCAAGGCAAACAGACCCCCACTCCACCCGCCACGCCGCGCACGACGTCCTCAGCCCGCCCGGCGCTCTGCCCACTCGACGCCCTGATGGCCCTCGGCTGCGCGGCCACGCATGGCTAAGAAGCGCAAGTACCCGCTGATCCCCGCACCAGCGGACGTTGGAGCCGCGAGAAAGGCGACCGGCGCGACTGTCGAGGTGCGGCGATTTCGCCCACCGCGCACGCGCACCCGTCCGAGCGCCTCCAGTCCACGCTGCCTGCCGGCTGCCAACGCGCGCGCGCCGTGCACCGCAGGTGGTTTACGAAAAGGAAGGCCTGTTCGAAGCCAAGGTGCTGTCCGTGCAGCGCGCCAGGGACTACGCGGGTGACACCGACGGGAGCGCCCCCGACGAGATTTGGTGCACGCTGCGCTTCTGTGCAGACAACTGGGAGCAGGTGGGACGAGCTCGCGGCGGCCTGCCCGGTCGCCTGGCCGCCCGCCGAAGGGCGCTCCGCCCCGCCGCGCGCTGGGTGCTGGCGCGCGGGCTGCCGCACCATCTGCCCTCCCGCAGGGCCGTTGCCCCGGCTCGTGATTCCTGTTTTCTGCTGCCTTGCAGGACTACCCCTGGGACTGGGTATTCAACAAGAAGCAGCATCGGTTGCTGAAGATGCCGGTGGCGGCGGTGGAGCAGCTGTGCCCCAACGCCGAGCTGTCTGCGGCGGCGTCCCCCACACCGCCGCCCAGCAAGCGCAAGGGCAGGGCCAAGCGCAGCCAGGAGGTCGACCCCACCCAGCTGAACCTGGAACCGGACGACAGCTCCTACTGGACAGCCGAGGAGGCCGAGGAGGACAGGGCCCGCCCCGCCAAGCGGGCGCGGGCCGCAGGGCCGGCCGGCGGCCGCGCTGGCGCGCGCTCGCAGCGCCAGCAGCCCAGCGACTCGCAAGCGACGGCGGGCGGGCCGCACGGCGCCGGGCGCCGAGCCGCGCTGGCCACCCAGCAGCAGGCGCAGGCGCAGAGCGAGCGCCAGACCCTGCGGCAGCAGCGGAGCGCGCGGCGAGCCGAGGAGGAGGAGGAGGAGAATGAGGCGGACACCGTGCAGCGCCCCAGCCAGGCGCCGCCCCACCGCCAGCTGGCGCGCCAGCCGCAGGCGCAGACGCAGCGGGCCGGCCCCGACTACAGCGTGAGTTGGCAATGGCTGCCTGCACCTGGGATCACGTGTGCGCCCGGTGCTGTGGGTGAGGGTGTTGGATGCATGGCCACCTGTGGCCTGCCAAGCGTGGGCAAGGGCAGCAGCGAGGGGGGCCTTTTGCTCACTCTGCTGCGAAGAGGTCTGTCCCCTCGCGCGAGTCGAGTCGCTGACAGTCTGCGCTCCCCCGGCCCCATGCGTGCGTGCAGGCCAGGCCGGACCCTCCGGGGGCGCCCTCTGTGGCGGGCCAAATCGCGGGCATCGAGCTCATTGTGAGCGGGGGGCTGCTGGCAGCCCCCTTGCCCGCGCGCGTGCCGCTGATCGCGCGCGCCGCCTGCCGGGTGCGGGCGTGGGGCCGCCGCGGGGGCGCTGCACCGCCCTGCGCCGCCGGTGCTCAGAGAGGTGGACTGACGACTGCTTGTGACCCGGCCTGGTGTTGCGCGCCTGCTTCGCCTGCTTTGCGCCTGCTTCGCCTGCTTTGCGCCTGCTTTCCGCGCGCAGGACTTCATGTGCCACAAGCATCTTGCCGTGGACTTCAAGCCCAACGTCAACGTCATTTCCGGCGAAAACGGGACGTGAGTCCCAGGGGGGGAACCGGTCTTCGCACGCGCAGCCCGCCAATTTTTATGCCTGCCTCGTTCCTTCCCTCTGCCGCTGCCTCACCCTCTGCCCTGGTCTTGCCTTGCCTTGCCTTGCCTTGCCCCCCTCCCCCCCCCCCCCCCCNCCCTTTCCTTCCCCTTCCCCCCCCCCCCCCCCCCCCCTCCCCCCTCCCATGCCCCGCAGCGGCAAGTCCTCCATCCTGCAGGCGCTGCAGTTCGGGCTGGGCGCGCGCGCCAACCGCACCGGGCGCGTCAAGACCGCACAGGCCTTTGTGCGCACCGGCCAGGAGCAGGCCACCGTCAAGGTCCGAGTGTGGAACACCGGCCCGTTTGCCCGCCGCCGCGCCGAGCTCGGCCCTGTCTTCACCATCGTCCGCACCATCAAGGCCGCCGGCGGCGGCAGCCTGCAGGTGGGGCCCGGCAGCCGGCACCTGCGGCCGCGCTGGCAGGGCAGCGGTTGCGCCGCGCGCGCCACGGACGCCAGCTTGCCGCCCCTCCGCCTGGCCCCTCTGCATGCGCCGACCCGCTCCCGGCTTGCCCCTCCGCCCGTCGCCGCTTCCCGGGTACGCCAGGTGCTGGACTGCGAGGGCAAGAAGTGTGCCGCGGTCAAGGGCGCGCGCGAGGTGGACGTGTTGGTGGACGACCTGGGCATCGACGCCACCAACCCATGCCTCGTGCTGACCCAGGCACGCTGCGGCGCGCGCGCGGCCAAGCCGCTGCCGCTGGCCCGCCCACACCACGGCATGGGAGCGGCATGTCGCCTGGCTGCTGCAACGCTGGCCGTGCCGTGCCCCTCCCCGCCCACCCCTTCACGCTCCCTCCCTTGCCCACGCTCAGGACCAGGCCCGCGACTTTGCCGGCGACTCGAGCGACTATGAGAAGTACAAGTGAGTTGGGCGTTGCTCTATCGCTTGCGATAGAGCAACGCACCTGGCCTCGAGCAACGCAGCCAAGACAGCTCCCTGTGGCACTCCGGCTGCACTATGGCAGAGGGCGGTCTCTGGCGTGGCAGTTCTTTCTTCGCGCTGGACGCAGGCGCAGGCCAGCGTGGCAGCGCCTTGGCGTGGCGTGGTGCCAGCAGTCCCTCAGCCCCGTGGCGCGCCACCTGCTGCAGGGTCTTCATGGAGGCGACGCAGCTGGATGTCGTGCACAACAGCCTCGAGGTGCGGTGCCCAGCCAGACGCCCTCGAGGAGATTCAAACTCAAACTGGAGCGTGCGCTGAGCTCCGCCCCCTCGCCGCCGTCCTCCAGCACGCGCTGCCGTGTGCCGCCCCGCCCCGCTCCCCGCGCCTGCTCCCAGCCCCACCTTGCCGCTGGCCTTGCGCTGCAGACCGCCAAGGAGTCAATCAAGGCACAGGAGGAAATCGTGGCCGGCATGCATGAGACGCTGGGCAAGCTGCAGGAGCAGCTCAAGTGGGTGGGGCTTGGGTGGGGGTGGGGTGCCTGACATTGCGTGGGGCAGCGCGGCTGGCGCGGCATCCTGCTCAGTGGGGGGGGGCCGCGCGCTGCCGTGCTGCGTCCGGCTCCACAGGTTGCGGCGGCACCCTCAGCGTGCCTGGCCGCGCGCGCGCCCACCCCCCCCGAGCGCAGGCAGAAGCAGGAGCTTCTGGAGGCGCAGCGCCTGGTGTCCCAGTGGGAGGGCCGACGCTCGGTGCTGGTGCGCCTCATCGCCTGGCGCTACGTGGAGGAGCTGGAGGAGGCCAAGTGAGGACTGTCGGAGTGGTAGTCTGCAATGCGCCGCGTCGCTGGCTCCGCTTGCGCCCCGGCCTCCAGGACTTGTGCTGCTGGGCCGGCCGCGAGCCAGTGGGCGCCGTGCGCCCGGCTGTGGGCGCCTGTGGCTCTGTGCTGCCGGCCTGCTGTGCGCGTCCTGGCGCCGGCGCCGCCGAGGTTGAGCGGCCGCCTGCGGCGCGCGCCCCGTCCCCACCCCACCCCACCCCCCACCCCGGCTACAGGGCGCGCTGCGAGGAGATCGCGGAGCGTGAGGGGCCCGAGAAGCAGGCGGCGGCGGCGGCAGAGCTGGCAGAGGCGCTCGGGCGCCAGGCCGGCGTGATGCGCCAGGTGGCGGCGGATGAGGAGCGCATCCGCCAGCTGCAGCAGCGGGCGCGGGAACACGTGGAGGAGCTGAAGCAGGTGCGCGAGGGGCAGATGGGAGGGGCGCGGGGATCGGCCTTCGGGGAGCCGCACGGCATCAGCAGGGCTGGCAGGCGCGGATGCGCCGGGCCGACGGTGCAGGGGGGCGAGAGCCTTGCGCGTGCCGCATCCCAACTCACACTCCTTGACCGCCCCCCGCTCCCATCTTGCGCCCTGCAGGTGCGGGAGAAACTGAAGGACGGGAAGAAGCGGAAGCGCGACGCCGCCCGGGAGGCCCAGAGACTGGAGCAGGCGGCGGCAGCGCTGGACGCGCAGCGTGCAGCGCTGATGGAGGCCAGCATGCAGGTGGGCGCACGCTGCGTGTCGGCACCGGCACTGCGGGAGTGCGTGAGAGTTATCGCAGATGCATGCGACGCGCGATCTCACTTCGCTCGCTATCGCCTGCCTGTGGAGCCGTCCCTGTGCGCTCTGCGAGCCGTCCCTGCGCGCTCTGCGAGCCGTCCCTGTGCGCTCTGTGAGCCGTCCCTGCGCAGGCCGCCCAGGAGCTGCTCCAGGAGACGCAGCAGGAGGTGGACGCGCACCGGCGGCGGCTGGCCGACGGCCGCGCGGCGGCAGAGTCGGCGGCCGCCCAGGCCTCGGCCGCGGTGCAGGAGCTGCGCGAGGCCGGCGCGGCGGTGACGGCAGCCGTCGACGGGCTGAACGCGGCCTGGCGCGAAGCCGGCGGCGCCAACGTCGAGGTCAGCCGGCTGCAGCAGGAGCTGCACGCCCTGCGCGGCGGGCAGCGCGACCCGGTGTCCAGGTTCGGGGGGCGCGCCGCGGTGGAGCTGCGGCGGGCGCTGGACGCGGCGCACGCGGCGGGCCGGCTGCGCGCGCCGGTGCTGGGCCCGCTGGGCAGCCTGCTGTCGCTGGAGGACGGCTCGTGGGCCATGGCGGTGGAGGCGGCGGCGGGGCGCCTCTTCCAGGCCTGGGTCTGCGACTCTTTCCAGGACCGAGCAGAGTTCCAGGTGCGCTGGTGCAGCAGGCTTGAAGAGCAGCAGGCGGCTTGTGAGGGCAGCAGGGGCGCTTGTGAGAGCGGAAGCGGCTCGAGACTTGCACCGCGGCGCGGTTGCGGGGGCGCCGCTGGGGAGGCGGCGAGGCAGCGACCCTGCCGCTCCTGCATGCGCGCCGGCTGGGCAGGCGCGCCCCGGCGGCACCGCTCACCTCCGGCGCGGCTCTCCCCCGCCCCCGTGCCCCGCTGCAGCGCATCGCGCAGGGTGTGCGACAGTCGCTGCCGGCGCAGGATCGCGGCGGCCGCAGCCTCACCTCCTACATCTACCCCTTTGCGCTGCCCCAGCACCGCCTAGACCCCAGCCAGGCGCTGCCGGCCAGCATTACCACCGTGATGAGCGTGCTGCGCTTCCAGGTGGGGGTGCGTTGTGGACGAGAGCCAACAGCGGCCAGGCGTGGGCGACTGGGGGGCGACCAGCCGTGGGCGACGGGGGGGGGGGGGGGGGGGGGGGG
>PCFQ01000010.1:901673-912126 GCA_003063905.1 Chlorella sp. A99
GTGGGGGGGGTGGGAGGGGGGGAGCTCGGGAGGCGAGCAGGTGGCCATGCCTCGCGCGCGCGCCGGCCAGCGCCGCCAGCTCGCGGCCGCCACAAGCGCGCGCCGCCGCCCGGCCGCCCGGCCGCCGGCCGCGCCCCACCTGCGTGCGCGCGGCGCGCGCCAGCAGCTGGGCGCAGAGGGAGTCGAGCGGGTCGAGGAGCGTGACGAGAGGGGGAAGCAGCGCGTTGGCGACCTGCGTATAGAAGGCGCTCTCGGCCAAGCCGCCCTTGGAGTACCTGGGGAGTGTGGGCGTGGGGGCGGGAGTTGTGCGAGGGAAAGGGCGCACAGTGGGAGGGCACCCGGCACAGGACGCGAGCGCGGGAGCGGCGACTGAATCAAGGGCGCGGCGAGAGTTGGGGCTACGCGGCCTGCGGCCGGCGCGGCATCCGCCAGCGTCGGGGCTGGGCCCCCGCCCGTCGCGCGCACCAGCTGGTGGTGTTGCCCGACAGCGCTGCCGCCAGGATGGGTGCGCCCACCGAGTTGAGGAGGAAGGCGAGCGAGAGCTTGACCACAAGCCAGCACTGCTGGCTGCTCCGCGTGTGCCACCGCTCGTACACCGACAGCTGTGGCAGTGGGGTGGGGAGGCGGGTGGGCAGGGGGCGAGCAGAGCAGCAGCAGCAACGGACAGCTTGGCTCTCTCCCACACCTGGCAGGCACCTGCCGCCCATGCGCCGCGCTGCGGCCCTCCCGCAGCCCCCCCTTCCGCGCGCCCCCTCCTGCCAAACAAGACTTTATCGCCGACCTGGTGCACCGCCAGGGTGAGGAGGTAGTTGAAGATCACGATCGAGAGCCCCGACAGCGCGGCCAGCCAGCGCAGGCGCGCCGCCGCCGCCAGGCTGGACGTGAAGGCTGCAAATGACTCGAAGCTGATCACCTCGCCCTCGTCGCGCTCCCAGGCCAGCCTGCGAGCACGTTGGGGGCGCGGGCGCGCGGGGGTGAGAGGTTTTCGCGCCGCCTGAGCAGCGATCGCGCCCCGTCACCGCGCCCTCTCGGCACCAGCGGGCGGCGCGAGGCGGCGGCCGGCCCCCCACCTGCTGGCGCGCTCGTGCTCCGCCGCGAGCGCCAGGCCGTACTGGATGGCGGCGCTCCCAAGAATCATCAGGCCTGCGGCGGGTGTGGGTGGCAGACGCACAGACGACGGCGTCAGCGGCCTGCCCGGATTGCGTGCCAGCGCGCGCGAACCCAGGGGCGCGGCTTCTGGCGCCAGCGGGGCGACGTGCGCCGAGGCGCGGCGCGCGCCCGCGCGCGCCTGTGAGCGTCGCCGACCACGCGCGGCGCAGCAGCGCGGCGCTGCCGGTGCAGGACGTGTGTCCCCACTGGAAGTCGGTGGGCTCGGGAGCCCTGGGGGTGGGCGGGTGGGGGGAGGAAAGCAGGGTTAAGGACAAGGCGAGGTGAGGTGGCCGCGCTGCTGCTGTCGGGCCTCCCCCCGCGCGCTGCCTTCAAACGCTTCCCTTGTGTTCAGTCTCCCTCCCTCCGCCCCTGAAACCGAGCCCCCCACCCCCACCCTGCTGACGTCTCTCGGCGGCGCACCTGGTGACACGGACACGCGCTCCATGCAGGCGGGGCGGCGCGTCGGCGAGGCAGCCGAGCGTGAGCGCGTTGAGCAAGCGGCGGTGCAGCGGGCGCCAGTGGTCCTCGATGCAGGCGGCCGCCTCGTCCGCGTAGCTGAAGATGGCCAGCGCCGTGCCTGTGTGTGTGTGTGTGTGGTGGGGGGTGGGGGTGGGGGGTGGGGGTTGGAGCAGGGGCCATGGCAGGCCAGAGTCACAGAGACATGGCAGGCCAGCCTCACGAGCTCTGCCTCTGCCCCACGCAGGCGCAGCACCGGCCCCCCCCCCCCACCCACCCACCCCCACCCACACCCACACCCGTGGGCTCCAGCGGCTGCCGCTCATACACCGCCAGCTTGTGCCGCGCGCGCTCCAGGCGCCGCTCCACGGCGCGGTGGCCGCCGCCCACCGCCGCCAGCCGGTAGACCCACCCCCAGAACCAGCAGCAGGGGGCCGCGCGCAGCGCCGCCGACTCGGCGTGGCTGCGGGCAGCGGGCGGGCGCAGGCAAGTCGGGAGACACCAGTCGCACGCAGCTCTGAAGCGAGCATGCGGCTCGAGCGGGCGGGCACCCGCACGTCACGTGCGGGGCAGCTTGCCCACCCTGCTGCCCCGGTGCAGGAAAACGGGGGCGCCTGTCCCCCCGCCGCCACCGCGCCTGCGCCCAGCGCGCACCAGACTTGCAGCTCCTCCACGCGCCGCCCCAGGCGCAGCGTGTCGCCGATGCTGGGGATGGCGAGCGCGGCGACGACGCCGCCGTAGTGGGAGCACCAGGCGCGGAGGCTGGGGTCGTCGGTGCGCCCGTCCTTGAGTCCAGCGATGCGGACGCAGTAGTCCGACGCGGTGACCACGCGCGCGTCCGCCGCGTGCATGCACCGCAGCTGCGGTGGGGCGCGGGATCCGAGGTGGTGGTGGGGGGGTGGGGGTGGGGTGGGGGGGGGGGGATGGGATGGACGGGTTGGGGCAAGGCAGCCTGCGCCCCTGCATGGCCTGGCGTCGTGTTGCAGCGCGCATCAGGGAGGCAGGGCGCGCAGCGCGGCCCCGCGCCTGCGCCGCCTCGCCTGCGTGCGCGTGAGCAGCAGGAGCCAGGCCAGGAAGAGGACCTGCCCCACCACCAGCATCCAGAGCTGGCCCGCCGCCACGCGGGGCGCCGCCTCCGCGGCCGCCGCGTCCAGCTGGAGGTCGCAGCAGTAGCAGGGGCCGTCGGGCGCGGCGGGGCTGCTGGCCTGCGGGCTGCACGGCATGTGCTGCAGGCAGGCCGAGCCGTCGGCGGGCGGCAGCGGCGACGCCGGCAGGCCCGCGCACCGCGCGTCCGCCGCCAGCCGGCTGCTGTTCCAGACGCAGGAGGCGGCACAGTCGTAGCGCGAGCTGAACTCGATGCCGTGACAGTGCCCCCCGATGGTCGTGTCTGTGATCCAGGAGCTCGTGGGGTAGCCCTTGGCGCAGGCGGCTCCCGCCGCGCCGCCCACCACCAGCCTGCGCGCGTGCGGGGCGGGGCGCAAGGGACCATGAGAGGGTGGAGGTGAGGGAGGCGCGCGGAGCAGCAGGACGAGAGCTCAGGCGCCGCACTTCTGCAGGGAGGGCAGTCATCGAGGGCGGCGGTGCCTGCTGCCCCAGCAGCGTGCCGCCACCGGCCTCGACCCGCGCCGCCGCCCGCGCGCGGAACGTCCGCACGCCGCAAACAAGCCCACAACGAACCCACGTGTAGGTCTCGTCCCAGTTGGCCATCTGGATGTTGTCCACCAGCGGGTAGATGGCGCAGATGGAGAGCAGCAGCGCGAGCAGGATCAGGCTGCGCAGGCTGGCAAGGTACACGCCCAGACCTGCACAGGCGCACGCACGTGTCATGAAAAAATGTTCTCATGCACGCATGGTGGGTGTTGGCGGCACGCCGGCGCTGCTGCAGCACCACCAGCAGGAGCAGGCTGCCAGGCGCGCGTGCCGCACTGCCATCTCGCAAGCAGGGCTGCGCATCGCCCGCCCGCCCGACGCCCCCAGAGAGCAGCGACTCGCCTGTGCAGGCCTCGCTGATCTCAAAGGGCGAGGCCCACGGGCTGAAGGGGCGGGCGGTGGCGGGGACCGGCACCCCAAACTGGTCGCGGTCGGTCTTGCGGAGCTGGCGCGCGTGGCGCTTGCGCAGCGCGGCGGTCCTGCAAGCCGCGCAGGGAGGGGCCCGCAGGACGTGCTAAGACATCAGTGGTTGGATGCGTGTTGTGGGAGGGGACTTGGTTAGCCAGACAGGCAGCGCAGCCGCAGGCGGAGACGACGTGCCTGGACGGCCGCTCGAACGCCGGCCCCGCCCGCGCCTCCACCTCCACCCGGCCGGTGGCGCCGCCCTTTCCGCCGCTGCTTGCGTCGACGCTGCCGGCCGCGCGCTTGCCGTCGGGCTGCGCCCGCTGCTCTGGCTGCGGCCCCTGCTGCATATATGCCAGCGGGTGCGGGAGCGGCTTGCCCGCCTCGGCCTCCACCTGCTGCTCCAGCGACTGCAGGCTGAAGGTGGCCACGCTGCTCTCCTCCGGTATGGCAGCAAAGGGACGGGCCTGCCAGCGGTGGACCTGCTGCAGGGGCGGGGGCTGCACCTGGGCCGGCCGCCAGTCGGGAGCCTGCCCCTGCTCCTGCTCCTGTGGTGGGGGCTGCCCCCAGTCGGGCGCGGGCGCCGCATGCTGCGTGGCCTGCGGAGGAGGCTGCCCCGGCGGCGCCACCAGCTGACGCCAGTCGAGCAGCTGCTCCTGCTGTTGGGCCGCAGGTGGCGCTGGCGGCTGCAGCGTGTGCGGCGCGGGCTGCTCTGAACTGCCCCAGTCAAACACCAGCGGCGCCGAGACCTGCTGCGGTAGTTGAGGCTCAGGCTGCAGCCAGCGCGGAACCTGCGGCGGTGCCGCCTGCTGCTGCAGCGGTTGCTGAAATGGCGCCGGGCGCGTGGGCGGCGCGGGCGGCCCGGCGGCATCCGTGCGCGCGGTGCTGCTGCCTTGTGCTGCGAATGTGAGCTCAGGCAGCGTGATGGAGGCCACGGTCGTGGCCCTGGAGCGCGCACTGAGAAATCCGCGGCTGGTTTCGCGGCTGGAGGTGGCCGAAACGAAGCCATCGGCTTCCGAGCCCTCCGGAGCGCTCGCCTGCGTTCCATCGGCGGGCTGGGCAGCAGGGAACCCGCTGGCTCCTTCCATGCTGCGGGCACCAACAACCTCCTAACGAACCGCAACGCCCCGGCTCGAGGGCAGCGTCATGGGGTATCTAGCGATGACTGTGACGCGCTCTTGGCGCTTGCAAGGCTCCCGCCGCCGGTGGACCCCGCGTCGCGCATGCGGGTACAACTATCCACCCATCGAACTTGCTGCGGAGTGATCACTTGTTGTGGCTCGTCTGCCGAGCATTGGGAGCAGCTGCGAGCGGGTGTGCCCTCCCACAGCGCATGTGCTCCCCTCCATGCACAGTGCTTCCGCCGGCCCGTCGGGCTCGGCCCCGCCCGCCCGCCCGTGCGCCCGCCTGCCCACCCCTACGACAGGGCAACGCCCGCGACTTCGACTCTTCATCAAGACTCTGTAGGCGCTGAGATGACCTGTCAGAGCTCACCAGACTCTTTAGAGGCAGAGGGTTGCCAACGAGGCAGCGCCGTTGCCGGCTGCGCGCCTGGCGGGTCTGAATCGCGTGACGGAGCAGGTAGTTGGAGCGATCCCTGGGGCATAACACCAGCTCTCCGCTTTGTGGTGCAGCCAGCGTCGTATCTACCTCGTTGGCGCAGCAAAATGGCGCGCACGCAGCTGCTCTTCGTCGCGCTCGCCGTGCTGGTGGCGAGCGCCGGCGCCGGTGAGCTTCTTGCATTTGCAGGACCGGTGAACAGTTGCACGAGTCCGATCGAGGCCCAGCTGCAGCCATGACAGCCACCTGTCGTGGTCTGCTTCACTTGCTTGCAGCGCTCACCGACAAGGCCTCGGTCCAGGAGTTTGCGAACGAGAACGGCCAGACCGTGAGCTGATGGGGGGAGGGGAGCCTGCGACTCCGCCGCCGCGCAACCACCACAGCCCGACCACTGCCTGCCCCATTGCTCCCCTTGCCCACCACTGCTCCGTCTCCCATTCACCATTGCTCCCCTTGCCCACCACTGCTCCCCTGCCGGCGCAGGTCCTCAAGGTCCAGGCCGCCTCACCGTGGGCGCTCTACGCCCAGTTCCAGAACATCGAGACGCGCCTGAACGACCTGGCAGGCGAGAGAAAGGATGGTAACGGCGCGCCACGGTCGGGTGGCCACGACGGGATGGCAGGCAGGGCGAGAGGAACCCGCCGCTGCCGGCTCTCACTTTCTCTTCTGCTGCTGCTTCCGTCTGTAGGCCAGTGGTACGCCATCGATGAGTGGGGCAGCCAGCAGAGCAACTGGGACCTGCTGGTCCAGCTGGCCAACGTGGCGGTGGGAGACATTTGGGCGGTGCTGCCAAGGTGGGCGCCGCGCAACAAGGGGTTGTTAAGGCCTGGGGAACGAGCTGGCAACTCCAGCTGCCCGCTGGCACAAGGCACAGGCCGTGGCGGGAGGCTGCTGGAGGGTGCTGCGAGGCGGCAGCGCTGTCGCACGCGCTTCCCAACATACCTCCACGCCCATCCCTCGCCTGCGCGCCGACCGGGTGTGCATCCAGCGTTCCCCAGAAGCCCGAGACGCTGACAGAATATGGCAGCAAAACGCCGCGCGCCGACCTCAAGGGGGTGGCACAAAAAATCTGCAAGCAGATCGCGATCCTGCAGGTGGGGCGGGCGTGGCACGGGGCGGCGCGGCAGGGGCAGCGAGGCTGTGGGCGCAGAGGCCGCGCTGGCCTGCGCGGCGCACTGGCTGGCTGCGCTTGCCGGGCGCCGCCGCGGGTGCGCGCTCGTCGGCCGTGGCGGCTTCCAAGGGGAGCGTGCTTGCCTCTCGCACAGCCTTATGCCAAGTACACGTACAACGTGCACCTGGACCTGACGACCATGACAGCCTGCTCTGTCGCCACGCCCAACATCAAGGCCTTCTCTATCTCGGAGGACGCGGAGGAGGGGGTGGCGGCACCTGCCCCCGCCCCCGCCCCCGCGCGCCGCCTGCTCGCGGCGTGACGCAGTGCGCGGCTGTCGCCGACAGCGCTGAGACAGCGCTCCCCCTGTCCACCGAGCCATGTTATTGCGCGTGCATGTACTGAGTATGTCAAGCCTGTTGGCAGATGCATGTTCGGAGACACTGTCTCAGACAGGAGTGGGGGTGGGTGGGGGCGGAGCAGAAGTGGGGGCGGTTGGGCGTCTATCTTGTAGTTCTTCACGCATTTCTTTGATAGCCGGCACACGGTTGCAATCTTTGAAAGCGTTTGGAGCTCTCCGAGGCAGCTCCAAGGGGCATTCGATCCGCACTGAGTGTTTGAAATGGCAGCTTGCGATCCTCCAGGTGCGCACCCTCAGCAGCACCCTGCTGGTCTGCGTAGCTGAGTGCGTGGCCGCGCAGCGGCACCAGCCCGTTGTTCCCTGCCCCCGCGCCACCCCACGCCGGGTGCACTGCAGGGGCCGCCATGGAGTCCGACATCCCTGCCCTGGTGGCCCAGCTGAGCAGCAGCAACCACGTAGCGCAGGCGGTGGCAGCCTGCAAGCTGGGCGACCTCTCTCGGGTCAGCTGCTCTCTTGCAGAGGCGGTAGGAGCCGCCGGCGCCATCCCGCTCCTGGTCTGCCAGCTGGATGAGGCTACGGAGGATGCCCGCGTAACAGCAGCTGCAGCATTGGCCAACGTCTGTACGCGATGCGACTCAAATCGGGCGATCAGCGCGACTTCGGGTGCGATCCCGCCTCTCATCCGCCTGCTGAACACTGCTTCCAAGCCTTCCACACAAGCGGTAGTAGCTGTGGCGCTGGCACACCTTGCCGGATACGAGCCCAACGTGGCGGCCATCCGCTCCGCTGCCGAGGCTAACATTGCGCCCCTGGTGCACATACTGCACGGCGCTTCTGTCCCAGGCCAGAGGGCAGCATGCTTTCTACTAGACGTCGTTGCTAGCGGCAGGAACAGCTCCATTCCAGCCATTGCAGCTGCCGGCGCCATCCCGCCCCTGGTCAGCCTGCTGGACGGATCGGCCGCAGTCACGCAGCAATATGCTGCTGATGCACTGGCCAGTCTGGCCTCGTACAAGCCCAGCCACGATGCCATCGCAGCTGCCGGCGCCATTATAGCTGCCGGGCGCTGCCTGCTGGGCGCCACATGTGAAGCGACCCAGCTCGCAGCTGCAAACCTGCTGTTAAAGCTTAAACACCATGGCACCAGCAAGACAGCCATCGCAACCGGCGCCAACCCCCGTACGGTTTTGGAGCGCCTATTGGAGCGGAAACAGCTCAAATTAGCTGCTGCGCTGCAGGCACAATTGGGGCGGGGGCAGCTACAATTAGCTGAGCAGCGGGCAGAAGCTGCCGCCGCAGAGCTGCTGGCTGAGGAGGGGCTGCACACCGCGCAGCAGGCAGTCAGGGCGGCAGCCAAAGCCGCCAAGCGACAACGCCACAAGCAGCGGCACCATGTTGCTGCAGCCAGGACGGCGGCGGCTGTAGAGCAGCATGCAGAGGACGCAGCAGCGCAGGCACCCTGTGCTGCGCGCGCCTCTTGTGAGCAGGTGCCAGGGCCAGAGCATGCTGGAATTGCCATGCCAGCCATGGAGGGAGGAGCCAACAGCGGCAGCAGCAGGCGGCAAAACATGGACCAGGGCTTCCAAGGCCTTCATCACGAGCGCGCTGCCTGCAGCTGTGGAAGCGCCCAGCAGCAGCAGTGCCATACCAACAGAGCCGCAGCCTGTGCCGCAGGCAGCAGCTGCGCAGCTTCTGCATCTGGCGCCCGCTGACAGCGACATCGATGCAGAGCTGGCGCAGCTGATGCAGGAGATGGGGGTGTCGCAGGCCGCAGTGGCAGACATCTGGGACAGTGCCACCCCCAGCACTGCAGCCACCTCGTGACCGGCGACAGGAGGGGTGCCAGCGTCACGCCCGGCGTCCGGCGCAGCTGAGCAGCTGGGACAGCCTGCGAGCGGCGCGCGAGCTGCTGCTAGCGCCGGCCCTGGAGCCGGCGACGGCGCTGGCTTCATCGGGGCGGCACTGTGCGAGCTGGTGTGCCCCATCACCCAGGAGCCCATGCGCGACCCCGTGGTGGCGGCCGACGGGCACACGTACGAGCGCGCCGCGATCGAGGGTGAGCAGGAAGAGCATTGGGGGGCAGCAGGGTCTGGCTTGTGCGGCAGGCATGATGAGCTGATGAGCAGAGAGTAAGTGGGCGAATAGTGGGCGAATGCAGACACAGCACCCGCCTGCTCTCCTGACCCCCGCCCGCAGCCTGGATCGCGCGGCAGCCCACCTCGCCCATGACCGCCCAGCCGCTGGAGCACCTGCAGCTGACGCCCAACCGCGCCCTGCGCGCCATGGCGGCCAGCGCGGTGGAGGCGGGCCTGCTGCGCTGAGGAGTTGACAATGCATGCTGAAAGAAAAATGCTCGTGGCAACCTGAGCAATAATAGCATACCAGCATTAAAAACAGGAAACCAGAGCGGCAACAGGGAATGGCGGAACACAGCGCGTGCGGTGGTCCTGGGAATGAAATGAATGGGTGGGCAATGCGCGTGCCATCAGATGCGCCATCATGCCAATGCGCCCCGCAGAAGCCCGAGCCAAGACTGGCCGAGGCCGGTGCGCGTCACGCGTGCTACGGCGCCGGCGCCGGCTGCGGCACGCCCATCAGGCGCTGCACGCGCTCCAGCAGCAGCAGGGTCGCGATGGTGTGGGGGCCCACGCGCAGGAAGTGCGCGGTGCAGCCCTTGTAGAGCGAGAGCGGACCCTCCGCGGCAACTGCGCCGGCGCGGGCGCGGGCGCGGCAGGGGGCGGCGTCAGGGCGCGACGAGCGGGCCTCGCTCGGGCAGGCGCGCGCGGCGCGGCCCTGCCGGCGCGGCCCCGCCCCCGCCTGCCCCCACCGCTCCGCCCGGCCCGACTGCGCCCCGCAGCCGCCGGCCGCAGCCCGGCCCCCAGCGACGCAAAGAGAAGGCCTCCCCCAGCGCACCCGTCTTGATCAGGCAGTCTGCCGCCGAGGCGTAGAGCGTGCCGCGGCCGCCCACCACCGGCTGGTTCCACAGCCGCGTGGTGACGACGTCCAGGGGGTTGATCACCGCGGTCACCGCCAGGCCCGCCGCCAGCGACGCCGCGGCTGCCGCCGCTGCCGGGCGCTCGCGGAACCTGGCGCGCGGCGCGGGCGGGCGGCCAGGCGGCGGCGCGCGGCGTCACACCAGACACATCGCGGCAGCCGAATCGGGCGTCTGGAGCACGTCGAGCCCCCCCTTGCGGCGGGGCCCCCCGCGCGGCGCTGTGGCGCACGTGCCCTCGCAACGGCGCGCGGCGCGCCCTTGGCCCCCTCCTCCCCGCCACCCGCCACCCGCGCTCACCACTCCTGCCGGCGTATCAGCTCGCTGCGCACGCCGTCAAACACCGACAGCTGCACCGCCGACGCGATGCCCATCTGCACACACGCTTAAGACATGCATGCACTTGGTGCAGGGCGGCCAGGCAGGGACAGGCAAATGCAGGCGTGGTGGCAGGGGCGGCCTGCAGCCGCCCGCAGAACGTCCCCGGCAGCGGGGAGGGGAGAGCGGGGCGGGCCCCGCGCGGCGCCGGGCAGGCGGCTGCCGCTCGAAAGCAACAGGAACTTGAGAGGAAGAGAAAGAAGAAGAGCATGGCCGAGGAAGAGCAAGCAGAAACATCGGAAAGGCAGGCGTCTCACCTTAATCACCGCGACGTGCACGCCGCGCCACAGGCCCACCACGCCCTCGGCACGCGCCACCGCCCCCAGCGCGTGCAGCAGGCCACGGTAGCTGCGGCGACCCGGCACAGAGAGGAAGGGGGGGGGGGGGGGGGGGG
>PCFQ01000010.1:912149-924420 GCA_003063905.1 Chlorella sp. A99
GGAGGGGGGGAGGGGGGGGGGGGGGGTGAGGGCCACAGCTCGGCGATTGCAGCGCCTGGCGGCGGCTCACCGCGCCGCCTCCGCGCCACGGCCGGGCAGGCCTCGCGCCCAGGCCAGGCACGCGCAGGCGCAGACAGGCAGGCGCGGCGCGCGTGCCCCACCTGCGCCCGGCCATGGCCGACGCCTGCATGCGGGTCTTGACGAGCTGGAAAGGAGTGCCGAGCGCGGCGCCCAGCACGCCCGCCGCCGCGCCCGCCAGCACGCTCGCCGCAAACGGGCCCAGGCCCAGCGCCTGCGTGGGCCGCCGGCCGGCGCGCGAGGGATGCAGGTAACGCTCGCCAGGCGAGACCAGAGGAGCGCAGGCGCGTGCGTCCCATCACGCGCTCTGGCCGGCTCCGCCGGCGCTGGCTGCCGGCGCGGCGGCGTGCGGCGACCGCCGAGGCGGGGCGAGCGCCGCGCGCGCCTGCTGCTGCAGCAGCCACTGCTTCAGGGGCCCGTAGGCGCCCAGCCGGCTGCCGTTGGCCGCGATCTGGTAGGCGTAGGCAGGCGCCAGCCCCTTGCCCAGCGCCTGCTCCTCAGCACGGTGGCGGGGCGGCGACGAGGGGGGCGCAGGTCGCACCGGCGGCGGAGGACGGGCGCCGGCAAGCGAGGGCGGGACGCGCACGGCTGCGCTGCCGAGGGCAGCATGGCACCACCAAACAGAACCAACAGAGTCGACTGCCGCCCACCGCCGGGCCCTCCTGCGTTAGGATGGTGACCAGGGCGTGGACAGCGCCGCGGTACACTCGCGTCTGCGCCTGCTGTGCGCCCCTGAGCGCCAGCTCGCCCTGCAGGGGTGTGGCGCGGTGTGGGACACGGCGAGAGGCGGGGACGTGCGCTTGAGATGCAGCGGCTGCCGTCGGATGCAGCGGCAGCAGGGGAGGGGGCGAGGCGCCCCGTGTCCACCCCCTGCCCCGGCCCCCTAGCCCCCTCCCGCTCGCCTGCAGCTCCAGCCGCGTGCGGACGACGTCAAAGGGGTTGGTTATCGTGACCGCACTGCACGCTGCCAAGCAGCCTGCAGCAAAGTTGCGGGCCATCGCCCTCGGCGGGGGCGCCCTCGGCGCCGCCGCCGTCGGGGCGCCGCCTGCTGCGGGCTGCCGGCCCCCTATCCGAGCGAAAGGAGCGAAAGGAGGCGGCGCGAAATAGCCGCGCACCACTCCCGGCTGCTGCAGGAGCCTGCCCAGGGCCGTTGCGACAGGGGTCGCGCCCTCGTCCATCGTGGCAATGCGATGCAGAGCTGAGGAGCGCAGGTGATGCAAAATACGCAGGCGGGAAAGAGACAGCGATCGGATATGGGGGGCCATCCCCGCCGCTGGGTAGGCAGTGAACTGGTCTCGTGGGCGCGCCGACGGCGCCGCCGTCGTGTGATGTTACCAATCACATCCAGCAACTGCACAGCAGCGGTGCTGTGGCGCGCGCAAGCGTGCTGCTCTGGACGAGCTTGGCGCACTTGCCGGCCAGCGGCGGGTGGGAAGGGTGAAGGACGGGATGCCCCGCCCGTGACCCAGCCAGCAGCCCCGACTTGGGTGAGTTGCACAGCACTCGGAGGCTCGCAGACAGGAAGCTCAGCAACTGAACACTCAATGCACACACAGAAGCAGGGATGCACCAGGAACTATCAGGCGGTGGGTGCGGCCTCCCCCGCTGCTGCCACCGCACTCAACACAAGGCAGGGTCGCTCAGCAGCGAGGGCACCGCCGCACAAGCCGGCGGTTCATGCGAATGGAACCTCCGTGCGACGCTGCCGGATCGCGCCGCACACAGTACGCAGCCCTGCCGCTCACACCGGCACCGCCGCCAGGCCGCTGCGGCCCACGCGGATCGGCGCGCACTCGCGCCACGCGCCCGCCGCCAGCCTGCGCGCGCGCTCGCGCCGGGGCGCAGCGCACGTCAGCGCCTCCCTGTCACGCGCACGCTGCGCCCCGCACCACGCCCTGCGTGTTGCCGCTCCCTCCCCAGCGCACTCCATGTTGCCGCTCCCTCCCCGCCCCGAACCCCACCTGAGTGCCTCCACGCTGCGCGTGGCCCCTCCCTCACCGCCCCCGCCGCCCGCGTGGCCGCCCACCACAAACACCTCCCCCCCCAGCGCCGCCACGCCGCAGCTGGAGCGCGGCGTCGCGAGCGGCGGCAGCGGCCGCCACACGCCCTCCCGCGGGTCCAGCGCCTCTACGGAGGCCAGCCGCGTGCGCACGGCGGTGAGGCCTCCCACCGCCAGGAGGCGCCCGCCGGCGGGCACGAGCGCGTGGTACTTGCGCGGCTGCGCCAGGGGCACGCTGCGGGACGCCGGGCGGGGAGGGCGGGAGGAGGGGTTAGGGGGCAAGGAGGTGGTGGAGGAGGAAACGGGGAATGGAGGGGAGGAGAGGGGGAGAGGGGGAGAGGGGGTTGCTAAGGCGCTTGGGCGCCGGCACACAGCAAAGAGCAGCGCCAATGCAGCGGCTGCCGACGCCCCTTCCAGCACACCCCCACTCAATACTGCAAGTCAATCCTGCAACCTGTCGCGGGCCCCCCCACCTGAGCTGGTGCCACTCATCCCGCTCCGGGTCGTACCACTCGCCCGACGCGTGCGTCTCCCGGTCACCCTGCCCGCCCACCACGTATAGCCTGCGGGCGAGGGTGGGGTGGGGTGGGGTGGGGCGCGGCAGGGCGCGTGCATGGGCGCGGCGGGGCACACTGGGCCGGAACGGGTGAAACTTGCCACGGCAGCCTCGCCCGGGGCTGCCACCATCGCGGGCGGCCGCGGCGCGCGCTGCCCGCCCAGCTCTCGCCTGTCGCCCAGCGCGGCGGCGCCCAGAGAGGTGCGCAGCGCGCGCATGTCGGCGACGCGGTGCCAGGCGGCGGCGCCGGGGTCGTAGCACTCGACATTCCTGAGCACGCGCGCGCCCTTGCCGATGCCGGCGCGGCCGCCGAGCACATAGAGGCTGCCTGCGGCAGCAACGGCGGCGGCGCGCGGAGGGTGGCAGCGCGCTCGAGGTGCCAAACGCTGGGGATGCGGCGGCAGGAGGCGGAATAGGCGATGGCGACGGCGCTGCCGTCCCAGCAGCGCCGCCGCCAGCCGCCGCAACAAGGCGGCGATGCGCTGCTGCATCGCCCCTGCGCGCTTGCGTCGAATGTGGTGCACGCAGGCGCGCGCGATCGCCGTGCGGCGCCGCTCACCGCCCAGCCCGGCGACAGCGATGTTGACACGCGGCGTGGCGACGCGGGGGCAGGCGCGCCAGCCGCGCGCGTGCCGGTCCCAGGCGAGCACGGCGGGCGCGGCGGCCGCGCCCTCGACCAGCATCGCCGCGTGGGTGCCGGGGGCGCCGGCGCCCAGGGCCGCGCCGCTGGCAAACTGCATGGGTGCTGGCATGGAGGGGCCCAGGGTCCAGGCGTCGGCCACGGGGTCGTACACCTCGACCGTCCTGCGGGGGGCAGGGGACACGGGCGAAGCGCGAGGACGGGGCGCGTGGGGCGTCGATTTGAAGCGACTTGAAGACCACAGCGCCGGCTGATGCCGAGCCTCCCAAAGCGCGGCACCGGCGGCGCGCCTGAGCGGGCGCCAGCCCTCGTCCAGGCCACCGGCCGCGAGCAGCGCAGTCGCCGTGCTCTGGCGCGGGCGGTAGCGCCCCGCCCCCGCCGGCGCTGCTGCTGGGTCGCATGCGCTGGCCCCGGCGCGCTGCTGCTGCTGCGGCGGCGACGGCTGGGCCAGCTGCTGCTCCGCCAGCAGCGCCTCGCAGGCGCGCACATAGGCGGGGCGCAGCACGGCGGCCGCGCCAGGGGGCAGCCGGCCCCAGCCCAAGCCGCCCGCATGCGCGAGCAGCGCGCTGGGCGGCGTGCGCGCGGCGGCCAGCAGCTGCGGCAGCTCGCCTCCGCGCGGTCCCGGGTCGGCCGCCGCCCAGTGCAGCGCCGCCTGCGCCACGTCCAGCTCTGCGGCGGCGACAGGCGAGGGTGCAGGCGGGGCGGTCGGCAGCCCGTCTGCAAAAGCGCCGCGCGCTTGGAGTGCCGGTGTGCGGTCCTGGCAGCCAACAGGATGCACCTACCCCAGCGGGCGCACAGGCTCTCCACGCGCACCCCACAACATGGTTCCTATGTGCGTGTGCCCTAACGCCCTAACCCCGCCCACCCACCCCCACCCTGCCCTATGGTGCGCGCACCCGACTCGACCTCCAGACCGTCACTGCCCAGCAGCCCCGCAAGCACATCGGGCGGCAGCGCGCCCAGGCTGGCCGCGGCCGCCGGCTCCTGCAGCAGCTGCGGCAGCCGCGACTGCAGATAGGCCCCCGCCGCATCCGCCAGGTCGGCGCAGCCCTGGCGCAACGCCAGCGCCAGCGCCGGCGCCGCGGTCGCGGGGCCCAGCCGCCGCCGCAGGTAGCCGCAGCACGCGTCGCGCAGCGGGAGCACCTGCGCGTGCCGCGCGGCCGCGCACAGGCTCAGCGCAGGCTCAACAGGCACGCTTCGCGCGCCGCCTCTGCGCCCCGTGCGCAAGCCGGAACGGAGCGCGCCGGCGGGGGCAAGCCCCAGCTGCGAGGCCCCTGGACCGCGGCGCACCCAGCCGCCTGCAACGCTGGCGGGTGTGCAGGCTGCCCCGCCGCCCTAGACTCACCTGCAGGTATGAGCTGGCCGCCACCAGCTCGCCAGCCTCCTCCACCGACCCCAGGCACACGCTGGCGGTGTACACCGCCTCCACCACCTGCAGAGGGGGATGGAGATGGGGGCGAAAGGAAGCGCGCCGCGGCGAGATGGACGAGGCACCGTGTAGCGCACGACATGCTGTGCACAGCCATGCCGCGCACAACCACGCCGCGCCGCGGTGCTGCTTCACGGCTCCCAGCACACGCGCGGCTCAACTCCCACCTGGCGCAGCGTGGGCCCGTCCACGCCCGGCAGCGCCACGCGGCAGCGCCCCGCCTCGGCCATCTCGCTGCCCGCGCCCGCAAACAGCGCGGAGAAGAACTGGGAGGCGCTGGCCAGGATCACCTGCACGCGCGGCTTGGGGCAGCACCGATGTGCACCCACGGCGAGCCAGGCGGGCAGGCGGGCGGGCGGGTGAGCGGCGCCTTGCCTTGTGCGCGTGTACGACCGAGCCGTCCTCCGCCTCCAGCTCTATGTCCACGAGGCGGCGCGCACACCACAGCTCGCGCAGAGCTGGCGAGCCAGGGCAGGCACCGAGGCGAATTTCCTCCTCCCCGCCCCCTCCCATCGCACAATTCACACTTTTGCGGAGCGCTGAAAGCACTGGCGGAGCGCGGATCACTCGGCCCGAACTCTCAAACACAGTCGCGCCAAAACCCGGTTTTAATTTGACCAGCGATGCAAATAGGCACAATTTAATGTAAATGGAGAAGATTTAGCGGACGCGCGAGCTTGCTGGCACGGCCGCCCGTTCTCAGCTGGCGGCGGCCCCGCTGGCGGCGCCCGGCCGCCCGCGCTTGAAGGCCATGGCCGCGATCTTGCCGCCCCGCAGCTCAAACTCCAGCACCAGCAGCATGCGCTGCGCGCCACGCGCCAGGCTGCACTCAATGACCTGCCGCGCCGGCGCGCCCGGCACCGGCCGCGGCCCGTCCAGGCTGTAAGTGGGCACCTCCCCCTGGCCGCCCATCTTCACAAGCGTCTCCACGCCTGCAGGAACAGCCGCGCAGGGGCGGGAAGGGAGGAGGGTGTTGTGCGCAGGTGCCTGAGCAAGCGCCAGTGCGCCGCACAGCCGCTGCCCCCCCGGCCCCCCCTGGGCGCGCGGGTACGCCCCCGCTGCACGGCGCCGCGCGCCTCGCCCCTTCACCCTTGACACCCAGCGCGGCGGGCTGCCTGCCCGCGCTCACCTCGCTCCAGGCGGCGAATCACCGCCGCCTTGCCGGCCGTGGCGCGGCCCTCCTGGTCCAGCGTGACGTCTTCCGCCAGCATTCCTGCCAGTGCTGGCGCGCTCGCCCAGCGCACGTCGGCGGCTGCCACTGCCCGCATGTAGGCGGTGACAAAGTCGGTGCAGAGGCCGGCGTGCGCGGCGGCGTTGGCCGCGGCCGTGGCTGCCTCGGCCGCCTCGGCCGCCGCCAGCACGCGCTTCTGCGCGGCCTCGAGGAGCGAGGACGACTGGCTGCGCGCCAGCTCGCGCGCCTGGGGGCGGGGGAGGGGGCGGGGCCGGATGAGAGGCTTGCTTGATGCGAGTGGGCTACCCTGCTGCCCACGCACCCCTGGACCATGCCATGTCCTCGCCTTGGCTTTGCTGGTGGCCCGAAGGATGTTGTTGCTGGGCTCCAAAGAGAGTACCACGGCCGCAGGTGCGGAGAGAGAGGGGTGCAGGGCGCCGGCCGGCGCGGGCGCCGCCGGCGCCGCTGCCGGAGGCGTGCCGCCCTCCTGCCCTGCCTCTCGCTCCCGCTCCGGCCGGCAGCAGGAGCTGAAGCCGAAAATACAGAGTGCGTTCATTGCGCCAAGGGGCATGTGTTCGGGGGCCGGGCGGGCGACCGAGCGGGAGGGCGCCGAGGGTCAGGCGGCCTGTTGGCGAGCGTCTGCTGCTGCTGCGCCGCTTGATTGTCTGCTCCTGCAGCTCAAGCAGTGTGTCAACAGGGCGTGCAGGCAGCCGTGGCCGAGCTGGATGCCTAGGCAGAGCGCGCTCTTTGCAGGTCGCGTGCTGGTGCGGAGCCGCCGCTCACTCTGCACACGTTTGAGATCAAGCTACCGCATTAAATCGCCAAGACACGATTAGACACGCCCAGAGACAGTGGCGAAGAACCGTTCGAGGCTCGCAACCTCGCTTGCCTAGAGCAAGGCATGCCACGTGGCACTGGACCGCCTCGAGCTGTGAATGCCGCACGGTGCGAATACATCGTCAATCGATTTGCTCGTAGAGCGTGCTGGTTGGAGGCCTCGCTCAGCGCCGCCGACCGAGCGCCACCCCCGCCGCTTGGTGGCGCCTGCACGCAGCACTGCCGGGCCCCATGCCGGACACTGCCGCCACTGCAACCAGCGTGCAGAAGCAAGCCGTACTGTTGCCTGGGTACTGGTGCCTGGCTCTGGAGCCAGGCATCAGCAGCGTGTAGGGAATCACGTCCTCCCGCCCCTTGATGCGCGTCCTGCAAGGGTGTGTGGGCGACGGGGGTTGGGCGAAGGGTGGGGCAGGCCCGGGCGGGGTGACGGACGAGACCTGCGGGTGGGTCCACACAGCGTTGCTGTCGAGCGTGCGGCGCGCTCGCCAGTGTGCGGGGTCGGCGTTGCGGGCCTCAAACTCCTCGTCGAGCTCCACCAGCCGCTTGGTGAAGGCCGCGTTGAGCGCCGCCGCCTCGGGGACCTGCACACACGCGCGTGAGACGCGTGGAGCGTGCGCGTAGGTGGGGCGGGGCGGGGCGCCAAACATGCGCGGGCGCAGGTGGGGGTGGAGCACCCCTGGGAAGCCCCCCACCCCCACCACCCCACCCTCACCCCACTGATTGGCACTCCCCGCCCCCCATGAAGGCTGGCTGGTGGAGGTACATATGGCGGGACCGCGGCGCCAACAACCACATCGCGCGCCAGTAGGAGATGCGCAGCCAAAATGCCACTGCGCACTGGGATCGCTGCACGGCGCACTTTGCATGTATGAGGACAACGCACTGATGAGGAACAAACAGACCGATGGCGGCAGACCATCGCCCCGCCTGGCGGCGGCTGTCAGCGCGGCCAAGCTGCTGTTGCGCGTCAAGCATCACAGTATTGTGCCATAGGCAGCGATTGTGCAGTAAGCAGAGAGGAATGAGCATGATCTCGAGGCGCTGATGACAAGCAGGGCAGTGCGCTGAGAGGCGGTGGCGGCGGCGGGAAACGGCGGCGGCGGGAAGCGGCGGCGAGGGGGGGCTCGTTCGCCAGCTGATCTGCCGAATTGGCATCGCCCCAATGCGAGCACTCCATCCTGCGAGGTCGGGGGCCCGAGGAGGAGTGGGGGCCGAGCAGAACAGGTGGCGAGGTTGGTGGACTGATCATCTCATTTGATCCATTCACGACCATCGCACTTAAAGCCCGCTTGCAACCCCGTTGTGCATGGCAGCAGGGATCACGGCTGTGGCGCTTTCGCCGATCACCACCAGCTTCTCACAAAAGAGCGACAGGCGCGCATCGCACGGCGCGGGGAGGAGGCGAGCGGGAGGCGAGGTGGCGTCCACAGCGCCCCTGCACAGCGAGCCGGCTGGGGAGATGGCGTCCGAGGCGGCGGGCGTGGCGGGCGGCGGCAGAGCGGGCAGCAGCCTCGACGCCGCGCAGATTGACATCCTGTTTGGCGGAGCAATGCCCAAAGCGGAAATCCAGGCAGACCAGTTCATCTCCGTGAGAAGAGGGAGGGTGGAAACAAGGCACGAAGGCGGGCACCTGTGTGCACCAGTAGCGGCTGCTAGACCACCCTTACCGCTCGGCCCGTCGCCGCACCCCGCCCACCACAGGAGCACCCCACGTACGATGGACGGGGCGTGGTGGTTGCGATTCTGGACACCGGCGTCGACCCGGGTGCCGCCGGCCTGCAGACCACCACCGACGGCAAGCCAAAGGCGAGGCCGAGCACCCTGGGCTGTCTGGGCTGGGCTGGAGCAGCCGGCGCTCTGGGCGGGGCGGGGCGGAGCAGGAGAGCAGCAGGGAGGAGTGCGCGGCTGGGCCGCGCTCGTGCGAGAGGCGGTTGCTGGGGCATGGCAAGGGCGGGCGGCGGCGCGCGCTGCACAGCGCTGTGTGCAGTGCTGGATGGTTGGCAATGGTCAGCGGTCGCCCGCCCCCCACCCCACCCCACCCCATCCACACCAACACACCACCACCACCACCAACCTTGCCCCCACCCACACCCACACCCACACACCACCACCACCACCACCCTTCAAGCAGATTCTGGACATAGTGGACTGCACTGGCAGGTGATGATAGGGAAAGAGAGAGAGAGAGAGCAGCTGATGGGGAGGGGCGGTGCCCAGAGCGTTGGATGGATGCCAGGCGCAGGACCAGCGGGCGTGAGGCGGCGCGGGCGGCGGCGCACCGCAGAGTGGAAGGGCGTCCCCATGCCTGCACGGTCATCCCCATGTGTGATGACTCGTCTCCCCATGCGTGCCGCAGCGGCGACGTGGACACCTCGACTGTGGTCAAAGCGGACGCGGATGGCTGGCTGGCCGGCCCCCACGGCCGCCGTCTGCGCGTCAACCCGGCCTGGCGCAACCCCAGCGGTGCGGCTCGCTGCGCTGGGCTGCACTGCTGCCCCCGCCCGCCCAGCTGTCGCGCCGCGCCTGGAGCGGCTGGTTTGCAGGGGCCTGACGCGGCTGCTGCCGCGGCGCTGGTGGCGCGCACCGCAGGGGAGTGGCGGGTGGGGTGCAAGGCAGCATACGAGCTGTTCCCAGCGGTGCTTCGCGAAAGGCTCCAGGCCAGCGGTTGGCAGCTCCCCCCTGGCGTATGTTGGTGGACCCGGGAGCACACGGGAGCCTGCTGCTGCTTTCGCCAGCACGGCCTGCTTCACCGCGCGCCGCCGCTGGCACCGCCGCCTGCAGAAGGAGCGGCGGCGCAAGTGGGGCGAGGCGCAGCGCGCCGCGGTGGCCGACGCGGTCGGCGCGCTGGCCGCTTTCGACGCCGACGCCACCGGCATGGGCGGCGGCGACGCAGGGTGCGTTTCGCTACTTGCGGCCGCCGCTGCCGCCGCGGCCCAGCCCTCGGTCTGTGCAGCGGTGCACGGTGCTGTACATGGCACGCGGCGGCCTGATCAATGCACGTGCCTCCAGACCCGTGAAAGCGTTGCCTCGAGGCCTGCACGCGCGGCCCGCGCCCCGGCGATTGAAACGCGACCGACACGCAATCGACACACAATTGACGTGCGATCTGCGCGCCCTCCCCGTGCAGGTGGGACGAGGACCGCAAGGCCAAGGCGCGGGCAGAGCTGGAGGCCCGGGTCAAGCTGCTGGGGGAGCTGGAGGAGAAGGCTGGGGACCTGGGTGCGCTCCCTCTGGCGTGAAACGCATGCAGAGGCGTGCTCGATGGTGCAGTGCACCTGGGTGCCGGCGCGCGCCGCGCCGCGGCCAGCCTTGCAGCGCCGCCGCAGCGCTGGGCGGGGGGGCGGTCGATGCCGATCTGTTCCGACCTTCCAGAGTCCTGATTCGCCCCTGCTGCCTCGCCCTTCCCCTCGTTGCAATATGTTTTAATAGGGCCGCTGGTGGACTGCGTGGTCTGGCACGACGGCGCCGAGTGGCTGGCGGCGCTGGGCACGACGGACCTGCACCCGCCGGGGTCGGGCAGGGGCGAACTTGCGGCCTTTGAGGTGAGGCGTGGGAGAGGGAGCGGGCGGGGGCGGCGGATGGGCGACGGGGCGGTGCACACCGCAGGGGAGCCCCCGCGGGCGCCCCACAGCCTCGCGCGCCGCCGCCTCGCTGCCCGAGCGCCCGCCTGCCCCCGCGCCCCCGGACGCGTGCAGCCCATGGCGAGCTTCCGCGCGCGGCGGCAGTGGGGCACCTTTTCGGCGGAGGACGCCTGCAGCTACGCGCTCAACATCTACGATGAGGGTGGGAGGGGGTGGAAAGGGGATGGAAAGGGGGTGGAAATGCGTGAAGCGACGAGAGCCCTGGTAGGGCACGGTGGATGGGGCGGGAGGGGCGCGGCGGAAGGCGCTGGCTGGTGGTGGTGGGAGGAGAGGGGATAGCACTGGGGGGAGGGGAGCGCTGGAGGAGAGAGCGGCCCAAGGAAGAGAACGCGCTGGGAGGGGAGGGAGAGCGCCGTGGCAGAGGCGCGTGTGCCATCCCCCCCCAAGGCCCGACTAGCCCTCGCACGTGCCCTGCGCTCCCCCAGGCGCCACGCTCTCGATCGTCGTGGACGCCGGCTCCCACGGCACCCACGTCGCCGGAATCGTCGCGGCGCACCACCCCGAGGACCCATCGCTCAACGGCGTCGCCCCCGGTGGGTGCTGAATTTGTGGTGCTGCGTTCGTGGTGCTGCATTTCGAGCGCACCAGCGCCGGCCAATGCGCGAGCCTGCCAGGACGGGCCAGTCCGGGCCAGGACGGGCGCTGTGTTGGATTGCGCGTGGCGGCCAGGCGCTGCGCGCGGGCGGCGCGCGCGGCCGCCCGCCTCACATCCCACCCCGCTGGCTCGCGGCCGCCCACGTGCGCCTCTGCCGCAGGGGCTCAGATAGTGTCGTGCAAGATCGGGGACTCTCGGCTGGGCAGGTGAGGAAAGCGCCCTCCCCGTGGCACCCCCTGCTGTCGCTGTGCTCTGCGCCCAGTGCCTCGGGCAGCGGCCGCGCCCGCTGGCCTGGCCCTGCTTCGCCCCTCCCACGCTGTCGCCTGCTCCCGCGCCTGCCCGCAGCATGGAGACGGGGGTGGGCCTGGCGCGCGCGCTGGTGGCGGTGCTGCAAAACGGTTGCCACCTGATCAACATGAGGTGGGGCGGGAGGGGTGGGGAGGTGCTGCACTTGGACGCTCTGGTCCGGAATCGCCTGGCCCGCGTTGGAGCCGCAGTGCCTGCCCCGTCCCCGCGCCCCAGCACCCGCCTCCGACGACCCGCCTCCCGAACGCGCATTCCGTTCTCCACTGTCGCTGTCCTCCCCCTCGTCGCCGTGCAGCTATGGCGAGGCCACCGCCACCCCCAACGCCGGCGGCTTCGTCAGGCTCGCAGAGGAGCTGGTGCACAAGCATGGCGTCACGTTCGTGGCCTCGGGTGCGTGCCGCGTGTGGCTGTGCTTTGGTGCGTTAGCTTGCTGGTTTGGATGCGTTGGGTGCGTTGGGCGCGTGGGTGTGTTGGCTTGCTGGTCGGCGATCGGCTGCGTGCCTGCCTGCTCTCTTGGCCTTGGTCCTGCGGTGGCAGGCACGTCGGGGGTTTGCCTGCGCTGCCGAATCTCAGAGAGCTGGGGTGGAAAGCATGCAACCGCCCGCCGCCCGCCCCCTCCGCCGCAGCCGGCAACGCCGGCCCCGCGCTCTCGACCGTGGGCGCCCCCGGGGGCACCGCCTCGGCCATCCTGGGCATCGGCGCGTACCTGTCCCCCCACCTGGCGTGCGCGGGGCACAGCTTGCGGTGAGCAGACAGGCGCCTGCCGCGAGCTGCCCGCCGCAGGGGCTGCTGCCGGCGCGCAAACGTTGCCGCGCCGCCGCGTGGCATCTGATGGCCGGGACGCCGCGGGAGCGATTGACGAGCGGCTGCACCGGGCGGCGCAGGGGGGAGCTGCTGGAGGGGCAACAGTACACCTGGAGCAGCCGGGGGCCCACACCCGACGGCGAGCTCGGCGTCGCCTTCTCTGGTGCTGCTGCTGCGGCGGGGGGGGGGGGGGGGGGGGGGGGGGAGGCGGGCGC
>PCFQ01000010.1:930784-954540 GCA_003063905.1 Chlorella sp. A99
CCTCCCCCCCCCCCCCCCCCCCCCCCCCCCCCCCGGGAGCAGCTCCAACTGCTGTCTGAACTGCTCACAGCGCACCACCCCTCCGCCCGCACCGCAGACATGGAGGAGCGAAAAGCAGCGCTGGCAGAGGCCCTGGCCGCAAAGTGCACCGCCCTGCTGGACCTGCGCGACCAGGCGGGCGCAGTATTGATCAATTTGGCGCCATAGTCACAAGCGAGCAAATTTTCAGCTGAAGCGCTGACAAACGTGAGTCAGGCAGGGCTGTCTCACCGCGCCTCCCGGCTCCCCTTGTGCCCGCCCCTCGCAGCGCACGATGGCGCAGGACGCGGCCCCCCAGCGCCGCCTGGCAGCCTCTGCCTTCGACTATGCCGCTGCCGCCGCGGCCGGCGGCGCCGACGGCAGCGCCGACTCTGTCGCGGCTGCAGCGTTCAGCGGCGGCGCCAACGCCGCAGGCGAGGGCGCCGCGGCGCCGGCCACGGGCGCCGACTCTGACGCAGCGGCGGGCGTGGCGGCCGCGGTGGGCACGGGCGACAGCAGCAGTGCCGGAGACGATGGGTTGGATGCAGCCTGGGCGCAGCTGCGCCGCTGGGCCGACCCGGCGGCTGACCACCCGCTGCTGTTTGCGCGGCGCGAGGCGGCGGCGGGGCGGCTGGCGGGCGCGTACAAGGCGCTGGCCAAGGTTGGTGGGATGTGTGTGTGTGTGTGTGTGTGTGTGGGTGGGTGGGGGGTGGNGGGGGGGGGGGGGGGGGGCAACCTTGGGGGTGACTGTGGGCGTACAGTCTCATGGGGTGCCGCGGCAGCGCTCTGGTGCAGGAGTTGGGGGGAGGAGCGGGGGGCTGCTGCTGTTGCTAGAGGGGCAGGTGGCGTGCCTGCGTGCTGGCGCTGGCGCCATGCGGGCGGCTTCGCATGCGCTGACTCAAGGCGCTGGTGCCCTTGCTCTCCCTCTGCCCCCTGCACCGCAGCTGGCCACGCCGGCCGACGGCGTGCCCTCCCGCCCCGCGCTGGAGCTGCGCGCCTCCCTGCTCGCCCGCCTGGGCTGGCAGCACTGGGAGGTGGCGGCGCGGCGCCACCTGGTGGCCGCCTTCCCGCCCGCCTTCCCCCCCTTCTAATTGCAGCTGGCGCTCCCCATCACGAGCGCTGGCGAGGCCCAACTGCGGCGGCTGCCTCGCGGCAGGGTGGGGCATTGGCGGCCCCACGCTGGTCTCTGCATTCGACGGCAGCCTGCCCTCCCCTTTCTCTGTGACTCTTACAAACTCAGTCCTCCTCTGCCACTCAGTCAGATTGCTTCAGCTGGTGCCCTGCCCTTGGTTCGTCTCAATGCTGCTGAAAACTGCAATACGCCGCCAGTGCTCCCACGCCGTCGACGCGGCCTCTGCTGTGCCGCTGCTGCACAGCAAAGCCGTGCCCTGGCTGCCGTCCTGCCGCCGCACGCTGGCGTGCCTCCCGTCAGCGCGCCCACTGCGCGCCCCGGCGCCTGCGCTGCCGCGCTAGGGGGCGCCGCCCGCCACCGCCGCGTGCACGTGGAGGGGCTCGATGGTCCAGGCCCTCACTAGTCCGTTCTTCACCAACGGGTCTTGGCTCATCCACGCCCGCACCTCCCCCTCGTCCGCGCTGCGCTGCGGGGTGCGGGCGGCGGCGGCGGCGGCCAGGTGAGCGGCGGCACGTCTGGCACGCCCGGCAGGCCGGCGCCGCAGCGTATAGGTCAGCGGGCTGCGGTGCCAAGGAGCGGAGACTAGATCATGCTAGGCTCACCCAGATCAGAAGGCCGCTGGTGATGGGGCTGCCGACCGCGCCCCACAGCAGCAGCTTGCCCGCGTCGGCCTGCGTGGTGGGTGGGTGAGTGGGTGGGGCGGGGGCCTCAACGAGGCCACCTGGGACGCCGACGCTGCCGCGCCGCCGCCCCCGCCCAGAGGGGCCGACGAGCGCAGGCTGGGTCACAGGGTGCAATCGTTCCCCCAGGCCCCCGCTCTTTCCTCCCCGTGCGCTCGCCATCTCGCGGCACTTGTGGAGGTGCTCCTCCAGGTAGGGCTCCCGCTTGGCCTGCATGGGCCAGTTGTTCGCAGACTCCTCCAACACCATTCACGGGGCGAAAATCGACGGGGTAAAGGCCATCGCCCAGTCCCGGTCAAGCAGACGCCCGCCAGCGCCGCCCTCTGGTGTCTAGGGCAAGCCCTAAACCCTCCGCACGCGCTCCCGGCGGCTCCGGGCGCGCACCAGCAGCTCTGCGTCGTGGTGAGTGTACTCATAGCGCAGGATGAGGGAGCCGGGCGGCCCCCCCACCGCCTGCAGGCGGCGGCCGAGTCGCGGAGCTGGCTGACGCTTCGGCGCGCGCGCAGACGCTGGGCTCAGACGCCCGCCAATTCAGACGCAAGCTGCTCTGGTCCTGGGCATGCACGGCAACGCCAATGTGCCCGCCACCTTGGTACGCCAGTCAGCCGTGCCCCGCCCCGCCCAGCCTGTCACACGCACCGCCACGGCTACGCAGCGCCGGCGCTCGCGGCCGAGCCGGGGCGGCGCCAGCGCCGCCGCGCGGAGCAGGGACGCCCGCCCCACTGCTGCTGGAGGGCAGCGTGTGGCGAGCGCGCGGGCTGCCGCAGCGGCCAGCATGCTGGTCGGTGGGGATTTGCTTCACCGGTGGGCGCCTGCGCTTGTGGCGCAACATGGCACCATGGCGGGTGGCGGTTGTGAGTGGCGGCGGTCGTCAGTGGCGGGCGGGGGGCCGACAGGCACCACTCCGTCAGACAAAGCTCTCCGCGACACATGCTCGTGTCGAGAGCAGCGCACGCACCCGATAACCAACAACGGGGGCGATGTCGAGAGCTGCGACACTTCTGCAGCGATCAGACGGGCCGGCGTCTCCCTGGTGAGTATTTGGTGGTCTCAGGGGATGGAGGACAGTGTGGAAAACGTGATCAATGAGTGCCGCTGTGAGGAAGTGAGCCGCCCAGCCACCCCCCGCCCCGCCCGCCCGCCTGGCAGAAAGCAAGCGGTCACTGCTTGTGATCAGATCAACAGTGGGGCTTTTTTCAATCAATGGAAACGCTGGCGTGCTGGCGCGACAGCACATGCAGGCACCACTCTTCTTCTGCAAGGCATGCGACACACGTGTTCACAAATTGTCGGGCGCTGCTGCTGCTGCACGACGCACTAGCCCTGCTCCTCGCCGGCCTGTCCCCTGCCGCTGGCAGCGCCGCCCTGGCCGCCGGCCCTGCCCGCTGCCCGCGCTGCTGCCTTGCAGGCGGCCTTGTGCGCGGGCCAAGAGCGCACAGCGCACTCGCGGCTGCAGAAGCGCGCCTGCGAATCGGGGGAGCACGCCACGACTCAGTGAGGTGGGGGGGTGGCGGGTGGGGGGTGGGGGGGACGGAGATGGCTGGCAGCAGCAAAGGCGCACCTGGCGGCACTGTGAGCACACCCGGAGCTCAATGCTGAGCTCGCCGCATCCTGAGCACCTCATACTGCGGCGCATGATGAGCTCGTCTGCCGAGGGCGGCGGCTGCCCAGACCCGTGCGCTTGCCGCGCTGCGTGCGCTGCGATGCGCCATCTGCGCATCTGCTCGACCCACTGCTCCGGCAGCCACGCCTTGCAAGCCGCCATTGCAGCATCCGCCTCCTCCACCAGGGCCCTGCCCACGTCAGGCCTGAACCCATACTCCATGCAAGCCAGCCCGTAGCCGTGGGCCGCAATCATGGCCAGGTTGCCCTGCTGCCTGGCATGCTGCAGGCCGCGGCACCAGGGGCGAAGCATGGCACCGCCGCCGGCGCCAAGCAACGAAGACGCGCCACGGAGGAAGAAGTGGCTGTTGGGGTCCTGGGGCAGCAGCTACGCCAGCTGGACCGCAGCCTCGATGTAGGTGCTGGGGAAGATGCCGCGCGACACGCCTGTGCTGTCGGCCAGCACAGCTGCACATGCACATACGATGCGCACATGCAGCGCCAGGGCGTGCAGCCCCGCTGCCAGCCCTCGGAGGCGCTGCGTGCTGCAGGGCCCGCCCGCAGGGCAGTCAGCTGGCGGTCGATGGCAGCCACCGCGCTGGCGTCCTTCAGGCTGCACTCCACCAGGTCCAGGCAGCGAAACGATTGGCCGGAGAGAGTGTTGAGTTTCAGCAGGGCGTGCGTCAGCGCGAGCAGCCGGACCAGAGTGTGAGCGTCACGCATGGGCGCGGCGCGCTCCAGCAGCTGCCGCAGGTGCGGTGTGGTCTGCACGTTCCAGTCGCCGCTGTCCAGCAGCCTCACGTCCAGCAGAGGCTGGCATACGGACGCTAGAACGCCACCAGAGATCTGAGGGTGGCTAAGCAGCCATGTCCTCCTCCAGGCCCACCCCCCGCAGCGCAACGCATGGCGTCGACGTCAGTGAGCGCCGCACACAGGCAGGCAACGCTTCAAACATCTCCTGGCACTCTGCAGGCGAGGGCGAGCGGGGGAGCGGCGGCGCAAGCTGCCATGCGTCAGCAGCTGGCCAGCCACCCGGCTCATGCAGTGTCCGCCTGGGCCCTTGCCCCACCTGCCACGCATCCGCGGGGCTGAGCAACTGCGCCAGGTATGCATTGGCATCGCGCAGGCCCTCGGTGCCGACGTGGGCGGCCAGGAAGACGACGGCACTCCAGGCGGCGTTCAGGGTCGCGCCAGCGCTGGCCCCTGCGGCGGCGCCTGGAGTGCCGTCGTCTTCCTGGCCGCCCACGTCGGCCAGAACAGAGCGTCGCGCGCGCGCACTGTCCCCTGTCCCCTCCCTCATCCGCTCCTCGCTGGCTGCATGAGCGCATGGGGCGAGCGAAGGGCGAGGGGTGTGGCGAGGGTCCAGGCGCTGCCGACGCACTGCTCCCCGCACTGCTCCCCGCCTAGGCAGGAGGCCTCCAGCCTAGGCAGCGGGCGCGGCCAACAGGCCGGCAGGTGCCGGGAGCAACACAACATGCGTTGGAGGGGGCGGGGGAGCGCGCGACTGGAGCCGACTCACCCAGCGAGGCGGGCTGCCGCCCGTTGGGGGCCACCAGCGCCACCAGCTGCGCAAGCAGCGTCGCGCTGCACACCTCCGGCGCGCCGGACTGCAGCGCCAGGTACTCGGCCTGGCGGCGCTGCACGTGCGGAGCGGTGGCAGAAGCGGGCGGGGCGGTGGGGGATGAGTAGTGCACTGTAGGCGTTGGGAGCAGGTTGCGTGGCTGCCAGCAAGTCAAGGTCGCCGCCGCCGCCGCGCTCTCACAACGGTGTGGGCCACGAACAGGGCTGCCACCACCCGCTGCAGCTTGGCGCCGTGGGCCCGCACCTCGCGCGGCGCGCTGTTCACCAGCGCACGCGCCTCCTCCCTGAAGCTCCGCACGAAATCTGGCCCCAGGTTGCCAAAATCCCGAAGCGTTCTCTCCACGCAGGCCTCTCGGTTCCGCGTGGACGGTTGTGGACGGTTCTGAGAGGCCTGCGTGGAGAGAACGTTTCGGGATTTTGGCAACGTGGGGCCAGACTTCGTGCGGAGCTTCAGGGAGGAGGCGCGTGCGCTGGTGAACAGCACGCCGCGCGAGGTGCCGGGCGGGGATGTCCGTGGGGGGCCTGCTGGGCAGCATCGGGGATGTCTATGGGCTCCCGGGCGTGGGCGCTCTGGGAAGCGCGCTGCAGGCGAAGGACGCAAAGGGCACGCTGGTCATGCGTGAGGGCAGGCCCGCGAGGCAGCTTCCTCACCCTGCGCCGCCGCTCCGCCTGCCTGCCTGCCTGCTCCACCTTCCCACTCTGTCCTCCCGACACGGGTGACCAAAGTGAAGGGCGAGGTGCAGCACGGCCTGCTGGCCCAAGGCGCCACCGGCGGCGCCGCAGGGGCCAGCGCTGGGGCGACCCTAAACGCGGAAACTCCCGGAACTCCCTGAACTCCCGGAAGCTCCGCACGAAGTCTGGCCCCACGTTGCCAAAATCCCGAAACGTTCTCTCCACGCAGGCCTCTCGGAACCGTCCACAACCGTCCACGCGGAACCGAGAGGCCTGCGTGGAGAGAACGTTTCGGGATTTTGGCAACCTGGGGCCAGATTTCGTGCGGAGCTTCAGGGAGGAGGCGCGTGCGCTGGTGAACAGCCGCCGCGGGAGGTGCCGGCCCACGGCGCCAAACTGCAGCGGGCGGTGGCAGCGCTGTTCGTGGCGCACACCGTGGTGAGAGCGCGTCGGCGGCGGCGACCTTGACTTGCTGGCAGCCGCGCAACCTGCTTCCTACGCTTACAGTGCACTACTCATCCCCCACCGCCCCGCCCGCTTCTGCCGCCGCTCCGCACGTGCAGCGCCGCCAGGCCGAGTACCTGGCGCTGCAGTCCGGCGCGCCGGAGGTGTGGCTCCCACCGAACTGGGAAATTATCGCGAAGCAATTCTCTTCGGACGTTCGAACGTGTGAACATGCGCATCGCTGGCATCATGCGGATCCGGACTCGCCGGCAGCAGGCGGAGCAGGGGGCGCTGGACCAGGCGCAGGAGCAGCAGTTCCCTGAGCCTGAGGCACCGCGTGGGAGCCAGGACGCAGGTGTGCAATCAATCTCCCCGCTGCGCCTGCCCCTCCCCGCGCCGCCGCAGCCTGCTTGAGAGGCAGGCAGGCGCTGGGAGAAGGCGAAAGCGTGCGCCTTCGCCCCGCAGGCATGCCGTGCACAGCGTGCCGGCGTCACCATCGGCCGCGCCCGCCGCCCCCGTCTGCCTTGCAGAGATGCGCCCCGCCGACCCCGACGACGAGTTTTACGATGACGACTACGGCTACACCGACGACGAAACCTCGGAGCAGACCGACTATGACTACCACTGGGGCGACGAAACGTCAGGAGGATGTCAGCCACCTTAGACTGATGTCAGACGGCTTGCAGAAATCTGGGGCCCTGGGCCCGCCGCCACCCCTGTGGCACTCCCCTGCACTCTTATCATGCGTGGGGAGGGCACAGGGAGGCCACGAGCAGCGTAATGTGAAGGAAGTGGGCGGCCGGTGCACCAGGGTGTCTGACGTCAGGGCAGCCGACCCGCCCTTGCCCTGGCGCCCCGTTCTGCCCCTCCTCACCTGTGTGAGTAGGCAAACATTACATGCACATCCCACACAGCGCCCGGCCCACCCCACGCTGTCAGAAAACAACGAAGCCCAGCCTGCTGACGTCAGGGCTGCTGCTGCTCTGGCGGACGGCGCCAGCTGCCACGTCCCGCCCCCCTGCTGCGCCCCACAGCACCTCCTACATTGCCGGCCCTGCGCCCCCTTCCTGCTGCGTCTTGTGCGTATACGGCTATGGCGCCGGCTTCTACGACGGCATGGCTGCCTCGCAGGCGAGCGGCTGCGACTCGGGCGGGTGGAGGACGCGCTGACGGACGTGCAGAGCACCCTGGGGCAGATCCAGAGCACGGTGGCCCAGCTGGCGAACCGGCAGGCGAGCCTTAAGCCGGCTGTGTGTTGCCTGCTGCGCGCCACTGACCTGCTGCTTCCGCGCACCTCTCCAGCCTGTGCCCGTGCCCTCGCGCCTCTCTCCAGCCTGCATGTGTGCGTGTGCTGCGCCTGCCTGTGCTGATCCCCTCACGCAGAGCGCAGGCGGCTCTGGCGCTGACGGCGGCAACAGCGGCCAGCAGCGACGCGGGCCCAAGCCCATCTCGTTTGGCACTGCTGCGCTGCGCCGCTAGCGCCACCGCCTGCGCCCAGCTCCTCCACGCGCTCAGGCCCGCCCCTGCACCCACCATCACCCGCTTTGCAGGCCACGCGCATTTCCAAGCAGCTGAACGAGACCACTGACATCCATGGTTACTACTTGGGCAAGGACGAGCTGGAGGGCGCCGTGGCGAAGACGGTGCCTCACTGCGACTGCGTCCCCGACGCGCGGCAGAGCATCGGCGACGAGGCGTTTGACCTCGGCGTCAACAAGGCGAGGCCTGCTGCTCCAAAGCGCGCCTGCGCGCCTGTCACCTGCTACTGGCTGCATCACGCCTGCCGCTGCGCCAGCCGACAATGAATGCGCCCGCGCGCCTCACTGTGGGCCTGCCATGCGCCGCCCGACACCGCCGCCACCACTTCCCACTACCTCCCGCCGGTGCAGGCCCGCGACATGCTGTGCAAGAAGGTGCGGCACCCGCTCAACGGCAAGATCAAGGACGCCGTGGGCATCGAGTATCTCGACGCCTTCCCTGGGGGCCGGCGTGATGCCACCAAGACCGCGGCGCTGGCAGAGGGTGAGGCATGGGCCCCCTGTAGTGCTTGATATACCCTGCGCTGCTGCCCGCGGCCGCCTGGGCTTTGTGGCACGGCTGCCTGGGCTTCGCAGCAGCGCACGCTCTCATGTATCCGCCGTCTCGCCTCCCCTCCCCTCTTTCCCTCCCTGCCACACATGCAGGCGACTGCTTCCTCAAGGGCAGCGCCCTCTCCGCGGGCCACTACTCCTGCCCCGCCTTCCGCGGCGTGCTGGTGTGCGCGCTGGGCCTAACGGGCGTGCGCGGCACGAAGAAGATCAAGTCCAAGCACCTGAAGGACCTCAAGCTGTCGCCAGCGGTCGTCGCCTACGCGGAGGTGAGTGCGCCAGCGGCCAGGCTGGATCGTGTGGGCGCGCCGGCGGCAGGCCGGCGCCGTTTGCGCCGGCTGCGAGGCTGGCGCCGTGGTTGCCCCGCTGCCTGCTTGCCTCTCACTGCATGTCTGATGGCCGGTGTGCCACTGCCGGCGTGCTCTCACGTGATCCCCATGCGCCCCTGCGCCTCCCGCGCCCCCAACCCCATGCCTCCGTGCCCCCGCACCCCCGCACCCCAACCGCAGACCGAGTACACACTGCTGGGCAAGGAGCTCACCGTCCGGAACGGCGAGACGCTGCAGGCAGAGGTGAAGCGCCGCACCGCCAAGGTGGAGCAGCGCAAGAGCGACTGCATCGCCTGGCGCTGAGGCGTGCCCACCCCGCCGCCGCGCCCCCGGCGCACCCCATCCGCCGCCGCCTCGGCTGCCCGCCTATCAGTGCCAACTCTGGCAGCAAACGGAATGACACCACAATGAAACCGCCCGCAATGATACACGAAGTGGCCATTTTGCCTCTTCCCCCTGTCTGCACACTTGTCTGCACAGGGCGTCGCGTCAAACAGTGCGTCCCAGGACATCCATGTCCAAACTGTGTGCTGAGGATATCCCCCAGAAACCCAGATGAGCAGTGACGCCGCAGTTGGGCGGCAGGGCCTGCCCGACCGTCCGCCTTCCAGGACAGCTTCCTCTTCCGCGGCGCCGGCGGCACTCACTTCACTGCCGCCTGCCCTGCGCCGCCCCTGGCTCGTTGTTTTGCAGCGCCTCTTCCGGCATTCGAGCGCATCTACCAGCAGTGCCCACCTGGCATTTGGTCGTTGGGCTCCACATCGAACGCAATTGGTCCGACTCCTCAGTACTCGGGCAGCGTTGGGCCTGGGGGCCTGTGAAGATGGAGGGAATCCAGTCGTTCGGGTTTGAGGTGCGCCATGCCCGCTGCGCGTCGGGGGGCGCCAGGCAGAGTCCTGAAGCGCGGCTGGCACCAGAACAGCACGACGCAGCGCGACGCCGCCCGGCGCCCGCGCGCACTGCCCGGCGCCCGCGCCCACCGCCCGGCACGCTGCCTGGCGCCCGTGCGCTGGTCGACACCGCCTGCCCCTTCGCGCGCCTGCAGGACGACTTTGTCTCGTCCCGACTGACCAAGGAGGAGGCAGAGCAGCAGATGTCCGCGGCGGCCGAGGACCTTGCCGCCTTCCTGGCGAAGCTCGGGCACGGCACCGGTGCTGCACAGCTCGCTCCCGGGGAGGGTGCGGCGGAGCCGCGCAACCACGGCCCGGCACAGGTGAGCAGCAATGCCAGTGCTGGGCTCTGGGGATGGGGGGCGGATGCGGCGGACAAGGGCGGGCGACGCCTGTTGCCTGCATGGATTAAGCGCAGCTGCGCCTGCTCGATTGGGAGCTTTGGAAAACTGTAGCGCATGGGGAGGCTGACAGTGCATGTCTTTCCTCTCCATCCTTGCCAAGCAGGAGCCAGTCGGGCAGGCGGCGGCAGAGGCGCCGGAGGCCGAGGTGGGGATGCCGCCGGCACACGGGCAGCCAGCCGCAGAGGTGGCGCTGAGCACGCCGCCCGCAGCGTGGCGGACCTCCAGCAGACAGTGGCAGGCCTGCACAATGAAGTCAGGCAGCTGCGGGGGGAGGTGGCCGGGCTGGCGGCGCAGCTGCAGGGCGACATGGCGGGGCTGGTAACCATGCTGAAGCAACTGCTGGCCCCGACACGCCGAGGGGCCAAGCATCGCATAGCCCTCCCCGCCCGTCCTGCTGTGTCACTGTGTGCATTCATCCCGTGTGTTCTGTGGTGTAACTCTGTCGACTGCAAGCGCATCCCTGCCTCTGCGCGGAACAGTACACGGTGTCGCCGCCCTGGCCGCCCGCCCCGCGCCCCGCCTCCTGCCCCCCGCGGGCCCTCACCCAACGCCATCATCCTCACCCTCACTCTCTTTGTTTTCGCCTCGAAGCTTGCCCTTGCGCTCTGTTTCCACATTCATCAGCAAAATCGGCCACTCTCGAGACAAGTGGGCGCGGCGCCTCCTTTGCGCCTCTCCTGCTGTCCAGCAGCGCAAGAGCGCGACCCTAGGCGCGGGGCCGACCTGAGGCCACTCGCCAGCTTGCCTGCCGCCTGCCTGCCGTGCACGCGAGCGCTCGTGGCCCTTGCCTCGACACCTCTGCATGTGAGTGAGGAGGCAGCTGCCTGGCCCGCATGTCTGCGCCCCCCGATTGGGTGTGCACAGAACTGCTGCTGCTGCGCCCGGATGATGCAGGACGGCGATGCCGCGCACCCCACTGCACGACGCAGCAGAGGCAGGAGACGTGGCCGCCATCCAGCGGAGTCGCCTGGCAGAGTCGCCTGGCGATGCCATGGAAGGCGACTTCTTTGGAGATCTGCCGCTGCACCGCGCATGCCGTGGCGGCCACACTCCAGCAGTCGAGCTGCTGCTGGCTGCCGCGCCAGGAACGGCATCGGTGGCGTCCCAGGCCGGCAAGCTGCCGCTGCATTTTGCCGCCCGGTCGGGCGACACTGTGACTATCGAGCTGCTGCTGGCTACTGTGCCAGGAACGGCATCAGTGGCAACAGAGAACGACATGATGCCGCTGCATTTTGCTGCCCAATCGGGCAGCCTTGCGCCAGTCCAGCTGCTGCTGGCTGCTGCGCCAGGAGCAGCGACAGTGGAGTCTGGTGGCAGGACGCCGCTGCATTTCGCAGCTGCCGCCGGCCAGGCAGCCAGTGTGGAGTTGCTGCTAGGAGCTGCGCCTGAGAGAGCGATGCCGGCCGCCTCGCCCCTGCCGAACGCCCCTCTATTTGGCAACCCGGCGTGGCCACCTCTCCGCCGCCCGCGTCCTGGTGGAGCGCTCCACGGCAGCGCCTGCCGTGCTAATCAGAGATGACCTGCTGGAGACACTGAACGAGGACGGGCTCGTTGCCGTAGATGTGGTGCTTGCACTGATTGCCCACGTGGCCGCCTGCCGCACACTGTCGCCCGCCGACTGGGCAGCAATCCCCGCGCCCTGCCCCGGCCTGGCGCGTGCCCTGCCCGCTGTGCTGGCGCGCTCCACGGCTGAGGCAGCGGAGCTGGTGGCGCATTTGCCAGCGGATCACCGCAGCCGCCTGCACACGCTGGCGCTCAGTCTGGCGCGCATGCAGCGGCGGCTGGGCCTTGAGCTGCCAGCGCACATTGTGCGCCGCATCCTGCTGGTGGCGCCCATTGCGGAGGAGACGCGCAAGAGAGAGGAGGTCATGGAAGCCAGCTTCGAATTGTTGGTCCGCTTTGGCGATATTGGGGAATATGTCGCTGAAGTGCAGGGTGAGTTGGCGTGGAGGTGCCCGCAGCCTATCATGCCTGGGCGAGGGCCCCCTTGCTCCTTGCCCTCATTGACACAAGGTTGCCCCTGCACTGCAGCCCTGCAAGAGCGCCTGCGCCAGCTGCAGGCCTGAGTGCCACGGCAGCGCCACGCAGCTGTGCGCGTTTGAGGGCAGACCGCACCTTCCCCTCTCCCTACTCAGTCAAGACTGCCTTCCCCTGCCTCTGTCAGCAGAACCTGCCTTTCCCTGCCTCAGAAGAGCCTGCTTTTGCGTGTAATGGCCGTGTAGCGTACCAATGCTCAGGTTATGCACACCAAGCAGAGCCACAGCGCTATGCTGCAGTCCGAGACCCACGTTCCTCTCTGGCCGCCACTCGACCCGCCCGCACTTCTCCCTCCCTTGGAGCAGCATGAACCACCCACACCAGCAGATGCTGGCTGCCTGGGCGCAGCCTGGCGCGTGCTGGCTGGGGCGAGTCCCGCGGAGCCCGCCCCGGCGCCCCAGTGGTCCGCCTGGCAACCATTGCAGAGCAGTACAGGGCAAACAGTACAGGGCAAGCAGAGGATGGGGTGGGAATCGCAGACGTGTGGGTGGGTTATCGATCCCCTTACTATCAGCTATCATAATTATGATAATGTGGCCACTGAGACACTGGAAAATAAGTTGGAATAGAAGGGCAGTGCTGCCGAATGAGAAACGGATGGAGCTGCCATCAGGTCAGCAGCCTGGGGGGGGCCTGACATCACGCGCCGCTGGCGTCCAGGCCCTGCAGCATCTCCCGCAGCGCCACCAGCCGCATGAACGCTCGGTAGACCTCGGGGCTGCCAGCAGCGGCGTCGCTCAGCTCCGGCTTGTGCCCGTGGCCTGGGGAGAGCGCACGGCAGGGGCGGGGAGGGGGGGCAGCGGGGCCAGGGGCGGGGCTCGAGCGGGCAGAGGGACAAGGCGGGGCTCTGGCACATGCACTGCTGCCACTCATCCCACCAACGATTCGAAACAATCCCCATGCATTGCAACCACTCCCGTCAAGGCCAATCCTCCCGGTCGCTCACGCTGCTCGTACTGCTCCATCCAGTCGTTGATCACGCCCTTGAGCGCCGCCATCTCCATCACCGCCTTGTCCCGCACCAGTGACAGCGCCATCGGGTCGGGATCGCCGCCGTCGTCGCTCCACGCAGCGGCGGCGCTGCCTGCGGCACCAGAGGCGGGGGTGCGGAGGGAGAGCGGGGCGAGCGGGGTGAGCAGGGGCATGCTGGGCGCAAGGCACTGCGAGGGGCGCGGCCGGTCGCACACACAAGCCTGGGCGGCTCCACTGCGCTCCCAAGCGCACCAGTGCGCCCACGCCCTGGCAGCGCCCCATCCTCAGGCCCGTCCTCTAACAACCCTTCCTGCTGCTGCTGCTCTTGCTGCTGTAGCTGCTGCTGCTGCTGCTGCGCCAGACGCTGCTGCTGCGCCGCGCTCCACCGGCGCAGGTGGGCGTCTGCCATCTTGGCGCGCGTCTCCTCGCTGTGCGAGCTGCCAAGCCTGGCCTGGAGGGAGGGGAGGCGCAAGGGGTTGCACGACGCATGCCACTGGAGCAGGCGCCGTCCGTCAGCGCAGCAACGCTGCCCCTCCCCCCACCTCCCTCCCTTCCCTCGCGCCCTCCCTTCCCTCGCCTGCGCGATGCTGAACCGCGTGGCCAGCGAGTGCCTGCGCCCCTGCGCGGCCGCTGCCATCTTTGCGCGCGTCTCCTCCGACACCTTGTGTCCCTGCAGCCGGGGGCGGGGCACTCGTCAGGTGCGGGCGCGGCGCACGAACTAGCGCAGCACGGCACGACGGGCGGCAGCCCTGCAGCTTGGCACGCTGGCGTGAGGTGACAGGTAGGGAGCAGCAGCTTGCCTTCATCGCCTCGGAGATTCGCTGCCGTTGCTCTGGCCTGCAGGCAACCAGCAGCGAAGCCGGTGGGCGCACACGCATAGTTCTGTGTGCGCTGCCGCCTCTAGCGCCTGCCCGCCCGCCCGCCCATCCCCGCCCGCCCGCCACCACATCTCACGTCAAGGGCGGGCGCTTGTTCCGATTGGGACCTCGCTTGCGCTTCGCGGGTGGTGCTGCTGTGCTGCTGAAATCAGCAGCGCTGGTGGTGAGGAGAGAGCTCGCGGCCATCCTTCGCAAGCGCTCCAGCGCACGCCGTGAGGTCAAATTGAAGTATGGAGTGGAATGCTGGGACTTTGAATGGCGTTTCAAGCTGATTATAGCACACCGGCTGGAAGGTGCCTCCTGCAGCATTTCGATCGTCATTTCAAGCAGCCTTGCTTCTGAGATCCGCCCACAAATTGCAACGAGACGCTGCAACAAGACCTGCCTCCTGCTCCACCCCAAGCAGCTCACCAGCTCTTGCCGGCTGCAGGCGAGCGTGTGGCACGCGTGATCTCACTGCCGTGAGGGGGGGCGGCCAGGCAGAGGGTTTGCTCGCCGTGCCAGCCTGGCGCCCGCCGCCAAGTCAGCAAGCACACAGTCCCCCCCCCGTTGTGCCCAGTGTGGCCCCTATCCCTTGTCTCGCAGCAGCGCACTCTGATTGACCGACAGCAGGGTGCTCGCATGCCGAAATGAACAAGCGCGGGGTGGAAGATGAGGCGGAGGATGTGGGGCACTCGGGCGGTGTGCCCAAGCGCACGCGCTTCATCTGTCTGCAGCCCACGGCGCAGGATCCGGGTGGGTAGGGGATGGGGTGAGCAGATAAGAAGGGAGGGAGCCATCGGGCCCTTTGCCGTGGCCCATGCCTGGCCGCCTTGCTCAGGGTGGCGCACGGCTTTCGCAGTCGCGCACCAGGCGCCGCCTCTGTGGGCCCCGCGCCTGCTGGCCCGCACTCCCCGCTCTTCACGCGCCCCGCGCCCCGCGCTTCACGCGCTCCGCTCCGTGCCACTGCTGCTGTGCAGCCGATGGCATTGACGACGAGATGCCTGGGTCTGTGACTGCCGATGTGGAGCCCCTGGTCCTGGGGGACAAGCCCTTTGCGCCCTATCCGGCCGGAGGTGGGTGGCAGCGTGGCAGGTGTGCAGGCGACTGGGGATCGGGGCGGTGTGGGACGCGCTGGGCCCCAGGTGGCATCGGGCACAGTGGGGGGCGCTGAGTCGTGCCTCCTCCCCTCACACCCCTACCAACGCGTGCGCGAATGCCAACGCGCTGCGTGCCAGCTGCCTGCCACCCCCCTCACACCCGCAGACCCAGGGCTCAGCGCCTCGCACCTGGCGCGGGACCCCGGGTTCGCCCGCGCGCAGCGCCGGCTGCTGCGCCAGACGCGGGCGGAGGGCGGCGTGCGCGGCGAGCTGGCGGTGAGCCCACGGGGGGCGGGGGGGCAGGGTGCACAGCGGGTGGGGAGACAAAGGGGGTGGCAGCTCCAGTCCAGGCCCTGTGGAGGCTTGTTTGTTGTTTTTGTGCACCAGCCAGGTCAGGCGGTCTCCGCCGCGTGCTGCCACTCGTGAGTCCTCCCCCATGCACGCTCTCCCAACGCCAGGCTGCCGAGGAGCAGTACGACCAGCTGGACGAGCCCTACAACGAGGTGGGCGTGCCCCTGGAGCCCTTCCACCTGCGGCGGGAGCGCGAGGTGAGTGAGCTCCGGGCGGTGAGAGCGAGGCGGCCCCTGCGCCGCCGCACGGCCGCCCCCCGCTGAGCTCATGCGGAGCTGTGTCCTAGCATTCGTTTGTGTGTGGTTCAGGAGGGCATGATCACGGGGGAAGGGTTCTACCTTGAGGCTGACAGGTGCCTGAGAGAAGGCGGAGGGAGGGGCGGCAGAGGGGCGCGCGGGCGGCAGGGAGGGAGCGCAGGCGGGGAGGGCGGGCGCGCTGGTAGCACTGGCGCATGCCTGTCCCCGCACCACTACAGCCCACACACCTGCCAGCACTGGTGTGACTTGTGACTGTGCTGCTTGAGCTGCAGGCCCGAGGAGCACGACGCCTGGGTGGAGAGCCTGGAGGAGCAGCCGGGCGGCGGGGCGGGCCCGCCGACTGCCGTGCTGGGCGTCGGTGCGTTGCGGCGGGAGCAGGCGGCGACGCATGCCTGGCTTGCGCGAGGACTCAGACTGCAACTGCGGCGGGCAGGGGTGGCGCAGAATGCGCAGCAGGGCTCAGCAGCGTTCGCCGCGCGTCGCCGCGTTTGCAGGGGAGGATGCTGGAGGCCAAGGGCCTCCCGCGAACGAGCCGGTTGCGGAGCCGCCGCCGCTGTCGCCCGCGGAGCTGGCCCCATACCGGAAGCGGTGGGCTGGGCTGGGCTGGGCTGGACTCCCAGGGGGGTGGGGGTGGGGGGGGGGGGGGGGGTGGGGGCCAGAGTGTGAGTGGAGCGCGCTGCACTGCACCGCCTGGACAGCAGGGGAGGAGACATGATGTGAAGGTCAAGCAATTGAGCCATGATTCCCTTCCATGCAGGCTGGCGGCGCTGCTGCAGCCAGGGGAGGCGGTGCCGGCGGCGCTGCGCCGGCTGGCGGGCGCGGGCGCCACGTTCGAGGCCAAGTGAGTGAGCTGCAGCCGCCCTGGCCCTGATGCGGGCCGGGCGGCACGCTCAGCCGAATTTCGGGTGCCCCCGCAGCAGCAGTCTGTTTCCACAGTTTCAACACACTCGATCGCTGGTGCTCCCTGCGCCCCTGCCTGCCGCTCCCGTCGCCACCCCCGTGCAGGTTTGCGAGCAAAGATGAGGCGCGCGCTTTTTTCCACGCGCGGGAGCACGTCGGACACACCGTGCCGCCCGGCTGCCAGGCGCTGTTTGACCAGATCGCAGAGGCGGCAGAGGTGTGCGCTCGCACCTGGTGCTGCCCCTTCCACCTGTACTGCGCGCTGGCATGTGCTGCTGCTGAAGCGCGCAGCCGCAGGTGGCGGTCGATGGTTGCTGAGCAGCATCGCCAGGCTGGGGCAGTGTCGCCGGGCATGCCCTCTCTTGTGCAGGTGCTGATGGATGCCGGGGTCGGAGATGCCTACACCAAGACCAGAGAGCAGTTTGCTAAAGAGGCTCGCGCCGGCGAGGGCGGCGGCGCTGCGGCCACGCCGCCTGCTGTTTCGCCCCGCACGCCCGCGGCCGGCGCAGCCGGAGCAGGCGGCGGCGTGCCCGGGCCAGCCGCCGCGCATGTGCACCACCGGGCGCCACCTCCCGCTGCCACCCCCGCGGCACAACAGCCGCCTGCAGAGATGCAGGTAGCAGCTTTGGGGCCTGGCGTGCCCAAGCACGGGGAGGGCCTGCTGATGGGTGTGTCGGCTGCAGCCCCTGGCGAAGGAGCCTACGTGGAGGCAGGTGGCGGTGGTGCGCCGACGCCAGAGGTGGGTATGGGGCCGGGGGGGGCAACGACCCACGCAGGGTGGGCGCAGGGGCATCTCTATGGGCCAGAGGGAGTGGCACATGTTTGGTACTCACAGCTGACAGCTCGAAGCAACTGTTTTGCTCGCTGCATGCAGGTGGTCGAGGTGGGCCTTGGGCAGCTGCAGTCCACGCCCACCGCAGTGGAGCTGCGCCAGAGGGCCCAGCAGGCGGCGGCGCCTGGGCCCACCGGCGAGGAGCCGGAGGCCACAGCCCCCGAGCAGGGGCAGCTGCGCAGGGAGAGGGAGCAGCAGGGAGCGGCGGGCGGGCCATCGCCCATTGATGCAGTGCTATATGGGACATTCGGTCGCAGCGCCGCGCCCGGCGCGGCCAGCGGCGGCGCAGCGGGCGCGGCGGCGTTTGCAGCGGCGGCGGCGGGGGCTGCGCCGCACGCCGCGCGGCAGGGCGCTCCTGGGCAGGTGCCACAGGGCCTGCAGCAGCACCACCGCCAGCAGGACCAGGAGGGAGGCTCTGATGAGGACATCGATGCGGTGATCACAACAGACACTGTGCCTGGCGGAGAGGAGGACGCGGGCGAGCAGCAGGGCAACGAAGGCGACGTCGGGCACCACGCACGCGGCCGCCTGGCCGCATGGTTTGTGCCCGCCGCCGCCGCGGGGGGCGGCGCTGGGGCGGGGGCAGAGGGGTGGGATGACGTGCTGCGCCCGCCCTCGCTGCGCGGCCTGCTGCGGGAGCTGGTGCCCGAGGATGAGGTTGGGGGAGCAGATAATTCGTGGCAGGAGGCGGCGGGAGATGGCGGCGCGACAGGCAGGGGCGCCGCACACGCCGCCCCCACGCACGCCCCCGCCGCTGCCGATGCGACGGCACTGGTGAGCGAGATGCAGCCGCCAACGGGGTGGCGCGCAGCGCCTGGGCTGGCGGGCAGACTGGGCGACGTGGAGGCTGAGCTTGCGAGGGAAGAGGTGCAGGTGTGCGGTGGCTGGCTGGCAGGGTGGGCTGGGGCCACTGCTGAGGCCTGCATGTTGCAGTTGAGGGCACTGCTGAGGCCTGTTGCCTGCCTGCCGTGCGCGCAGGCTCTCCACCAGCGCCCCGACTGCCGTCAGCGCGATTAGCTGGGCGGAGCGGACGGAGGGCAACATGCAAGCGAGGCCAGACACCTAGTGGGTTGATATGTGTGACTAGTGTGGTTAATTTCACAGGCGATGCATGCACACAACACAGTTGGCACGCATGGAACGCAGTTGTGTTGATACGTGGCTGCAAGCACATCGCTGCACGCTCGGGCTGGCAGGGGCCGCATGGATGCCAGCAGGCGGGAGCTGGGTTAGCACACGGGGCGCGATCGCCAAGAAAGGTGCTGTTTCGTGGTTTGCCGCAGCCACACGTGACATGGCTGCCAGGTGCAGCCTGGAGCTTGCAGGTGGGCTCCGCCGCAGGCCCGCCCGCCGCTGCGCTTCGTGCGCTGTGGCGCCGCCCCCGGCCCCCTGGTCCTCCTCATTGCATGGTAACCCCTGCATTGTGTCCATGCGAAGGAGCAGAGCCGCGATTAAGACTCCACTTGCCTCACCTCGCATCGTGCTGCGTGACGATGGCGTGGCCTGCAGTGCTGGTGACCAACCTCGATGCGTCCAACTCGCCAAAGCAGGTCGAGGAGCTCTTCAGCACTGCTGGCGTGCTGCGCTCCATGTGCTTCTTCTCTGCGATTGGGGAGGCCACACCCGGCTCAGGCTCGGCACTGCTGACCTTCCACGGCCAGATTGGCGCGCGGCGTCGCCTGCCGCCCACTCTGGCTGTGCTGCCCGTGGCGCCCGTGCTGCCCCCCCCCCCCGAACGGGAGNAGTGACCCCCCCCCCCCCCCCCCCCCCCCCACCCACCCACTCCTCCCCGCGCGACCAACAGTTCTCTGCCTCGAACGCGGTAGACTTTTATGGCTCGTTCCCCATGTCAGGGGGGGAAATGCTTGGGGTGCGGCTCGCTGACGCCGGCGTCGACGCCCAGCTGGAGTCACTGCTCTCTGTGCTCTCGCGGGCGCAGCCGCTGAACCCCTTGACCGCCGTGGTGCCGACCGCAGCGCCGACACCGCACCTGGCCGCCGCCGCGGCCCGCCGGCCGCCGCCGCCGCCGCCGGCGCACGCAGGCGGCGCCGCGGGCCTGCCTGCGCCGTTTGCGCAGCAGCTCAGGCTGCACAAACAGCCGCTGGAGCTGCCCGCCGGCGGTGCCGAGTGGCTGGTGAGCAGGCGGGCCTCCACCGGTGTACATCTCATCCCCCTGGGGCCGCAGGCGATGGCCAGCTGTCCTCCCTGCTCTCCAGGGCCGCAGCTCCCCTCACCTCCCCTCGCTGCTCTCATACTTACAATGTGACTCTCTGCCCCATTCCCCATCCCCCCCACTTGCACCCCTGCCCACACCACCAGCCTGACTACTCGATTCCAGACCCCTTTGCTACCTCCACAGCCGAGGAAGCCGCCCCCTCCCCCGAACCGGCCGCCACCCCCGCCCCCGCCGCCGGCGGCTGGGTGACCGTCGCGGCGCGTGGCGCCAACGGCGCCGCACCGCGCGCGGCCGCGCCGCCGCCCCGCGCGGCGCCGCCGCCCGCCGCGCCCGCGCCCGCGGCGGCCTCATATGAGGCTGAGGAGCTCGAGGTCGAAGACCCCTCGCGCCACCTGTACATCAGCCGCCTACTGAAAGGCGTGACCTCAACCCAGCTGCGCGCCGTCTTCTTCAGGCGAGGAATGTGTGAAATGCGCGCCCTGCGGCGGCAGGCGGCACACAGCGGCCGTCGCAGCGGTCGCTGTTCCAGCAGAGTCCGTGGTTGTTTGCGCCATCGTGTGTTGTTCGCGCCATCGCGTGGCCGATCGGCCGCTGTCCTTCGGCCCCCGCCCCCGCGCTGCCCCCACCCCCTGCGCCAGGTAAACCGCCATCGCCGACGCCTCGGTGGTGCCCAAGCGGCAGATCGGGTTCGTCTCGTTCGCCAGGTGCCGGCTCGGCGGGGGTCAGCCGGCATGCTGACAGGGAGGCTGGGGCGGTCGAGGGACGGCCCACGGGCGAGCCGTTATGCTGGCGCAGATGGCAGGGCTGGGCTGCAGCTGGGCCCGCACCTGCCCGCCCTGGGCCTCCAGCCGTCCGCCCCCTCCCGCCCGCCCCCCCTGCCCCCGCACGCACGCAGGGAGGACAACAGCCAGACGCCTGCCACGCGCCTGTGGATGGGGTTCTTCCCTCACGATGTAAAGGTGCGCCCTGCGCTCCCCGCTCACGTGCCCCGCCGCCTTGAGCGCCCCCTGCGCGTCCCCCGTCTGCCTCTTCGTGTGGTGCGAGCCTTCCCCGCCCCCTGCCGTTGCACCTGCGTGGCGCGAGCCTCCCCGCCCCCCTGCCTCTGCACCCACCTGCACAAACGCCTGCCGCCTCCACGCCGCTGCCACTGCAGCTGGCCACGTTTCGGAAGACAATGGCCCAGTTTGGGGAGGTGATCGAAGCGTTCCTCGGCGGTGGTGCGTGGGCGCTGGGTGAGGGGAGGGGGTAGACCCGGTCGGCGGCGTCGTGGCAGGCGGCGGGCGGGCGGGACGGGCGTTAGAGGGAGGCTGGCTCGTGCGATAGCAAGCCAGGGGCCCAGCGCTGCGCCAATGCCAGTGAGAGTGACTGGCTGCCCTTGGGCACGCCCCGCGCTCCCTTTGACAACTGAACCCTCCCTGGCCGTCCAGGCGAGGACGACGGGCGGCGAGCGCTTCAGCTTCTGCCAGTTCTGCCGGGTGGAGGTGAGCCTTGCCTGGGGCAGATGCGAGGCCTTGCCGCGGCAGCGGCGCCGGGGCGTGGAGCGGCGCCACCTCAGCTTCACTCGCGTGCGCCGCCGCCCAGCTCGCCACCCAGCTCCACTCGGTGAACTACTCCGCCGCCCGCAGGACGCGATCGCTGCCAAGAAGGCTGTCCACAACAAGGCCGTCCCCGCCATCGGCGGCCCCTCCCGCGCCCTCATCGCGGCCTTCAAAGAGCCCCGCCGCGTCTGAACTGCCCCTCCTCCCCGATGCGTCTCACATGCAGTGCCGTGATGCGCCATGCAGCCGTGCCGCAAGACTGTTTTGAGTCGTGCGAGCAGGCTGTGAATGACCGGCCAGCAGGAAGGCTGTGCGCCGGGCGGGGGCGCCATGCGGCGGCGTCTATTTGTTGCTTCTGAATTGCTGCCTCCCCTCCTCGTGATGTATGTCGCACTGTGAGGCTTGCCATGCATGCAATACGCGGGCAGCTCTGCGCGCAGCTAGCGCACATAGCCACGCAGGAGCCAAGTTTCTTCCACAAGACAACCTCCCCTGGGCCTTGCCGACGTTCAATTATTGAAATTCAGGCGCCTGGCAAGATCCTAAGCGCGAGAATCCCAAAAGGCTACCCCGCGGCCCTTCACGACTCGCTCGGCAGTTTTCATCGGCACTTGAACAGCTGCATAGTCGCGCACGCTTCAAAAGATCATGCAGACGGGAGGTGCGAACAAGTTTTGCTGATGTCGCGCCTGGGCTCCCCCCTCTCGAGGCCTCCACAGCTCAGCATTGGCCTGATCCATGCTAAGAAGCGAGCACGATGCCGTATGCAGGCATGGAGACACAAGGCGGCGCACGCCCACGCTCGGTGGTGGCGGCGACCCGCTGCCACCGCCAACACTGTCGGACAGTGCTGGCGCTGCTGTGCTGGGCCGCAGTGCCAGGTGAGGCACGGCCGCCTGTGGCAGCGGCAGCGGGCGCGCCGGGACCACTGCTCGAGGGGCATGCGCCTGCATGCCGGGGGCACGCCAGACCCTGGCCTGTTGCATGTGGCCCCTCTGCTGAACCGCACGCCCTGCCGCCACTGCAGGTGTGGCCGACGCGCAAGCCAACCAGCGGGTGCGCATCTTCAACCCGTCGGATGTGTTTGTGGGCGCTACCAGCGGCGCGGACGACCAGCGCGCCGAGGCGGTGGCGGCCGCCGCCCCCAGTCTGAAGCTCAGGGACCCGCTCTTCCCCAAGCAGTGGCACCTCTTCAAAATCCAGGTGCCTCAGGTGCGCCACGGGCGAGGGTACGCAGGGCACCGGAAGAGATGGTTGACAGCAGCGTGATGCATGGAATCCTCGAGCGCCTCGCCCCCGTCTCCCCCGCCACAGGCATGGGCGCTCAACGTGCGCGGCACTGCCAAGGTCAAGGTGTGCCACGTCTCCTCGGGCGCCAAGAGCGACCACCCTGACCTCATCGGGGCGATCGAGAAAGGTGAGACGCCCAGCATGAAGGCTACAGCTCGTCTTTTCAATGTGTTGCCAGCTTGGCGCTGGCGGTTGCCGCGCTGCGTGCGCCGCGTGCGCTGCCGCGTGTGCTGCCGAGTGTGCGTTCAAGCTCCTGGGCCGCCCGCTGCCTGCCTGCCGCACAGGCTGGAGCTACGTGCCTGCCAGCCAGGTGGGCGGGGGCGCAGGGGGCAGCGACATGTGCATTCTTGCTTGCACGTTGTGCGGTGCGACGGTGCGCTCCCTCGCGCATGTGCACACCTGCCTCTGTGCCTCGGCCCCCCGCATCATCCCACCCGCAGTCGAATCCGGAAAAATACAACCCCGCAAAGCCCGGGACCCCAGAGTACCGCAACTACAACGACAGCCTGGGCCCTGGCACCCAGACCGCAGGCCTGATCGCGGCAACCTCCAACACAATCGGAGTGGCGGGGGTGGCGTTTGGCGTCAAGCTGCTCGTCTGCCGCTTCATCTGGGACGACGGCTCCGGCTGGGTGAGCGAGTGTGTCAAGTGGTGCGAGTTCGATCGCCGGCCTACGTGCAGATGGTCGTGCCGCGTTGTGCTTGTTTGCGCCGGTCAGCTGCTGGCTGGCGGCCGGCTGCTGTGCGACTGCCGAGGGGTGGCTGCCTGCAGACCAGCCCTGCAGACCAGCCCGGCCGGCTGTGCAGCGAGGTGGTGTCACGGAGGGCCCGCGCAGCGTCTCGTGCTGCAGCTGACTGCCGCCGCGCCGCGCCGCGCCCCTCCATGCCGCCACATCCCGGCAGCCCCAAGATGCCATCAAGTGCTGGGCAGAATGCGACAAGCTGGGCGCACAGATCTACTTCAATCCATGGGGGGGAGTCCCACCGTCGAGTGAGCGCGCACACCCCGCCACGCCGCGCTGGCGGCTGTGTCGGGTCCACGCCCCGCCACCACCGGCGCCTGGCGCCGCGCGCCTCGGGCGGGGTGCCCGATCGCGGCGTGCCGTCGCTGCTGCTGCCCCCCTGCTGCAGAGGCTCTGAAGGACGCACTGCTCAACCTGGAACGCAAGGGACGCCTGGTTGTGTTCGCCGTGGGTATGTCGCCCCCACCGCGCACTCCGGGCCGCGCTGGCTGTGCCCACCGCACTTCTGCCCTGGCGCCCCTCAGCGCGGCCTGCGCCTTGCGCGCAGCGCTTCACCCCACCTCCTCCCGCCCCGCTACATAGGCGTGGAGCCTGGTGCTGATTTGGATGTAACCAAGGAGTATCCGGCTTCTTCTGGCCACGCCAACCAGATCAACGTGGTTTCCTCCAGTGAGCTGTCCATGGCTGGATGTGTCGTCACTCCCCCTCGTGGTCGGGGTCAGCGAGGGGGCAGCAGGCAGCGGTCTCCGTGACAGCAGCTCGCGTGCAGCGCGAGCAAGCCCCGTCGACAGGCAGCCGCTGCTTCGTCCGAGGGAGGCGCCGTGGCGCCCGTTCACTTCCACCGCACCGTCCCCCCCCCCCCCC
>PCFQ01000010.1:962726-1025189 GCA_003063905.1 Chlorella sp. A99
GGGGGGGGGGGGGGGGGGGGGGGGCCGGTGAGGAGGAGGAGGGCGGCGGCGAGCACGCACACCGACCGCCGTTGTGCGAAGGCGGCAGCCGCCGGCTCTGGGGGCTGGGGCTGCCTCACCTGCCGCCATCACCATGAGGTGCCCCTTGGCCTGGCGCTGCAGCATCGCCGACCGCAGCATCTCTGCGGTGGTGGCAGGGCGGCGGCGGCGGCGGCGGCAACGGGCATGTCAGGTCCGCGCCTGAGCCAGGCCCGCTACCATGCGCCCGGGGCCGCGGCCGCGGCCGCGGCTGCCGGCCACGGGGCCGCGCCGCTGGCTCGCTCACCTGAGCCTCCCACGCCGCCCCAGGAGTTTGAGTAGATCGTGGCATTGTTGGCGGCGCAGAGGGACCAGCAGTTCATCGCATCCGACAGCTGCGGGCAGCACGGGTGGCGGCGGCGGGAGGGCGGGCCGGCAGGAGAGGGTGGACGTGCGGCGGCAGTGCCAGGCGGCGCGCGGCGGCCAGCGCGCGGGCCGGGAGGCCGCGCGAGGCGCGCCGGGGCGCGGGGACGGCGTCTCACCCAGCCGGAGCCGTCGTCCCAGATGAAGCGGCAGACGAGCAGCTTGACGCCAAACGCAAGGCTCGCCGTGCCCACCTTGTTGTTGGTCAGCTGAGCGGGGCGGGCGGGGGCACAGGGAACGCGGCGGGCGCACAGGCCAAGCTCGGGCGCCTGCGCTTGGCCGGGCGCTGGGCGCCGGGCCGGTCCCGACTCCTCCGCCGTCCGCCCTCGCCCCGCCGCCGCCCCTCCCTGCCTCCCGCGCCCCCCTCCCACGCCCTCCTCCCGCGCGGCCCCCCCCCCCACCCCCCCCCCACCCCTCCACCCCCCAGCCTCGGGGAGGAGCGGAAGGGGGGACTCCTAATGCTCATCTCCCGCCTCCCCACCCACCCACCCACCCCACCCACTCCCTCCATCCCTCACCGCGGCAATGATGCCGGCCGTCATCGTGCCGTGGCTGTATGTGTCATTGTATTTGTAGAACTGGGGGTCGGAACTGCTGACAGGTACGTATTCTTCGGCGTTGCTCTGGTCAGCAGGCACGAGGTTCCACCCGCGCTCCACCACGCCCCGCAGGTCGGGGTGCCCCACCCGCACGCCGCTGTCGGTGTGGCAGACCTTGACAGACGGCCGGCCGCGCGCCAGGGCCCAGGCCTGCGGGGGTTGGGGTCGGGGTGGGGTGCGTGGGTGGGTGGGTGGGCAGGAAGAGGTGGGGATCGGTGGCGGCGCAGCGTGGAGAAGCGGCAGCGCGCGTTGCGGGGACGGCGGGCCGCGTGCGGCGGCCCCCCTGGCCCGGCGGCCGCGGCCGCTGCCCTCCCCTTCCTCCCAGCCGCGGCGGCGCTGTTGGTGTCTGCTGAAAACTGCAGGTGCAGAGGCAGCGCGCGCCTGGGGCGCCGAGACGGTGTTCAGGTGCCACTGCTGGCCCAGGAGGGGGTCGTTTGGCACGAACTGCTTGGCCCCGACTGTGCCTGCCAGCACGTGCACGCGGCGGTCGGCCTCGGCCCACTTGACGCCTGCGGGTGTGCGCGGGTGGGGGGTGGGTGTGGGTGTGGGGGCAGGGTGTGGAAGGTGCTCCTGCCACTGCCACGGCGACTGTGCTCCACTCCCAACCAGCCAACGGCAGCTGCGCACAGCGCGGCACCTCCCGCTGGCCCCACCCTGCCGCTGGCCAGCCCCGAGGCAGTGCGCCGCCCACCCTCCCGCCTGCCCGCCCTCTGACCCGCCGCCGCCGCCCACCTGGCAGCGCGCGGAGCCTGGCCAGCTTGGCGTCCATGCTCTCTCCATCCGTGATGGTATAGACGCTCGCGCCGCCGGCGACGCCGTTTTGGAGCCGCAGGCCGAGCGCGCCCGCGGACAGCGCCGTTGCCCGCGCACCGCCGCCCTGGTCGAGCTGCACAACGAGGCGCACGGGCGAGGGGCGGGCCACGGCAGCTGCTTCCGCCCCGGCGCCGGCGGCGCCCGCCGCGGCCGCCTTGGCGCCCGGTACCGGCGCCGGCGCCCAGTCGGTCGATGCGCGCGTGCCGCGCGGCAGGCAGGCCAGCGCCAGCAGCGCCAGCGCCGCGCGGGCCGCGGCGCCATGGCGGCGGCGCGCTGGCCTGTGGCTGGTGCTGCCACAGCCTGCCCTGACGCACGGTGGCGGCGTCTGCGCGCCCGCATCCACCCCCACAGCTGGCACTTGTGCCATGCTGGCCACCAATGAGACGGCTGGTCGCGGAACTAGCGCGCTGGGGCTGGAGGTGGCTGGACACGAGCCTACGGGCACGGGCCGCGGCCTCAAGGATTGCGGACGTGCCTGCCCGTCCTAGCCCTCCTCTCCTATCTAGCCTTCAGATCTATTCAGATCTAGTGATGAATGTGTGCGAAAAGCCGATGCCGGATGCGGATGCGGTGCCAGGATGATGGCACGCGATCTCGAAAAACCAGACTATACCACGCTCGCAAGAGAGCGTGAGAAGGCGAAGAAGAAGACACACGCTCAAGCGTGACTCAGGACTCAGGGGCAAAGGCCGCCTTTGGCTGCAATTGGCACGCAGCCGCAGGCCAGGGGCCCCTGTGAATGCGCTGTCTTAATCATGGGGCAGCTCCTCAACGAGAGCACAGCGGCGCTGTATGAGCCGCAAGTTGCACAGGTGTGTGGCGAACCAATGCGTGGGGCAGTGCGTTGGACTTCGGCGGGGTACGCGCCGCAGTGCCTGAGGGCAGAGGTGAGCGTGCCGGTGACAAGGCCAGAGTGGGTGGTCAGCAGCAGAGCGCCGGCAGCGCGGACGGCAGGGAAGGAACGGAAAGTCAGGACAGGCCCCTGTTCAGTAGCAGAGTGCCGGCGGCGGGGAAGGAACGGACGGCGGGGACAGGGTGGGCGGCATCAGCCAAGCGCGCCACTCTCCCACGCGCGGACAGCAGGGACCGAACAAGTCCGAGCGCGGCCAGGGATGGCTGTTCCCTGCCCAGTCCCAGCTCGTCCAGATGCCGCCCTCTTGCACATGTCTCTATTTCCCCTGCCGTCCTGCCCGCATGCGGTCTCATGCCGCCCTCCTTGGACTCTGACTGCGTGCCATGACGCCGCAATGCTTGCCTTGCCACCTCCTGGGGGGTGGCCTCGGTGCCACCACATGCCCCCGCCCGGTCCGACCGCCCTTCCGGCAGCTCCGCGAAACCACGCCAGGCTGGCTTGGGTGGCCGGCCTGTTGACTTGCTGTGATTCTTTGCTGTGCATGAAAGTGCAACGAAGATAACTTGCGGGCGGCCACATGTAGGCTGGCCGTCACCAGTCTGACCGACTGAGGGGTTACATGCAGAGCCACAAGCACATCCATCGCCGTCACCAGTGCCCGTGCGGGCGGTAACCAGGGGTTGCACAGCCCCCCCTTCGCGGCGTCCACGAGCGCATGCATCGTCTCTTGGGTTGTTATTCGGCGCGATCTCGGCAATTAGGCCTTGTGTGGGGGGTAGATGCGCTCGATGCACTGCCCCATCTTGGCGTCACCCTGAGCCGCTCTAAAGCCCGCCATGCTCTCACCCAAGTGACGAGTTGGTCCTGAGAACGCGTTGAGGGTGCTCGTGGCGGCATCTCGGGGCAAGGGGTCGGGAGTGCCCGCGGCTCCTCTCCAACCCAGTTTCGCGCAGCCAGCGTGCGCCCAGTACAGGACAGCGACGCTTGCCTGAGACCCGCCAAGGCGGCCGACCTACTCCCGCCGCCATCGAGCGGCGACCATGACGGCTTTACGCTGCAGCGGCCGCGCCGCCGCACCCGCGGCGCTCGCGCTGCTGGTGCTGCTAGCACTGGGCGCGGCAGGCGGCGGGCGGGCCGCGGGATCAGAGCCGCCGGGGCCCAAGGCGGTGGCGGCGAGCGCGGGCGGCAGGCGCGGGCCGCGGTTTGCGCCACGGCGCGTGATTGTGAAGGCAGACCCGCGGCGGGCGAGCGCGCTGGCGGCGGGGGCGCACGGCCTCAAGCTGGCGAGCACGCTGCCGTCGATCGGTGCCGGGGTTTACGACATCACCAGCGACGCGCCGGTGGAGGAGGTGGTGCGCCAGCTCAGCCGCACGCCAGGTGCGAGGCCCCTGGCCTCGACAACTTGCGTTTGACACGCCGTGGGGGTGGCGCCGGCGCGGGCGGCGGCTGCGGCACAAGGCGCAGCGGCGCCCGAACCTAGGGTTTAGAGTTACCCTTTTTCTATCTATCTAGGGTTTAGGCACCCTAAACCCTAGGCGGCGGCCGCTCATCTCGCGCACGCCCGCGCGCGCTGTTACCCCCCCCACCCCCCACCCCCCACCCCACCACCACCACCACCAACCAACCAACCACACACGCGCGCTTTCTCGATCTCCCCCAGGCGTGAGCTACGTGGAGCCGGACTACCTGGTCCAGACGAGCGCGACGAGGAGGTTCACCCCCAACGACCCCCTCTACCCCCAGCAGTGGCACCTCCCCAAGGTCAAGGCGCCCGAGGTGCGCGCCCCCCGAGCCACGCCGCGCTGCGCAGCCGACCGCCCGCCGGGCCGCGGGCTGGGCGCACGCGGCGCGGCGCCTCGATGCGGCCCGCCTGCCGCGGCCCGCCTGCTGCGGCCGTGGCCCTGGCCTGCCGCGGGCGCCGCGGGCGCCCCAAACGCGCCTCCCACGGCGCGGCTCCCGCGCTCCGCGACCCGTGCGATGCAGGCCTGGCCGCTGCTCAAGGGCCAGCCGCGAGTGCGGGTGTGCCACACCGACAGCGGCGTGCTGATGGGCCACCCCGACCTGCGGGGCGTGGTGGACAAGGGTGCGCGCCCGCCGCCCGGCCGGCCGGCTGCCTGCAGCGCGCGCCGCCCCGCCGTCCCGCCCCGCGCCGCCCCGCCCCGCCTGCCGCGCCGCTCGGCGCGCGCGCTCCCTCCCCCCCGCGACGCGGCCCCCTCCCCTCCCTGCCCCGTCCCCCCAGGCTGGAACTTTGTGCCGGCCGATCAGCAGGCCAACGCGGACAACCAGAACAGCGTCAAGCCGGGGACGCCGCAGTACTACAACTACAACGACACCTACGGCCACGGCACGATGACGGGCGGCATCATCGCCGCGGTGAGGGATGGAGGGAGTGTGTGGGTGGGTGGGTGGGGAGAGCGCGAGGGCGGAGGGGCGGGGAGGGAGGGAGGGAGTCCCCGCCCCAGGGAGGGAGGGAGCGCCGGCCCCTCGCCGCGCCCCGCGGCCGCCGCCCCGCCGCGCGCGCCGGGCCCACCCGCAACGCGCCGCGCCCCTGTGCCCCCCGCAGCTGACCAACAACGGCATGGGCGTGGCCAGCACCGCGTTTGGCGTCAAGCTACTCGTCTGCCGCTTCATCTGGGACGACGGCGGCGGCTGGGTGAGCGGAGGGAGGCGAGGAGAGCGCGGAGGGCGCGGGAGGGCGCGGGGGAGCGAGCTGCCGCCGCCGCCGCCGCCGCCCCTCCCCGCCGCTGCCCCCGCCCCCGCCACGGCCTCGCTCTCGCGCCGCTGCAGATGTCAGACGCGATCAAGTGCTGGGGCCTGTGCGACAGGGCCGGGGCCACCATCTACACCAACTCGTGGGGCAAGCTGCCCGGCGCACGTGAGGCCACGGGGCGCGGCGCGGCGCGGGCGGGGCCGCAGCGCTGCCTGCCGCCCACCACCTCCCACCCCGGGGCGCCGCGCCGGCGGGGCCAGGCCGCGGCCCGCCGCAGGCCGCGCGTCGCAGCCTGCTCCCTGCCAGTCCCGCCCAGCTGTTGCGGCTGGCCGCCGCGGGGCGCGCGCCGCGCGGCAGGCGGAGCTGCCGCTGAGCTGAACGAAGGTGGGGTGTGGGCTGCTCCCTGCAGAGGCGTTAAGGGACGCCATGCTCATCCACCAGAAGAAGGGGCATCTCATGGTCGTCGCGTCAGGTGCGGGGGCGCGGGCGCAGCGCGGCAGAGGCGGCGGGCACCGCGGCGGCGGCGGGCGGGCGGGCGGGCGGGGCGCGGGCCCCGCGCCCGCCCCGCCGCCGCGCCCCAGCCGGCGCCGAGCCCCGCCGGCACCGCCAGGCCCCTCCACCCCTCCGCCGTCCCCCCTCCCACAGGCAACGACTTTGCCAACCTCAACGACGAATTCAACGCCAACTACCCCGCCTCCTTTGTGCTGCCCTGCCAGATCAACGTCGGCGCGACGAGTGAGCCGGCCGCCGGCGCGGCGGCGCGCGTGCGCCCGCCCCGCCCGTCGCCCCACCCCCGCACCCACCCCCCACCCGCACCCGCGCCCCCGCCCCCGCCCCCCCGCCCCCGCGCCCCGCAGAGCAGGACGACCGCATCGCGGCCTTCTCAAACTGGGGCACCAACGTGGTGCAGCTGGGGGCGCCGGGGGAAGCGATCTGGAGCACGGGGTCCATGGCCAACGACAACGTCCCCGACTCGGGCCCCAACACCCTGCCCTACTCCTGGAACAGCGGCACCTCCTTCTCCACCCCCATCGTCTCCGGCCTCGCCGCACTGATGCAGAGCCGGGTGCGCGGAGCGAGAGGGAGGGACGGGGGCGGGGCGGCGGCGCGCGCGCCTCCCGGGCGCGGGGGCAGGCACGGCGCCCCGGCGCGCGCGCGCCCACCGCCCTCCCTCTCCCCCTGCTGCCCCCTCCTCCCCGCAGGCCCTCTCCCGCAGCCTCACCCTCACTTACAAGGAGTACAAGCCGTTCATCCTGAGCACCGTGCGTCCCTGCTGGCTCGCGTCCGCCGCGTGGCTCGTGCGCCCTCTGCCCGCGCAGCGCGCGGGCGCAGGGCCGGCGCCCCAGCGGCGGCCGGCGGGCCCCGGCCGCCGGCCTCGCCCGCCCCCGCGCGCCCGCCCGCCGCCACAGCACGCGTGCACGAGCGCAAACGCGCGCAAACGCACGCGCGCAAACGCGCATGCGCCCCGCCTCCGCCGCCTGCCTTCAGGTCGACGAGGTGCCGGCGCTGAAGAACTACTTTGGCACGGGCGGCCGGCTCAACATGGAGGGCGCGGCGGTCGCCTTCCTGCGCTGGCTGGCGGCGCAGCCGCTCCCGAGCCCCAGCCCGCGGCCGGGGGGCTCCCCCTTCCCCTACTGGCTGCTGCCCGCCGACAAGGTAGCCAAGCCGGGGGCCAAGGCCGCCGCCGCCGCCGCCGCCAACACCACCCAGGGCAACTGGCGGCGGCTATAGGGCGGTCGGGGGTGCCGCGTATGCGCCGGCGGCCTGACGCAGCAGCTGCAACCGCAGCAGCGCATGTGTACGTAACATCCTTCAGCCGCCGTTCCGCCTTCCCTCCCCACCCTCTTTTCCCTGACAACCTGACGAGTGGCGCAGCATTGCAAAAAAATAAATAAATGATAATGCAATAGTACAGCGCCGGCGGGGCGGCGGGCTTTCGGCCCACGCGCCACGGCCTGGCAGCAAACAAGGTCCAATCTAATGGTCCTTATTACTAACAGTTCTTTATTAAGCACTGGGAACCGAACATGAGCTCTGGGTAGTATAATATCCATGCCGTCCAGGCCAGACCACACTGCAGAAAACTGGCATGCTGGCGACGCTGCAGAGTGCACGCCCCGCATGCCTGCGGTGGCGTCGCCCTGCGGTGACGTCGCCCGCGTGGCCCGCGGGGCCGCGGCAGTCGCAGGGAGGGCGTCACGCCGTTGCCACTGCCGCCACTTCTGCCACGGCCGCCGCCGCCGCTGGGGCCGGAGAGGGGCCCGCGCGGCGCTCGCGCTCGAGCAGGCGGGCGAGGCGCGCGCCGGCGGCTGCAGCCTCCAGGCAGGTGTGGTTGGCCTGGCTATTTATTAGGTCGAAGAAGTACATGTCTTTGCTGTTGCCCATGCCTGCAGAGCACAGGGGACAGGAACACGCGGGTGGGGTGGGATGCAGGCGATGTGCGCGTGAGTGGCGGACGCGGGGGCAGCGCCGGGCGGGGGCTGCGGCGCGTCGTCGCTGGGCTGCCCCAGCAACTCTTGCGCAAGCAACGCGTGCCTGCGCCCCCGTCCTGGACGCGGGCCGCGCCGCGCTGCGCCAGCGCGTGGCCAGCTAGCAGCCCAGCGCCCACCCCCACGCCAGGCCCCGCCCCAGGCCCCACCTGTGCCCCGCGCCCGCTTCAGCCAGTAGTCGTACAGGCTCTTGGTCACGTAGTGGTGCAGCGCCAGGCGCTCCAGGGCGACGCCCGCCCCCGCCTCGTCACTGCGCACTGCGCGCGCGGGTCGCCAGGGGACGGGGGCCCCGTGGGGTGGCAAAGCCCTCCTCATCGGTGACCCCCGCACAGGGCTGCGCGCGCTCGCGTGCCCGCATCTGCGTCCCCACGACCTCGCGACCGAGCACTTCGCCCCTGCCCCTCCCCCGTCGCCTCCCGCCCACCCGCCCACCCGCCCACCCACCCACCCACCATCCCGCGAACCCCCGCGCACCCGTGTACACGCGCTGCCCCCGTGTGTTGACGGCATGCCAGGGCGGGTGGTAGGCAAAGGCGTGGGGGGTGCCGCCCGACTGGCGCGTGCGCGCGGGGCGCACGATGCTCTTGACGTGCGCGTTGTCGGGGTGGCGCGGCGGCAGGCACTGGGTGTAGGCCAGCAGCGTGTTGGCGGCCGGCCGCGCCTGGGGCGCGCGTCGGGCGGCGGCAGCGGGCGCGGGCAAAGGGCCGGCGGTGAGGGGCAGGGCCGGCGGTGAGCGCGGGCGCGCGGGCGTGTGGGCAGGCACGGTGCCTGGCCCCAGCGGCCCCTGCCCTCCCAGCAGCGCCGCCGCGCTTCCTCCCCGGCGCTCCCCCGCGCGCGGCCCCCTCCCCTCCCCACCTCGTGCCCCGAGCTGCCAAACATCTGCCAGTTGACGACCAGCCCGCCCGCGCCCTCGTAGTCTGCCAACAGCGCGGGCAGGCTGGCGCTGCCGTCGCGCAGCACCAGGAACTCGTCAGCGTCGACAAAGGCCATCCACTCGTGCCTGCGAGGGCGGCGAGGGTGGGGGAATGGGCGGGCGGGGGCCCCCGTTCGAGGCGCGTGGCGAAGTGAGCGGGGCGGCCGCTGTGGCAGCGGCGGGCGGCGGCGCTGCCGCCTCGCCGGCGCGCGGCCCCGTGCGGCGGCCGTGCGCTGGGGCTGCGGCCCCTGCTCACTTGGGGCCGTGGCGCTCCAGGCACCAATCGTAGACGGCGGTCTGCGGGCCGTGCGCCCCTGGCTTGGGCTGCGCCCCCGGCGGCACCTGCAGCGGCCACGCGCGCGCGCCTCAGCGCCGTGACACCCTCGCCCCACGACATCAGCCGGCCCCGCGCGCTGCGCGAGCGCTGCGCGAGGGTGCCGAGCGCTGCCAGCGGGCGCCGCGCCTCCCAGCAGCAGCGGCAGCGGCGCGTGCGGGCCTCGGAGCGACAGCGCCCAACGCGGCGCGCCTGCCACGTGTAGTTGACGAGCCCTGAGGCGATGTGGTCGCCCAGCACCGTGGAGAGCGGGGGCGTGCTGCCGGGATCGACGATGTAGAAGCGCTCCACGCCTGCGGGCGTGCGGGCGGCGTGCGTGCGTGTGTGGGCGGCTGGGTGTGGGTGGGGGTGGGGGAGGCGCGCGCCGGCGGCGGCTCGCGCGCGGGTGTGGCCGCAGCGCGCCGCCGCGTCCCGCCCTCCTCCGCCCACCAATCATGTGGTGGTAGGCCACCCACTCCCGCACATCCAGGTGCTGGTCCTTGACGGCCGCGCAGATGGCCACATATCCCTCCCCAGAGTGGCCCCCCGTGCGCAGCTGCCGCCACGCCGCGCGCGCCAGCTGCCGCGGCTGGTCGCGCAGCTGCACGCGCGCGCGCGCCGCGCCCGGGCGCCACGCCGCCGGGCGCGCTGCCAGCTGCTGCGCCAGGCTGCCCGCCAGCTGTGTCGCCAGCGCCGGCCGGTACTGCCGGCTCCACAGCGTCGCCCAGCCCAGCAGGGCAAGCAGCGCCGCCGCGCACGCCGGGTGCTGGGCTGCGCGCCGCCGGCCGAGCGGCCGCGACAGCGGGGCCCACTGCGCGCCGCCGCCTGGGCTGCCCCAGCTGCTTGCTGCCACGGTGTCGGCGCGGTCGGGAGCGGTGATGACAGGGGGGCTGCCGAGGCAGGGGCTGCGAGGGGAGGTAGATAAATGCGCTACAAACGGGGTGTACGGCACGGCGGCAGTTGCCCAAGCAGGACCTCACCTCTCAGCGAGCTGGCCTCCGCTGGCCACAGCCGGCCCGTTGTACAAATACGCAGGTTTCGCAACGTGCGGAGGAGCGCCCATCGCACCAGAACTGAACCACACCAGCTAACGTCAGCTAACGTCACCCCTGCAGCCCTGCCCAGCGCTCCGGGGCCACGAAAAAGCGATACGCTCCAACTGGGCCCGTAAGGTCCAGGTGGCAGAGCTGGGGCTTCCAGAACTCCTCCAGCGTCACGAGCAGCGATGGATATGTGGTACAGCACTCGGGAGGCGCCAAAACATGTGCAATGGAGCGGATTCAAGCGCCGTCGCCGCCAGGAGCTGTGTAGGTGCGATGGAGACCTGGAACGAGCTCTCGCACCTCCCACACGGCGAGAACACGCGCAAACAAGGGGAAAAGCGAGTGACTTTGCCTAGTGCCGGGGGCAATGCGCACAAGGCCTCGCCACGAGCCTCGCTCTGCCTCTTTCGGTGGCTGCTACACCACTTCGCACAGGTCTGCACTCGGCGAGGGGCGGCGGCACGACCCAATGCCATGCTGCCGCCTGAGCCCTGTGGCTTGGGAGGCATGGCTTGGTGACACCGAACTGTGTGTCAAGCGCTGGATGCGCGCCAGGCAGCCGGCGGAGAGTCCCATCGCAGAACGAGTCCTGCCCGCTCGCCCGCAGGAGCAGCGCCGCCAGGATGGTGCAGGCGAAGGCTGCGGCGCCCAAGAAGGGCAAGAAGGCCCTGGCCTTCACCATCGATTGCGGCAAGCCTGTGGAGGACAAGATCATGGAGATCGCCTCCTTCGAGAAGTTCCTGCTTGATAAGATCAAGGTGGACGGCAAGAGTGGTGAGCGTCGGCGGCCGCCGCCCGCCCGCCGCCTCGTGCCGCCGCGCGCTGCTCCGCGCGCGCGTGCCTGCACGCTAGTGGGGAGAATGCACAGCGCCGCAGCAAGGACAGGGGTGTGAGCAGAGGAAGGCATCAGCAAACAGCAGCAGCCCGCACTCCATCTCGCGAGGGCGGAGGAGCCAGATGGAGTGCGGCAGGCGGCAGGCTGGCAGGCGGCAGGCTGCCACGGGCAGGCGTTAGCCATGCATGCTGGCATGCAGCTCGTGATAGCAGCTGCTGAGCACCAGAACTCAGCTCCAAGGCAACCAATTGGACTCTGCGCTCACATTTCGCGCGGCGGCGTGCGTGTGCGGCGCCGGGGCGGGGCTTGGCGGCACGCAGCGCAGTGATCGAGCGTGGCAGAAGCTTTGGCAGCGAGGGCAGCCGGCGCAGCGACGTGCTGCTGGGTGGCAGAGAAACCAACGTGATCAGAGGCGGCAACCGGAGCGCAGCAGCCAGCCGCATGCCTGCCGGGCGCGTGTTGCGGCGGCCAGCCCGGGCCGCCTCCCAGCCAGCGGCGGCGGCAGACCATCAGCAGCAGCAGCAGCAGCAGCAGCAGCACGGCGCGGGCGGCCTCCGGCGGCGCGCCTCGGCTCGCGGCTGCCGGGAGGCCGCAGCGGCGCGCGCCCGCGCCTTGGCCGCCGGCAAGCCTACGCCCTCCTTCCCCCGCGCCGCGCCGCGCCGCCCGCCCAGGCGTGCTTGGCGACAACGTGAAGGTCACCCGCGAGAAGACCAAGATCGTGGTGACGAGCGAGATCCCTTTCAGGTGCGCAACGATGAGATCTTTTTTAATGCGTCGCGCGAGCGCGTCGGCGCGCGCGCGCGCGTCTAGGTGTGGGCCGTGGTGCGGGCGGGCGGGCGCCTTGGCAGAGCCGTGCGCGTGCGAGCGTGCGCGTGTGGGGGCGCCTCGGCACGGAACTGGCGCTCAGCTGTCGGGAGCCGGGGGCGGCAGCGAGCGAGGCAGGCCCGCCGGTCCTGGTTCGGGGTGGCAGTGGTGGATGCGGGGAGGCGCACGCGGCGGCGCTGGGTTGCGTAGCGCGGCGGCCCTGGCGGCAGATTGAGAGGGCGGCGCCGAGCGCGGGCGCGGCGGTGGTGGCCGATGCGGGCGGGCTCGGGGGGGGCCGGCCGGCGAGGCGCGCGGCGGCGCACCAGCTCCGCGCGCGTGCGGCGGCGTGGCGCGGCCCGCAGCCCGCGGCTCGCGGCGCGCCGGGGCCGCGCCCCGGGCGGCCAGGCCGGGCCAGGCCGCCGCGGCCGCCGGGCCAGGCCGCGCCTCACCCCGCCCCCCTCCCACCCGCGCGATCCCTTCCTCCCCCGCGCTTGCTTCCCTTCTGCAGCAAGCGGTACCTCAAGTACCTCACGAAGAAGTATCTGAAGAAGCACAACGTGCGCGACTGGCTGCGGGTCATCGCCTCCAACAAGGACCGCGCCGCCTACGAGCTCAGGTGCCCGCCCCCGCCCCCGCCCCGATGCGCGCGCTGGGACGCGCGCGGCAGAGGCATGCGCGCTCGAGGAGCGCGGGGCGGCGGCCCCCCGCCCCCGCGGCGCCGCCGCCGCCGCGCTCGTGCGCGCCGGCCTGGTTGACTCGCTCCCGCCTCTCGTGTGCGCGCTTGCCCGCACCCGCTCGCAGGTACTTCAACATCGCGGACCAGGCGGAGGACGAGGAGGATGAGGAGTGATGCGCTGCCCGCCAGCAGCAGCAGCCGTCGCCCGCCGCCCTCGGGTGTAAAACGCTGAAAACGCTGGCTGCACGCGTTGGCAGGGGGCGGGGAGGGAGGGAGGCCACGGGTGCCGGGCGGCGGGGCAGGCGCAGGCGCCAGCCGGCCGCCGAGGTCGCGGCACAGGCAGGCGGCTAGAGCGGGGGGGGGGGGGGGGGTGCGAGGCAGGGCGGGCGGCCGCGGGGGTTCTCAGTTGGAGGCGAGGCAGATGGGAGCGTATGCCCCCTGGCGGCTCGTCCGGGGTTGCGAGAGCGCTCCTCCCCTCTCCGCCTCCCCTCTGCTCTTCCCACCGTGTATTCACACTCAGAAGCATGCAGGGGGGGTACATGTACGGACGCGGTACAAAGGAGGGGAGAGCGCTGAGTGGAGTGGTGGTCAAAAAGCGTGGGGGCACACAGGGGCGCGCCGTGGGTGCGGGGCGCGTGGGGCGTACAGCGGCAGCATCAGTTGTTGGGACACATCCTAGCTGTGAGGGAAACAATCAAATAAGGGATAGCATGGGGGGTGGCGGGTGGGTGGGGTGGGTGGGCGTACTAGCATGGGTGGAGGGCGGGGGTGGCAACGCTCGACGGAGCTGGGAGGAGGGTGGGGGTGGGAGTGGGTGGGGCGCCTGGCCTTTGATGGGGCGGCCAGGCGCGGCTTGCTGGGGCACGCTGGCACCGGCGCGGAGGCCGGCGCCGGGCAGTGCTACAAGGGAAAAAGCGGGGAAGAGACTCAGGCGCACAAGGACGAGCGCGCACCGCTGGGGCGGCGCGCACGACCACGCTCGCTCGCACTGACGGCGCTAGGCGGGGGAGGAGGCTCGCAACAGGGAAAGGAGGGAGGGAGCGGTGCACATCGGCCCGCGGCGGGAGGAGGCCCGCGGCGAGGGGCGCGCGCGCCGGGCGGCGCGCCGGCGCCGCCGGTCGCGGCGGTCGGCGCGGGCCCTGGGCCGGGCCCCCGGCTCAGATCTTGACCGAGATCTTGGCGAGGATGCGCTTGCCGTGGGGCGTGCCCCGCAGCGCGGGCAGGTGCGGCCGGATGGCCTCCACCATCGCCGCGTGCAGCGGGCCCGTGGTCACCGTCAGCGCGCTCTGCATGACGTAGTTGGCGTAGGGGTCCTGGAGCAGGCGGCCGAGGTTGGGCGACTCCATCAGCTCGCGCACCACGGCGTTGCGCTGCTCGTCCAGCCCCGCGCCGCCAAGCTTCAGGCACTTTTCCACCACGTTGGAGCTGCGCGCGCGCGCGGGAGGGGGGGAGCGGGATCGTGTAAGCGGTGGCGCGCACGTGCGGCAGCGGCGGCGGCCAGCGCGCAGCGCCGCGCCCCCTCGCCCCTCCCCTCCCCGCCTCCCCCCGCCTCCCCCTCCCCCTGCCACCCGTGCCTCCCCCCACCTGAACTTTTGCGTCGACAGCTCGGCATAGTGACCCCCCAGGTTCACCATCACCAGCGCGCTCGTCTCGGGGTGGCCCAGCTCCAGCACGTACTGCACCACGTAGTTGCCAAAGGGGTCCTGCGGCGACGGCGGCGGCGGCAGGGGGGGGCCACCGGCGGAGATGGGCGCACCGCGCGCCCGGAATGCGAAGAAAGGGCGGGCCCCGCGCTTTTGCCCGCCGTCCGCCGCTCTCCCTCCCCTTCAACCCCCCAGCCCCGCCGGTCCCGCCCCTCTCTCCCCGCCCCTCTCTCACGCCGCCCCCGCGCGCGCACACACTCACACACGCGCGCGCGCACACACACGCACGCACGCACGCACGCACGCACGCACGCACGCACGCACCTGGCTCAGCATGAGCGAGTGGTCGGCGATGCGCTCCACGAGCGCGCGCTTCTGCACGTTGGTCGCGTAGTCGACGCAGCGCTGGAGCACGCAGCAGCCGTGGCGGTGCGTGGCAATGTCCACGCAGTGCTCGGCCGCGGCGTCGTAGATGAACTGTGGGGGGCAGGGGAGGGGAGGGGAGGGGAGGCACGGGGCGTTGCAGGAGAGGGGGCGAGGCGTCGACCGCGGGCGCCGCGGGGCGCGCGCCGCGCGCGCGGCGAGGTGGAGGCGGAGGTGGCCGGTCAGGTTCTGCTCTATCAATAGAGAGATCATGGCACTTAGGGGGTGCTCAAGAGGAAGGCAACAGTACAAGCTGTTCGTCACCCCGGCCGGGGAAGGGGAAGGGCGGATGCGGCGCGCGATGCGGCGCGGTGCAGTTGCGTGCGCTCACGCCGGCTGGCCGAGCGCGGCTTGCCTGCGAGTCCTCGGGGCCGAGCCGCTGCAGGCAGCGCTGCACCACGTGGTTGCCATTGAGGTCCCGGATCAGGGCCACCACCCCCGGCCGCAGGCTCTCCACCACCAGCTGCACCTGCTCCCGGCTCGTCAGCGTCTCTATCAGCTTCTGCGCTCGGGGGGCGGGGGGAAGGAGGGAGGAGGGAGAGGGGGGCTCAAGACGGGCGACGAGCACAGACGGAGCGGCGCGCGCACATGGAGCGGCGTGCGCGGCCCTGGCGTGCCCGCGCTCGCCTGCACTGCGCGCGTGCCGTGCGTGTTGAGCGCCACGGTCACCAGGTGGCCGTCCTGCGAGGCCTGGCGCAGCACCTGCGAGGCAGGCGGCACGCCCGGCGCGGCCGTGTCAGCGCGGCGGGCGGGCCTGGCGACGCAGCGCGCGCCGCGCGTGGTGAGGTTGGCCGGTCAGGTTCTGCTCTATCAATAGAGAGATCATGGCACTTAGGGGGTGCTCAAGAGGAAGGCAACAGTACAAGCTGTTCGTCACCCCGGCCAGGGGAGGGGGCGGATGCGGCGCGCGACGCGGCGCGCGCGCGAATGCAGGCGCGGGGCGCGGCGAGCGCGTCGCGCGCGCCTGCAGCCGCTGCTCCTCGCTGCACCGGTCGAGCAGCTTCTGTATCAGGTAGTTGCCAAAGGGGTCCATCATCAGGTCCACCAGGTGGTCCAGGATCTCCTGCGGGGAGGAAAGCGCGGCGCGGGGGGAGGGGGGAGCACGGTCGGCCTCGACGCAGGGCGCCGGGCGGGCGCGGGGGCGGCGCGCTCCCCTCGCGCCCCCTCGCGCGCGCGCGCCGGGCCCGGGCGCCGCCCACCTGGAAGACCATGGAGATGGCGGCCGGCCCCCCCTCGTCGAACTTCTTCTGCAGGAAGCGGCAGCCGTTCTGGTCCTGTGCCACCTCCACCACCTTGCCCTGCACCTCCTCCAGGCTGGCATACTTGGACACAAAGGCCTCGTCGTCATCGAGGGGCCGCATGCCGCCGCCGCCGCCCAGGCCCAGCCCCCCCCGCGGCGCCCCGCCCAGGCGGTCGTCGTGGTGCCGCCGCCCGCCGCCGCCGCCGCCGCCGCCGCCGCCGTGGCCGCGACGGTCGCCGCCGCCGTGGTGGCCGCGGTCGCGGCCGAGGCCGCCGCCGCCGCCGCCGTGGCGGTCGTGGCGGTCGCCGTGGTGGTCGAGCGGCCCGCCGCGGCGGCCGCCCAGGCCGCCCACGCCGCCGTGCGCGACGGCCGCGGCCGCGGCCGCAGCCGCGGCGGCGGCGGCGGCGGGGTTGCCCTGCAGGAAAGCGGGTGCCATGGCCAGCTGCGCCGCGGTGGCCGCCGCCAGCATGCCGTTCATGGCCCCCGACTGGCCGGGCAGGCCGCCTGCGCACAAGGGGAGGGGCGGGGAGGCCGCCGGGGTCGGAGGCGGCGCGGCGGCGCGCGACGCGCGTCAGGCCGCCCACCCCGCCCGCACTGCACCTGCACCTGCGCCCTCCCCTTCCCCCACTTACCACGTTGGTGCTGCACACTGCACCCCTCCCCGCCCTCCGCGCCCCCCCCCGCGGCCCCCCGCCCCGCGCACCGGCCGCCATGAGGTGCGCCAGCTGCGGCATCTGCAGCGGGTTGCCGCCGCCGGCGAGCAGCTGCTGCGCGGCCTGCTGCTGCAGCGCGGCCTGGTAGGCGGCCTGGTAGGCCGCCTGGTACTCCACGCTCATCGGCGGCGGCGCAGGGCTGGCCGCCGCCGCCTGCGCCTGCAGCGCGGCGGCCACCGCGGCGTTGGCGGCGGCCGCGCTCAGCTGGGGCGACTGCGCGGGGAGGGGGGGCGAGGGCGAGGGCCCGCCCAGCGGGCCGGCCGCCGCGGCCGCGGCCGCGCTCATCGCGCTGGCCTGTTGCGCGAGCGCCTGCAGGCTGGACAGCGCCTCCTGCTGCGCCTGGGCCTGTGCCTGGGCCTGCGCCTGCTGCTGCGCCGCCTGCGCCGCGAGCGCCGCGCCCGGCGCGGGCGACTGGCGCCCCACCGACAGCTGGCTCAGCGCGTGGAGCACGCTCGAGGGGGGCATGCCGCCACCGTGCGCCGAGGCCGGCCGCTCGTGCGGCGCGCCGCCCAGGTACAGCTCTGCGGGCGACAGCGGCCCCTGCGGCGCGGGCGACGCGGCGCCGTGCTGCCGCAGCAGCTGCTGCACGGCCAGGTCGGGCGGCAGGCCGCCGGGCCCGCCATTGGCCGCCGCCACCTGCTGCTGCTGCGCCGCGGCCGCGGCCGCCGCCGCTGCCGCGGCCGCCGCGGGCGGCGGCGGCGCCAGCGCCGGCGCCAGCTGCGGCAGCACGGGCAGGCTGTCCAGGGGCGGCGGCAGCTTCTTGCCGCTGGCCACCTGGTCGCGATAGAAGCGCCCGTAGTCCTCATCCAGCCGGATGTCAGCCAAGATCGAGTGGTCCATGCCCTGGCCATTGAGCTGGCTCTGCAGCAGCGGAGCGGGCGACGGGGACAGGTTGAGCGGCGGGCGCCGGCGGCGGCGAGCGCAAGCCGGCTAGGCCGCCGGCCGAGGCGCGCGCGCCATCCCCGCCGCTCCCGCGCTCCACACGCTGCCGACGCCGCGTATTCAATGCGTGGCGGAGCCGCGGAGCGCGGAGCACAGCAGAGGCGCCGGTCCCGGCCCATGCTAGCCGCCGGCGGGCGGCGGGTGCTGCCGCCCGGCAAGGGGCCGGCCCCGCGCGACCCGCTGCTCACGCTTGCCCCTCGCAGGGAGCTCGGCGCCCCGCGGCTCACCAGGGCCAGCCAGCGGTCTCTATCATCCAGCTGCGGTGGCGCCGATATCGCCCGCGGGATGTCAAGTTCATCCAGCAGCGTTCCGACGGCGTGCGAATTCCTGCAGGGCGCGGAGGCGCGGCATGACACTGGCCGCCGTGCTCCACCCAACTGCGCGCCCCAATTTCGCATGCGTGGGGCTCACCACTCGCCGCCTGCGGGCGCCTCCCGCCCTCCCTGGCCGAACATAGCGCGAACTAGTGTACAAAGCGGGTGCCGAGAGCTCAGCACGCCATCTTTGCGATCGATGGATCAATATACGGAGAAGGGAGGAAGCAAGCTCCAAACCCTGGGACAGCTCGGAGCCGGAGGCTGCGACGTGAGCCTGGCTGCAATCTAAAGCCACAGTCCCATCGCCAGCAGCGCGAACGTCTATGCAGAAAGGCTTCTTAGAAGTGCCGCGCAGCGGGCGCGGCGGCGGGCGACGACCACCGCCATCGCAGGTGGACATGCTCCCACCCGTCCCCGTCTCCCGTCGGCTGAACCCGAGACGCCAGTCCACGCTCGCGACGGTCCGGCTAGATCATCAGCGGCACCACCGCGCCGCCGCCCTGCTGCGCGCCCTGCTGCCCGCCCTGCTGCCGCCCCTCGCGCTGCAGGTACTGCTCGGTCCCCCACTCCATGCCCAGCGCGGGCACCCAGTACAGCTGTTCCGCCCTGCCGCCCGTGCTGCCGGCGCCGGCGCCGCGTGAAGAAGAGGGCGGGGGGTCGTCGACGAGCAGCAGCCCCTCGCTCAGCATGGCGCCCAGCGCGTCGCGCACACGCGCCTCGGCCCAGCCGATGTTGGCCACCGCGTCGGCCAAGGTCATGAAGCCACCCAGGCCCTGCACGCGGTGGGCGCGGTGGAGCTGGGGGGCGGGGCAGAGGGGAGCGGGCGCAGCGGGGTGCCAGGGCGCGCGGGCGGGCGTGCACGCTCGCATGCGGCACGGCGCGATCCGGGCGCGGCTGCCGCGCCATGAGGCGCGCGCCGCCCACCTGCGCCACCTCGATCAGCCGGTTGGCGTCGGTGGAGAGCTGGGTGGGCACGCTGCGCACAAAGCGGCGCGCGCCGATGGTCACCACGGCAAAGCCGCCGCCGAGCACTGCCAGCTTGTCGATCGCCCGCAGCAGGTCGTCCTCGCTGCGAGATGGGAGTGCCAGGGCATGGGGGTGAGCAGACGGGGAGCGGGGGTGGGCAAGGGGAATGAACAGGGGGGCAGGAAGCCAGAGTTGGAAGTGTGGAGGCAGCTGCTCCCCGTGAACGAGAAAGCGCGGGGGCCACAGGCCACAAGCCCGCGGGCCACAAGAGGGTGGGGTGGAGCATGCACGGGGCAGAGCAGCTTGCCATGGGCGGCGGGCCCGTGCCCCAGTTCATGCCCCTGACGGGCGCGCCTGATTGGGTCGGCGGCGCTGCCCCGCCGCCGCTGCACGTGCGCGTGTAACCTGCGTGCAACGGAGGGCAAGGGGCCAGCCACTCGCGTCGCGTGGAGAGGAGTGCCTAGCTTGCAGGGGCGGACAGCGCGCGGGCGCGGACGCGGGCCCAGCGGCTGATGGGGCGGCAGGGTAAGCCGCGTTAATGCAGGGCAGCATTGTGCACCTGTTCAGCTCCAGCAGGCCGCCGGTGTAGGGGCGGGTGGTCAGGCAGGCCTCCACCACCTGCACTCCAATCTCATAGTAGAAGTCTGGCGTGGCAACAGAGGAGGAGGGGAGGGAGGGAGAGGAGGAAGGATGGGAGGAAGAAGGTGCGAGTGAGCACGAGGTCGCGCCAGCGGGAGCGCCGCGGGGGGGCAGCGGTGGTGCGCGTATGCGCACAGCAGCCGGCAGCGCCGCGCGGCGGCTGGCTGGGTGGCGCCGGCGGCCCCACCTCCAAATCCCAGCAGCTTGTTCCATGTGCCCTTGTTGGAGGCCAGAGGGTCCACGCCGATATTGGCGCACCTGCAAGGTGAGCGCCGCAACGCAGCGAGCACAAGGAGGGTGGGGCAGACGGGGGCGGCAATCCACAGGATTAAGGGGTGCTGACCACCACATGGCGACGTGCCGGCGCTCCCACTGCATGAGCGAGCATGCCGGCCGCCACTCACGGCCCCACCGACCCCTCTGTGTGGCCAGCTGTCATAGGAACAGCATCCAGTCAGAGCAGAGGACCTTGAAGAACCCTCACATGGTATGGAACTGGGCACGGAACACGGGATCACGCCGGATGTCTGCCCGGTACCGCAGCGCAAACTCCTCCAGGCTGGTCTTGAACGTCGCCATCTGGAGCAAGGAAGCAGCGTGACGGCAACAGGGAGCGTGGCAATGGGGACGTCCGGCGCATGCGATGGCGCTGGCCTCGGCGAGTGCATGGCGCGCGTGCCCTGCACCTGCGCACGCATCAGCTCCAGCTTGGTTTGTGCCACCTGCTCCCCAAGCGCTTTAAACTGGTCCTGGGAGTTCGTGAAGGAAAGGGGAGACCAGAGCAAACGGGCTGGGGTGCAAGGGCGTGGCAGGGTTGGCGGGGACAGCGCATGCGAGCGTGCAGTGCCTCACCCGCGCCGCTTGCGTGCGCTGCAGGCCCTGGATGCCCGGCCTTCTCCGCATGGCTGCTGGTGGGGTGCTGCTGCGCGGAGAAGAGGCAAGGCGGGAGGCCGAGGTGCGGCTACCGCGGACGGGCGGGCGCCGGGAAGCAGGTCGCCTGCGCTCCACTCCCTGGCTCTGCTTTGCCAGTGATAATCACGCTTGGACTGCAGAGAACGCCGGGTCGCTCGGAAAAAAAACTGGCAAGGCAGCTTGGCTCACGAAGAAGTGATCTGCAGCATTCACGCGCCGGATCTAAAAGCCAGCGATGCGGATGTGCAAAGAAGAGAGCCAGGTGGAGGTGAGGTGGTCGTGGTCCCCGCCCGGCAGGCTGGGAAGGGAGGCTGATGGCAGGAGCTCGCTGCAGACTCAGCAGCAAGCCTCACCATCTCCTGCGGCAGGGCCAGCACAAGAGGGTCATGGGGGCGCGAACGTTTCTTCAGCAGATGAGGAACCGCCGCCACCACAGCAACAACAGCCGACTCCTGCGCATGACTGTCGATTGATCGGCTGCAGTTGGGGTCCTCCTCGTGCTTTCGCCTGATGCCAGGTCCTCGGTCAGGATTGCAAGAGTGAGGGAAATGGAGGACATTGGCCAGGTAGAAGGTCGTCGGCAGGCGGGTGGGCGTGTGAGGGGGCGGGTAAAAGTGAGTCTCTCTCTAGTCCCGCAATCGCGGTCTCGTTTCTCCATGCTGCCACGATGTGGCTGGCCATCGCCATCACGGTTGTGGCGAGCACGGCCTGCAGCGTGGGCAAGGCGCTGCAGAAGGAGGCCACGCGGCACCTGCCTGCGCTCAGCCTGAACTTCAAGATTATGCAGCAATACCTGAACAGCCGGACGTGGCTGGCTGGGCTGGGTGCCGACCTCAGCGGCGGGCTGCTGCAGATCGCCTCCTTCGCAATGGCTCCGGTGCGACGGTGGGAATGGCGCGGGGGATCGGCAGGTCCGCAACTCAAGCCTGTCCACTCGCGGCCCACCTGTCGCCACAGGTCTCGGTCGTGCAGCCCGTGTCTGGAGTGGGCTTGGTTGGCCTGGCCGTCTATAGTCACATGTTCCTGCGGGAGCGGATGGCGGCGTGGGAGTGGGTGGCGGTCGCGCTGGCGGGCCTGGGCACATTGGGCCTGGGCGCCAGCTCCAGCAGCGCGGGGTCACCCCCGCCGCAGGGGCCGCCCGGCGCAGGCGTGGCAGCGGCCGACGCAGCAGTGGCAGCAGGTCAGGCAGCAGCCAGAGACGCAGCCAAGGCAGCAGCCAGCGCGGCCGCCGCGGGCACGGGCGGTGCAGGGCAACAGCTCGCCCAGGCAGCAGTGCAGGTGGCGGCCGCGGCGGCTGTGCCCAGCAAGATGCGCATGCTGGTGGTCATGGGGGTGATGCTGTTGGGAGTGCTGGGCCTGGGAGTCGTGCGCAGGCGGCAGCAGCACCGCGGCCGGCGGCGGGCCGGTGGCGACAAAACCGCGCCCGCGCTGTACGGGCTGCAGGCCGGCGGCTGCTTCGGCCTCAGCGCCGCGTCCTGCCGCATCGGTGCGCGCCGGGTGGCGCGGGGGCCGGGGCGCCAGCGACGCGCCGAAAATGCCGCCGCCTGCATCGGGCTGTGCGGCCACGTGCTGGCGCGCGCCGGCCGGCCCCCTCCATGCCCTCGCCTCTTCCTCCCCGGGCGCAGGCTTCCTGCTCGGCCGGCTGTGGGTGCTGGTGGGCCTCGCCGGCTCCGTCGGCCTCAGCAGCAGCGGCTTCCTCCTGCAGACACGGGGCCTCAAGGACGGGTCCACCGTCGTCGTCTGCACGTGCGCGGCCGTCTCGAGCATGGTCATGGGCGTGGCGGTGGGCCTGGTGGGCCTGGGCGAGCCGCTGCCCCACGGTCGCGCGGCCACTGTGGTCAGGTGGGCGCGGCGGCGACGGCTCGCGAGATGTGATCACGCCCGGGCCAGCACGCACTCGTCACATGGAGGGGCGCCGGCGCCGGCGCTTGCTCGCGTGCGCCCTGCCCTCTGCGCTGGCCTGGCTGAGAGTGCCCCCCTCTGCTCCTTGCTCCTGCAGGCTGGCCAGCTGGGCGTGCATCCTGGCCGGCGTGACGGCGCTGTCCAGCGGCGCCGGCGGCCTCCGCGAGCTCGCTGGCCTGCTGCTGGGGCGGCTGCCGCCGGGCGTGTGGCGCGCGCTGCCGCTGCGACTGGCGGTGAGGGGGCAGGGGTGCCGCCCGGGAGGGGCCGCCGCGCGGCGGCGCCGCCGGCAGACGGGGCAGCGCGCGCGTGGGGCGGCTGCCGCCGGACAAGCGAGGGTTGTGCGCAAGCAGCCGCTGATGGATGGGGCGCGGGCGAGCCCTGTCATTGCCAATGCCCTATATGCTGCAGGTGCGACTCAAGTCATGGACCTCTCACCGCGTGGAGCTGCCTGAGCTGAGCACCGCGCCGCTGCTGCCGCCGCTGCCCAGGTGCGTCGGCTGGGTGCCCCACAGCGCGTGCAGGGCACTTGCCCGCGTGTCGAGCGGGCCCCATCATGTGCCGACACAGTAATGCCCATCGCTCGCCGCGTCTGAGTGGTTTGTGCTGCCCCTGTGTGCCCGCAGCTTGGTGCCCAAGGGGCTGGCCAGGACAGCTGAACCTAGGCACCCGCTGCACGACAGCTGACGCCAGACACGCTTCCGCCATTGGTGCCTGCAACTCTCATGGATGCCTCGCAATTGCTTTTCGCTGACCGAGCGAAGGCCCTTTAGCAATTGCCTCGAGCTCGTTGGTCAGGGAACAGAGGGTGGAAGCCAACCATCCTGCCAGGACCTGCGGCTGGAGCTGTCGGCGCGCGTCCGGACGCGTCCCGCTGCACCGCCTGGCCGCTCAAATGTTGGTGGGCTCTTCTTCGCCCGCTATCCCCGCAGCTCCGCTGTGTCGCGTGTGGATGAGGTTGAATGCTCCTGTACGAGCCTCTCGCTTGGAATTGGAACTGAATCAGGCTGTCGCAGTCGCCCACGATGCAATCGCACGCACGCCCCAGCGTGGTGCTAAGTCTGCTGCTAGCGCTCGTGCCGCTGGCGCTTACGGCCAAGCCGGCGGCGGGAGGCGCCCGCCGCCTGCTGGCCGCCGCGCGCCCTACGCGCGGCCTAGCTGCTGCCACCGATGGCGCGGAGCTGGTGCCTAACAAGGGCGACATCAATGGCAGCCACACATTCTACTGGAGGTCGCCCGAGAATGTGGGGACGCAGCCAGAGCCGCTGGGCACACTCGTACTGTTGCACCGCTGCGGCGGCAATGGCGGCGACTTTTGGCCGCGTTCGGGTGAGCGCTGAAATGGAGCAAACTTGCATAAAATGTGCATAGAGTAGACGGGATGGGAGGGAAGCACAGCTGCGCGAGAGTCGGCAGCAGTCGCACAACCGGCGGTTGGGCGGCGGTTGGCGCTCGGTCGCCCCACCTGTTCCGCCGCCTCTGCGCCCCCTCCTCTCCCCGGCAGACGGCTGCCCCGAGTGCCGCGGCCTGCCAGAGGAGCTGGCAATGACAAAGCAGGCACTGGCACGTGGCTATGCCTTCATCTCTGTGGACAGCAAGGATCGCAGCAGCGGCCCGGGCAGCAAGTGCTTCAGGCGCGGACCACGCAGGGAGCCGGGCAGCCGCGCGAGGGGGCCAGGGCGCCGGCCGGGTGCGGCGCCGGCTGCGCGTGCAACAGGGCCGCAGTCGCCTGGCCCGGCGCACGCCGACTCTCCCAGCGCGCGCCCCGCCCACCCTCCCATTGCAGCATCAAGGAGGACGGCGGTCCCGTGGCGACTGCGATCAAGCGCGTGACTGAGAAGGAGGTGCCCCAGCAGACGGGGCTGCCCATTTACGCGATGGGCGCCTCGGCCGGCGGCTCGCTGGCGATGCAGCTGGCGCGCGTGATGGACATCGACGGCGCCGTCCCCATGGTCATTGGCAAGGTGCGCACGTGGTGGCGGCAGCGCCGGCGCATGCGTTGTGAGGCAGGCATTGGCAGCGACATCACTTTCGCAGCTCTGGGTGGGATGCGGCTGGAGGCGCCTCCACCGCGAACCCTGCAATTCACGTTCCCCTGTGCACCCTGCCCTGGCCTCTCCCCCCGCCTTCCCAGGGCAACCAAGACTGGGGGGCAGACAAACTCAAGTGCGTTGGGTGGGCGGTCCGGAGGTCCTGGAGGTTTGCACGGGTGGCGGCAGGGATTCACGAGCATGCAATCGAGATGCCGCCCGGCGCCCGCCCCGGCCCGCCCCCAATGCCCTCTCCCTTCCCGCCCCACCCCCCCACGCCACATCCTGCATGACAGGAACACGCCCGTGCTGTTCATTCACATGCCCCGCGATACCGGCATGGCCCAAAAGGTGGAGGAGAACATGGGCACGCTCAGCAGGCTGCGCGTCAACAATGCACAGATCCAGGTGGCGATGGGAGCCCGGGGGGCCTTGCAATACCTGTGGCAGCGGAAGCGCAGAGCGACTGCCGCGCGCCACGCTGGCACACGCGCTGCCGCGCCGCCCGCCCTCACGCCCCTCCCCCGCCCCATCCCCTGCCGCACTCGCAGGTCGAGCCGCGCCCAATCTCGGAGACCTACTTTGCCACTCGGTCCCCTCTCATCAGCGAGCGGCTGAGCGCCGCGTTGCACGCGGCGCTGGCAGAGCGAGGGCTGCTTGATGGCGAGGGCATGCTGACGCAGGACCCCGGCGCGGCCAACAGCACTTTGTTTGCCGACTTTTACGGTGCGGATGGATTGGCGCGGGGTGGATTGAGGGTTGCTGCAGTGGACTATCTGGGGGCAGCGGTGGCCACATCCCGCCCCTGCGGCGCTGCCGCCACTGCAGGCTGGTTGGAAGCGCAGCTGCCGGCGCTGCTGGAGGAGGCGCGGGAGGAGCAGCTCGCACTGCCCTCGTGCGTTTCGCTGAGCGGCAACGCCAGCGCCGGCGGCGGTGGAGAGGGCGGCAACGCCACCGCCACCTGTCTCGACCCCGGGCTCCTGCGCGTGCACGTCCGGTGGGTGGGCCCTGGTCCCTGGTGCGCGGCGGTGTGCTGCCCATGGCAGCTTGGCGGGCGCACTCTCTCTGTCCCAGGCATCGCACAGCCTCCCTGCCCCACGCCGCACACGCAGGCAAGGCCTGGAAGTGGCGTACGCCGACCACGAGGCAGTGGGCGACTGGACCGACGCCGCGCTGGCCTGGCTGGAGGTGAGAAGCACTGTGTTGCCTACACCGCTCTGCCCGCAGATGCGAGGCAGGGCCTGGGCCCCGCCCCCGCGCGCTCTGTCTCCTGCCCACGCCCTGCTGAGCGCCGTCTCCCTGCCCTCAGCGCTTCCCCCGCTCTGTGCTCGCAGACGGGCGGGCAGGCGGACATTGGCGAGTTGGCCGCGAGGCTGCGCGTTGACAACATCGCAGCGATGACGGGCAGCCGGTTGCCGCCCTGCGCGGGTGGCCTGCCCACCTGCTGCCCCGCCAGTGGCAGCGTGGGCACGTGCGGCGCGGCCGGATTCTATGCATGTGCTGCCGTGGGCATCGCGCCCGCCGCGTTCCTGGCCTGCCCGGAGGGGCTGGTCTGGGATGCTGCGCGCAGCACGTGCGCCCAGCCCGGCGAGCGGGCCTGCCAGGCGTGAAGGCGCAGCGGCGGCGGAGGCAGCGGAAGGAGCCGTGCAACGGCACGGTAACCCATGTGTTCGCCCCCCCCTTCAGACAGCACTGCAATTTGATTGCTAGATCACTTGAAAATTCCGCTCCACACTTTTTTTTGTTTCGGGTGCTGCCGGTCTGCTGTGGTTGTTATCCACGCCGCCTGAAGCGCGCGGGCTAACCGACAGGCCATCACACTCTCCTCAGCGCAGCAGGCCTGCCGCCACCGCGCTGGCCGCCAAGATGCGCAGGGCATGGTTGGGCGTCAGCTGCAGGTGCTCCAGCGGCTGGGCGGTCATCGGCGAGGTGGGTGCGAGGCCCTCTGCCTGCTGCCGCGCGATCCAGGCTGCGGGCGGGGGGTCAGGAAGTATTGGGCCCCTGTGTGCCTCAGCTTCTCGCCTCACAACCACAACTCACAAACTCATGCCTGCCGCACAACGCCAGACCCTGCTGCCGCCAATGCCCGCCTCACCCTCGATTGCAGCGCGTTCGTACGTGCGCCTGTCTGCCACCACCACCGGGTCGCGCATGGGCTCCTGGGCGATCGGGCACACGAGCTCAAACAGCGCCGCCCCGATGAAGCCTGCCCTGCCGCCACCTGCTGAAGCAGCAGGCGCTCCCTCGTCGCCTCCAGGCTGTTGCGGCTGTTGAGCTGGGCCAGCCGCCGAACTGGGCACCGGCAGTGCCTCTCCAGCTGGAGGGCTTGCGACGGCTGCAGTGCCGGGGCCGGCGCTGCCGCAGACGTCTGCCGCTGTAGCCTGGGACACCCCCATCTCCTGCGTCAGCTGCGCCAGCTCTGAGTCAGCCTCGCCGTCAGCGGGCGCCGCTGCCGGGCCTGACTCCAGCACCTCTGCATCCACTGCACGCGCCACGTGCTGGCCTGCTGAAGGCGTGCTGCTGCTGCCGGCTTTGTCCACAGCCGTGGGCGCTGCACGCGTCGCTGTTGCCCCCCTTCCCCCCTGCTTCTTCTTGTGGCGCCCGCTGCTGCCCGTGCCGCTTGCACTCAGCATTTCGTGAGCTGGTACTGCGATTCCCGCCTGAGGAGGGGCAGGCGTGTGCACCTCCAGCTCTCCGCGCTCCTGCGCCGGCAGGGCCGCAGGGCTCCCAGCATCGTCTGCCACTTCCGCTGCCTCTGTGTGCGGCTCCTCGTCGTGCTGCCCTGCCGCCGCAACAGCAGCGCGGCGCCGCGCCTTGTGACGCTGGCGCCTGGCGGCTTTGGTGCTCGCCTTGGCCGCCTGCTGCGCTGCACGCCGCTCCTCTTCTGCCAGCAGCTCGGCGGCGGCAGCTTCTGCCCGCTGTTCAGCTGCGACTTTCTCCAATACATCTACTAGTGCAGCGGAATCCTGCCTAACTCTGTCCCTGCTGCTCTGCTGCGCAAGTTGCTGCAGCAACGGAATGCCGCCAGCCGCGATGATGGCGGCCTGTATGGCAGGTTGCCCGTCAGCCAGGACATCAAGCGCGGTAGTGGCCGCTTCTTGCCCCGCTTCTGCACAGCCGCACAGCATCCGAAGCAGGCGTGGGATGGCGCCGGCAGCTGCGATGGCAGCTTTGCTGTGCTCGTGATGGCCAAGGCTGGACAGCAGCTGTGCAGGTCCCGACTGGGTGTGAACACAAGTGGCATCCAGCAGGCGGACTGCAGCTGGAATGGCGCCGGCAGCTGCGAGGGCATCTTGGTTGGGCTTGTACGAGGCGAGACTGGCCAGTGCAGCGGCGGCAAACTGCTGCGTGACTGCGACCGGTGCGTCCAGCAGGCTGACCAGGGGCGGGATGGCGCCGGCAGCTGCAATGGCTGGAATGGAGCTGTTTCTGGCACTAGCAAAATCATGTAGCAGCCAGGACGCTGCTGTCTGGCCTGGGGAATAAGCACCGCCCAGCAGGTCAACCAGGGGCGTGATGGCAGCCTCGGCGGCGGAGAGGATAGCAGACATGTTGGGCTTGTGTCTGGTGAGGTGTGCCAGAGCCACAGCTGCTGACGCCTGTGTGAAAGGCTTGGAAGCGGTGCTCAGCAGGCGAACGAGGGGCGGGATCGCGCTGGCGCCGACCTCCCTGCTGGAGCCGCTTGTTTGAAATACGGTGGCCAATGCTGCAGCTGCTGTTAAGCGGGCATCCTCCGTAGCTGCATCCAGCTGGCAGACGAGGAGCGGGATGCCGCCGGCGGCTGCGACCACGTCTGCATTAGAGCAGCTGCCGCGAGAGAGGTTGCGCAGTTGATCGACTGTCGCCGCCTGCGCTGCCTCGTCGCTGCTGCCCAGCTGCGCCACCAGGGCAGAGATGACAATCTCCATGGCGACAGGCCTGCAGCACATGAAATGAGGTGCAGTTACGTTGTCGTGTGCCGCCCGCCCCTCGGCCAGCGCGCTGCCGCCTGCCTCGATCACCCAGCCCGCTGGCTGTTCCGCTCTGTGATCACGCTGCCAGCAGCAGGAGCGAAGGGAGGCCCCAGGAGCGCAGCCTGCTAATGGGTGGGAGGTCCAAGGTCGTTCGAGGTGTGTGAGATAGTAGAAGGCCAGGGGACAGAGGAGGCGGGCTTGGAGAGATGAGCCAGCAGAGGCCTGCAGCTGTGGGTTCAACCTGCCCTGCGTGCATTTCCCCGCTGCTCGTCGTCGGCGCTACACACAATCGACGACTACTCTCCCTCAACACAGCTTCCCCCCAACGAAAGCTTACAGCGGCGCAGCAATCACACAAGCCAGCAGGCTGCACAGGCGAGAGCATGGCCATGGCACGGGCGCGATGCTGCCGGTGTGGCCTAAGCCATTCGGCACGTGACCTCGCGCACGAGGCCGCCGGCCCCCTCCTCGTCTTCCTCGTCCTCCTCCTCCCCCTCCTCGCCGCTGCCGCCCTCGCCCTCTCCGCCCCTGCCGGCGCCGCGCGTGGCCTGCGCCACCAGAGCGTGCAGCAGCTGCGGGTTGTCTGCAAGGCGCAAAGCACGGGACGACACGAAGACCGGCGCCTCTCAGCCCGGTCTCTCTCGCAGGTGCAGGCCGAGGCTCAGGCGACGTGCACGCACCGCGGGAGCGCGTGCCGCCCGCAACAAGGGCGTGCGGCCCAGCACGCTACACCCAGCGCCGGGCCGCCCGCGCCGGTCCTTCCCCTGCCCTGCCGCGCCCCGCCCCTGCCCACCCGTCAGCGCCGCCAGGATGCGGGGGTCGATGCCTCGGATCACCGTCGGCCCCTCGCGCATGCGCTCCTGGTTGCGCGCCACGAGCTCGCGCAGGTCGCCCCCCGGCGTCGGCGGCCCCTGCGGCGACCAGACCTGCGGGGTGGCAGCGGGCCGGGGCACCGGGTCGGGGCGCCGAGCGCCATGCCCTGCCACCTGATTCTGCGTTCCCGCTGCAGCTAGCGACGCAGGCATGCCGGGAGGCCCTGTGGCCGCAGGGCCCTATCTGACGTCTCTGCCACTGTCCCAGTCCCACCACAGGGGACTGCGACCACCCACCTTGATCGTGTGCTCGATGCCGCTGGTGGCGAGCACAGGGAGGCACGGGTGCGGCGCGATGCAGTTGGCCACTTCTTCGTCCGCCTCGAGCACCCTGCGCGGGCGCAGCAGACGGGGGTGCCGCAGCGCGCTCGGGCACGTGGGGGGCGGCCGCGCATGACGCGCGCGTGCGGCGCCGCCCCGCTGCCTCTTGCGCACGCCCCCTGCATGCGACGCGGGCCCGCCGCCTCTGCGCACCCTCCTGCAGCCGCCACGCTGCCGAACCACCACTGCGCTGCCACCTGCGCTCCCCTCCCAAACAGATGTCGATCTGTCTGAACTTTCCTCCTCGCCCCAGACCCTCCCTCGTGCGCACACCTCCCCTGCCCCACCTGGCGGATAATCTGCCCCTGCGACGGCTCCTCTGCCCCTCTGGCAGCCTCTCCCTCCACCCCGCCCCACCTGACGGCCTCGCCGGTGGCCGCATCGTAGATGCAAACGCGGCCGTCGTCGGAGCCGGCGGCCACCAGCTCATCCCCGGCACCGAGGAAGACGGCCTCCTTGATGTCGGTCTGGAGGGATATGGGATGGTGGTATGGGGTGGTATGGTTGTTTCAGGATGGGGTGGGGGATGCAAGGAATGGAATCGGGGCTGGCAGGAACGGTCGCCGGCGGCGCATGCGCCCACCTGTACGTTGCAGTGGCCCACGTATCTGTGCAGCATGCGGCGCCCGCCCTCCAGCGCACCCCACAGGCTCGGCAGCTGTGGCGGCGCCCCCCCCGCCCCCCCGTTGCCGCCTTCCGCGGCCGCCACCTCCGCCGCCGCCGCCTCACGCAGCGCCGCCGCATACTGCTCGTCCGCGCCGAGCGGCGCCACCCTGCTGGCTCCTCCGCCCCCTCCGCCCTCGCCACCGCCGCTGGCACCGCTGCTGGAGGAGGCGCCGGCGTCGCGGCGGCGGCCCCCGCCCCCCTCCACGCCATCCTCGTCGCGCCACGGCTCCTCTGCGGCGTCATCCTCGGCCCCGCTGTCTGAAAAGTGGAGCTCCATGTGCGTTTCGGCGGCGCTGGCAGCGCCCTCGTCGCCGCGCGGCGAGCCGGGCGCCGCGCCGGCGGACGCCGGCCCCCCTGCCCGCCCCTCCTCCGCCGCCTCTGCCGCTTCGGCGGCGGCGGCCGCCGTCGCGCCCGCGCCCTCGCCCGCCGCGCCGCCGCTGCCGCCGCCGCCCTCGCTGACCCTGTGCGGCCGCTCGCGGCTGAACCCGCGGCGGCGGCGCGTCGCGCGCCGCGCCTGCCGCTGCTGCACCGCCGCCTCGGCCTGCCGCGCCTGCCGCTGCTGCGCCGCCGCCTCGGCCTGCCGCGCCTGCTCCGCGAGCGCGTCCGCAATGCCCTCCTCCAGCTCTGCACAGAGAGATAGACGCATGTGCGTGGCGATGGCATCACGGTGCACGCTGCCAGGCGCAGCCGCGGCTCCAAGACGCGAGGCTCGGGCAGCAGACGGGCGCAGCCGCGGCGGAACAACAAACAGATTTGCCCCGCAACCGCGCCTCCAGCGACCCTCTATCCTTCCTGTCCGCCCCGCCCACCTTCCACGTCGCCCGCCTGCGCTGGAAAGCGCGCCCGATAGAGCTCCGCAGCTGCGGCCGCCGAGCGCAGCAGCTTGCAGGCTCGCAACGCCTGCGCGCGCCTGCGGCGGCGGGGAGGGCCGGCAGCGCGCGGGCGCGCGGCGGGTGTCGGCGGCGCGCGGGCGTCCCCGCCCGCCGGCACGGCCCGCGGCAGCTCGAGCCGGGCCGCCGCACAGGCACTCAAGCAGCTGCCTACTTGTGGCAAACGCACACAGGCGCTCAGGCTGCCTGGCTCGCCTGAAGTAGGCCTTGGGGTTGCGGGGGTCCAGGGCCGCCGCCACCTCGGCGTCCGCCAGTGCCGCGGTGGCGTCGCCCTCCCAGCCGCGCTGCAGCAGCGCCAGGCAGCGGTTCGTGTACAGCAGGCCTGCGCGGGGCGACCCAGTTGGAAGGAGCAGGGGTCGCACGGGAGCAGGAGGGAGCAGGGCGCAGGTGTGGGACGAGCGATTCGGCTGAGGCACGCGTGATGGTGGCGACGGCTGGTGACGAAGCAGGCGGCAGCCGCCTGCTGCAGGGCAGCCCGCCGCCCGCGCTGCAGCGTCACAGGTGGCAGCCGCGCGCACGCCCGCGCTCCACCTACCTGCCCAGGGCGCCGCCCGCAGGGCCTCGCTGTACGCCTCCACAGCCTGCTGCGCTTGCTTGTTAAACAGGTACAGATTGCCGTCTGCCTTTGCTCTCTCCGCCTCGGGCGGAAGCAGCACGGCCGCCACCGCCGCGCCGACCGGCGCCGCTGCCTCCGAGGGGCCAGCCGCCGTGGCGGCGGCGATGCCGCTCGCGCCGGCGCCGGCGCTGGGAGGGCGGAAGATGGCGCTGGGCGCCCAGGTGGGAGGGGGGTGCCCAAACAGGTCTGGGCTGGGCTGCGCCGCTCCCTGCGCCTGCCGGAGCTGCTCTGCCAGCCCTTCAGCCGATGTCGAGGGGCTCACGCCGTCGCCCCCGCCCGCGCCCTGGTGCAGGCTGCCACTGGCCAGCAGCTCGGCATAGGCGCCGGTGCCGGCAGCACGGGGGCTGGCCGGCGCCGCGCCGGCGCCGGTGCGTGCGGTGCCGCCGCCGGGGGCTGCGCCACCCATGCGCACCGCCTTGAGCGAGGCATCTGCTGCCGAGTGGGTGATGTCAAAGGTGTAGGCGTGATCCGCGTGGTAGCTAGCCACGACCTGCGACGGAGCGCCTGCCGTTGTTAGTGACGACGAGGATGCATGCACTCGCAGTGCCCGTGTGACCCAGCGCCTCGTCAGCCTCGCACGCTATGCACTGTGCCCACATCCTTGCCTCCCACGCCATGCGCCGTGCCCACATCCTTTCTTGTTCAGCACGCAGGGCCTCTCCAGCCCCTGCCTCCCCTCAATCCGCAGGCCCACTCGCCTTGTCCCCTCGGTGGCCAAAGGCCACGTAGGTGGTGTGGATCCCACGCCGCCGGCCGCCCGCGCCCTCGCCCCAGCACATGTGCGGCGGCGCCAGCGACAGCAGCGGGACGCCCAGGCCGCCGGTGCGCCCGGGGCCGCCGCGGCGCCACGGCTCTGGCGACGCTGCGGCGGGGGGCAGGGGCGGCGCACAGGCTGACGCCTCGGCTGGCGCGCGCCTCGCTGGAAGGCGCCAGGCTCACAAACCGCCAACCATCGCAACAGCACACCACCGACCAGGCACAGGAGCTGGACACAGGGCACAGGAGCAGGCAAGCACACTGTTCCCCCCCTCGTCCCACCCTCTTGCCACCCTCGTCCCACCTGGCGAGAGCATGCGTCGATCATAGATGCGCACGTACTGGTCCCCCGCTGCCACCGCGAGCTCGTGGGGCCTGCGCCGCACACCAGGCGCAGAAACTTGCACCGCGTTCTGCCGCGGCATGCGAGCAGCGCGCGCGGCCCACACGCGTGCTGCCACTCCCCTGCTACACAGCCGCCCGGGGAGCGGCAGCCGCGGCAGCAGGCTCGGCAGCAAGCTCCAGCTGCAGCTTTGTACGGCAGGCTTGCTGTGCCCCGCACCTGACTGCGTTGAGCGCGAGGCCTTTGAGCTCGAGCGGCGGCCCGCGGCCGCCCCTGGAGCAGACGGCCACGAGGGCGTTTGGTGAGTCGTAGTCTGCCTGCTGGGCGGAGCTGCATGCGCAGGGGGGCCGGGCGGGAGGGAGCGGATCGGAGCGCGTGGGCAGGAAGGCGGCACGGGGCAGGCAGAGGTGGAGGAGGCAGGGGGGCGGACGGTGTCCGGACGGCGCAAGAGTCCCGAGCGCCGGCGCGGCGGCAACGCGGGCGGTTGAGGCGCGAGCGCTCACGGGAGGCGCACGTCAAACTGCCGCAGCACGCCGTCCTCAGAGGCTGCGCCACGGCGGGATGTCGCGCGGCAGGGGGCGCGTGAGGCACGGAGCGCGGGGCGCAGCGGGGCAAGCGGACGGCGGCGGCGGCACGGAGGCAGGAGAGTCGACTCGATCTAGGGTTTAGGGTTTAGGGTTGTCTAGGTTTTTTTAACGAGTTCTTCAACAAGAAGCTGAAAAGAAGCTGGAGCGCGCGTTTGGGTCGCACACCCGACCAGAAGAGGTGGGGGCAGCCTGGCTCCACCTCCACGCCCTGCGCGGCAGAGAGCTCGGGAGCGGGGGAGGAAGGAAAGGCGGCAGCGGCCGTCGGCGCCATCGGCGGCGCGCGCGCCAGGCATCGATCCGCGCCTCTGCCAGCGCCGCACCAAGCGACGGTCACTGCCCGCGCGCGCTGCGATCCCTGGAAGGCTTGCGTGTGCTGTGCTCCTGCTCATGCCCACGGCTTGCTGCATGCCCCCGGCCCGCCTCGCCCTGCCTCTCTGGCCCCCAGCTGCACGCTTCGCCCCAGGCCACCTGCACGCTCCGCCCACGCTCTGCCCTGGGACTCGCCTTGACTCTGCCACGATGGCAGGCATAGAGCGTGGTGTGGCAAGGCACGCGCACGGCACCCGCCTCGGGGTGGCGCCGCATGGGCGCGGCGGCGTTCCTGGGAGGCAGGGCACAGGCGAGCATGGGGTGGGCGGGTGGACGGGCAGGTGGGTGAGCGTGGATGTGGTGTAGAAGCACGACATGCGAGCGGATGTAGCCTGCACCAGCGGAAGCATCAATTGGTGGCAGCTGCACGCACTTGCGGGCGCTGGAGCGCATCGCTGTCGGCGGCGTGCGCAGCGTGTGCAGCTGCGAGGTTGGCAGGTGGGCAGGATGTGGGCAGGCCAGCCCTGCTGCCGCTCCGCGGGCCACCAGCTCGGTCGCTCTGCCTGCCTCCTCGCGTGCCATCCTGCCCACCGCTCCCGGCAGGCCCGTTTTGGCCTGCTTTCAACACTTTTGGCTTCCCTCGCCCTTCACCTGCACAGTATAGTCCATCGCGCCAGTGACTAGCTGTGTGTCATTTGTGGCGGGCAGCCAGCGCACGCCGAAAATGTTGGCCTGCGGCGGGAGGCGGCGGCGGGGAGGGGCGGCGTCGAGCAAGGGGGGGGGGGAGGCAACGCTGGATGCGCCTCATCCACATCTGTCATGAGCCGCGGGCGCTGCCGCTGGACGCGTCGGAGAGGGACCCAAGGGCGCTACACCCTCTTCCCCCATCCCTCCCCTGCCGGCGCGCAGCTGCACCGGGCGAGAGCCCACCTGGTGAGAGGTCTGCACCATCAGCGGCGCCAGCTGAGTGTCGGGGTAGTGCCACAGCATCACCTGCGGCCGGGGCAGGGCGCATGGCGAGGGAGTGGGCGCGCAGGCGTGAGAGGAGCGGCGAGAGGGGCGGGCCAGTGTGTCCCACACTGTCGGTGGCGGCAGGGACCGCGCAGCGGGTGCAGCGCGACCGTGCCCAGCAGCCCGGCAGCCAGCACGAGCGGTGGCCCAGCGCCAGCAGCAGTGTCGCTGCACCCACAGTGCGGTCGTCCGAAGCCGACGCCAGCATGGTGCCCGCTTCGTTCCAGTGCAGGCGGTTGACGCAGCCGCTGTGGCCGCGCAGCACCGTCTCGACCGTCAGCTTCCGCGCTTCCCCGGGCGTAAAGGCGGGCTGCGCGCCGCCGATGGGGAATGGGCCGCCGCCGGCGAGCGCCGCGCGGCGGCCGGCCGCCTGCACAATGCGCACAGAGTGCAACGTGTGGGTTTCAAGACATGGCGCGGAGTTGGGCGCAGCTGCCGCCGCATCCCTCCGGGCCAGGCGGGCGGGCGGTGACCAGCCTGCCCGCGCTGCTGCACGATGGCACCCCCGATCGGGCGGTTCTTATCCCCGAGTCGTTTCAGGGCGCGGGAGCCGCGAGGGGTGGCAGAGCGGCCGAGAGGCGTGTCGCTACTGCACCTGGGGCGAGCCAATCTCCCGCCGAAGCGTCGTGTTCAGCAGTTCCATCTCTGCCAAGTGTGGGGTTGCTGCCTACGAGGCCTTAGAGACCCCACCGTCCCGACATTTGTGAAAGAGACGCCCCTGCGGCAGCTTTGGATGCTTGAGAATCTCGCAGTGCAACAGGAAGCGTAAAACTGGCACAGGATTGTGAAAGCTCGGTCGCTGCCGTCCGCCACACTGGCGCCGGCGGGAGGCGACGACAGCGTGCATGCTCACTATTGCTGCGTGGGTGTCGGCCGCACGTGTGCCCCATGGCGCCCCTCCTAGGCTAAGCCTGTTGTCTGCTGGCGAGCTCATGCTGCATTGGAGGTTGCCCTGAAGGCGGCGCTCCACGATCGCCAGACCCGCACAGACCCAATTACATACATTGCGGCGCATGGAGTGGCCCGCCCTACCGCCCCAGAGCGGCAAGTCTGCAAATAATACCAGTAGAATAGAAGTAACCAACGAGGGTGTTCAATTCTGCAGCACAATGCACATCGACCCGCCGCGCCGTCACTGGGCGGGAGGTGGGGGAGGGCGCCCCGCCCCAATGCATCCCATTGGGCCAGCCATACGCTCTTCATTTCCGAGTGTCGAGTGCTACATTTACGGCTTATTTACATTTAATCTGCCATTTCCGGCAAGAGAGGGCAGCATGCTTGCTCTTGCCGGCCAGCCCGACCTGCTGGAGCGTGGAATTGCGTTTCACCAAGGCGTGTGGAGCTGTCACCGGCAGTTGCCGCTGCCGCCGCCGCCGCCCGCATCCTGCCCGCATCCTGCACTCGCCCGCCTGCTGCACTGAGCCCACCTGCTGCCCCGCTCCTGCTGCAGGGCCCTCCTTTTACCGCCCCCAGTCCTGCTTCTCCCGCGACCTCGCTGTGCTGTCGGCGCTCATACACAGGCAGGAGGCCGACGGCGGCCGCCTGCGGGTGCTGGACCTGATGGCTGGCAGGTGCGAACTGATGAACGGTGGTTTTGAGCTGCACTGCGCACCCATAGAGGACGAATGAGCGAGTAACGTCCTTGCTCTGCAGTGGCATCCGCGGGATGCGCTATCTGCAGCACGCGAACGCAGGTGAGGCGACGTGGCAGATCGCCATCCGCCTCCCTACGCGCTGACTGGTGCTGCCGCTTTCTGCATGGCCTGCAGACGCCGTCTGGTGCAACGACCTTTCCCTTCGGACCCAGCCCGCCCTGCTTGCCAATCTTGGCGCGGCAGTGGAGGCGGCCGCAGGCGGCAACGCTGTCGCCGCCAGGCAGGCGAAGGAGATTGACCTGCCGCTGCTGGGGCCGGCGTGGCTTTGGGCAGCGGGCCCCGGCCGCCCCTCTTGCACACTGTCCCACCAGGAAGCGTCTAGGCGAGTGCTCTTCGCGAGTGCTCTTCGCACATCTCGCCTGGCAGTCTGCCTGTGGTGCATCATGCCTCATGATGCCACGCTGGGGACACACTCAGGTCTGGCATGCAGTCGCCCTCCACCCCTGCTGCTACCGCACGCACGCTCGTGCGGTGGCAGGGCCTCCTAGCAGAGGCTCTCCGCCGCGTGCGCCCTCTACTGCCCCCTGCAGGCTGCTCGCGTGGTGCGTGCTGGCCAGCGAAGAGTTTGATCTGATCGACGCTGACAGCTTTGGCTGCAGCCAGCAGCGCTTTCTGGGCTTGGCGATGGAGGCCCTGGCCACCGGCACAGCGCACGGAGCCCTGCTGTGCCTCACCTCCACCGCGGGTGGGAGCTGCGGCATGCGCGTTGTAGTGGTACCTGTTGCCGGCCCCCGCAGTGCATGCCCGTCGCTGCGCGCTCGTGCCGACCTGCTGTGTGCCGCGCGCCCTCGCGCCGCAGGCCTGGTCGCGGGCGGCAACGCCCCGGCCGCCGCGTTGTCTGCGTACGGCGCCGCCCTGGCGCCCGTGCCCCACGCCAATGAGCAGGGGCTGCGCGTGCTGCTGGGCCTCGCCTGCCGCGAGGCGCTGGCGCGGCACCTCCTGCTCGAGGCGAGCAGGGGAGGATCTAGGGGAGGATCTAGGGGAGGATCTAGGGGAGGATCTAGGGGAGGATGGGAAGCGAATCTCCCACTGCGCGCGTGCAGGCCACACGCCCAGCACAGCCCCTGCGGCTGCTCGCCGCCAGAGTGCCCGACTCCTGTACCTGGGGCCATCCCTCGTGCAGCCCCTGTGGTCGCTCTACTCTTCCCACGGCCCAGTCTTCCGATGCATGCTCAGGCTGCGTCCCGCCGCCAGCGCGCGGCAGGTGGAGGAGCAGCAGCGGCATTATGGTTTTCTCCGGCACGACACTGCCACCGGGGAGAATGAGGTGCTGACTTGGCAGCAGCTGGGCAGCTGTGCCTGCGGTGGCGGCGCCGAGCGCGGCAGCGGCGGAGAAGGCGCGGAGGCCGGGCCCGCCGGCGCGGCTGCCGCCCCAGCCGCCCCGGCCGGTGGCGCGTGGCGGCGGCACCGGCTGCGGAAGGACTCGAACGGCCCTGCGAAACGCTACCTGGTTTCGGGCCCGCTGTGGACTGGTCCGCTGCAGGACGGCGACCACCTTCAGCAAGCGCAGGCGCTGGCGGAGAGCAGGGGGTGGATGGATCATGTGGACCTGGGGCCGGTGCCACGCAGCGGCGGCGGCGCGCGCGCGCTCGGCGGCCTGCTGGCGCTGCTGGCGGGCGAGGCGGACACGGCGCTGATGCCATGGCACGTGCGCTGCGATGACGTGGGGCGCTGGGGCCGGCTGGAGGGGCCCCCCGGTTCAATCGCGCTCGTGGGCGCGCTCCGCAGCAGGCGAGCACCCGCCTGCTGTGGCATCGCGCTGCGCGCATGTTGCTCTCTGCAGCCCATCGACGATCCATCAACTCCCCTTGCCGCGCAGGGGCTATGCTGCAGCGCTCACCCACATTCACCCGGGCGCCGTGCGCACAGACGCGAGCATGCGGGCGGTCCTAGACACATGCCGCGATGCGCTGGGAATCAGACAGCGGCAGGATTAGGCGAGACAGCGGCAGGATTATGCGCGTTGGAAGTGGCGGGGAACTTCGCCACCGCGGTGCGACCAAAGAGTCGGCAGCTGGGCCCGGGTATGGGGCGATGCTTTGGGTGTTAGCAAGCCCATGTTGACTTGTTATTGGTAACGCTCATTCAGAATGCCCTTCAGCGCCGCGCCGTCGGGCGGACCATGCCTCGGACTTATCCTCACTGTGCTGCTGCTAGGACTGCCGACCAGGGCCGCCGCCCAGGGCTCCTGGAAGATCGGAAGGGCCTCGTTCTATGTGAGTGCTGAGGTTGCTGCGAGGGTCGAGCCACCGTGGCGCAATGCGGCGATGCTTGGATCGAACGCCGCCGCATCAAGCTGCCAGCATGCCTGCCCCCTTGCCGATGCTTGCAGGGCGATGATGGTGGGTCGATCCATGTGAGCACGGGAGCGGCGTAACTGCTTGCGAGCAGCACCAGCACCCCGGGGCGGCTGGAGCATCGGAGTGGGTCAGCGGCGGTGCCTGCATGAGATGTCGGTCGCTCGCCAATGTCCTTGCTTCTTTGCTGCGCAGAATGGCAACGTGAGCTGGGGCAAAGTGCGCAGACTCTGTAATCTGGGGCTCGCGAACATGCACTTGTATGCCGCAACATGCTGTGGGGCATGCACTCCCTTGGCGTGCAGTGCGGTTTCGGCTACCAGTACCCCAATGTAGGCACTGGCTACGACGTCGCCGCCGTTGCCGACGCCTCCCCCGAGTTTGCCGGCTCCTGCGGGTGAGGAGCAGGCGCCAGGCGGCAGAGCGCATCTGTTTGGCCTCCTGCTGCTTGTGTGCACGGCGGTGCTGCGTAGGGGGCCGCTCCCAGCTGACGCGCTCCCTCCCCTGCGTCGCAGGCGCTGCTACGAGGTGCGGTGCCAGGCGCGCACCGTGGTCGACGGGTACGGCAACAGCGTCGATCGCAGCGGTGTGTGCAAGGTGGGCCAACAGAGCGTGGTGGTGCGCACCGTCGACAGCTGCCCCTGCGTCTATCCAGCGGTGAGCGAGGCTCGAGGGGCAGGGTGTGCTGGGTACAGGGGCAGAGGCAGCGGCGTGGCCGAACGTGGGTGTACCAGCCTGCCTGCGGCACCAGCTGCTCGTCACGCACTGTGCAATCCCTGCTCTGACCCACGCCTGCCACCCCCCTGCCCCCGCCCCGGCAGAATGCCTACTCCAACAAGCGCTGGTGCTGCGGCGACAACGCGGGCACGCAGGGCACGCACCTCGACCTCAGCATCTGGGCATTTGAGAAGCTGGCTGATCCTGAGGTGCGCACCAGCAGCTTGTGCTGTCCCCCATCACCCCATGGGGGATGGGCCTCTACCAGGGCAGCTGCTACATGCCAATGGCATGCTGGCTGCAGCGTTCAATCTCCCGCTGCATCTGACATTGTGCAATTGCTCCAACCCACCGTGCACTCCTGCTCGCAGTATGGCGTCATCGGCATCGAATGGCGCCGCGTGCCCTGCTCCTACCGCTCCCCCAACCCCGCCCCCGCGCCAGACAGCCCCACCCCCATGTACGAGGAGCCCCCTGCTGGCGCACCGCCCCCCAGCGCCATGCTGTACGTCAAGCGCTTCGACGACGGTGGAGGGTCGCAGGGTGAGCACCTGGGCAGGCGAGACGCTGCTTCCATGACCACGCGCGCGCTGCCCTCCCTCCCTCCAGTTGTCACGCGCGCCCCTGCTGCCCCGCCGCCCGCGCCCCCTGCTGCCTGCCTGCAGGCGCAGTGAAGCAAGTTGCACCCAGCAACGCCGCCTCGTACGCCGACCAGCCCACCGTCGACTACAGCTCCCTCTTCCAGGGCGGCCAGCCCTACTCCTCCTCAGTGTCCGCCTCTGCATCCGCCTCTGCCTCTGCTGGCAATGGGTGCACCGACACGCCGCCACAGGGCCAAACGTGCCAGCAAGTGCTCGTGAGCGGGGCGGAGCGGGGCGGAGCTCACGCGCGGCTGGCTGCCATGCGTCGCGCACAGGCGGCCGCGCGTGCCTGCCTGTGTTGCCGTTCCCTCGCACTTGGCAGCCTACTGGCCCTCCCGGATGTCCCTCACCCTCCTCCCTCGCAGGACTGGAACAAGTGCGGGGAGAACTATGTCATCGCCGGCACGTACTGCCGCCAGGTGCGGCGGGGGGCGCGCGCGCTCGCCTCGGCGTGCACGCCAGCCTGGGGCGGCGCTGCCCTTGCCCTCCTGCCCTCCTGCCATGGCGCACTGCCAATGCTCGTCTGCCTGGCTGGGCATCCCCGCCTGTGGCAATCCACCCCTAGCTTTCCGTCCCGCGCAGTCCTGCGGCCGCTGCCAGGCGTCGCCCCCCGCTCCTTCGTCCGCATCTGGCCCTTCAGCTCCGTCGCAGCAGAAGCAGCGGGACCAGTATGCTGCGCTGGTCGCTGCATTCTCTGGTGGGGCTCAGGACGATGACTCGGCCACCACCGCTGTGGAGGATGGTTCCGCCGCTGCTCGTGGTGGGGGGTGCGCCGACAGCGATGCCATGTGCAAGCTGAGGGCGAGCCTGGGTGGCTGACGAGGCTTGGGCGGCTGGCCACGCACTGGGGTGTGCTGGTCACTGCCCCGCTTCCGAGCTGGGCCAGCCTCGTTGCACGGCGGCCCCCCTTGGCGACGGCGGTTGGTGATGAGAGGCACGAGCTGCAAGACCCGAAGTGCAGACATGTGCTGTTTATTACTGCTGTCCTTGATAATCCCACTGTTGAGTAATCACATGCGATGTGAACCCCCCCCCCCCCCTTGGCCGGCATGCAGGCCCTGGGCGGGGTGCACGCCCTGGGGCGGGGTGGGTGGCGCCGGCGGCGGGCGTGTCGCGCCGGCGGGGTGGGTGGCGCCGGCGCCGGCGGCGGCGGCGGCAGACGACTGCCGGTTGAACAAGCTCGACAGAGACGCAGCCTCCGTTCCATATGTAGAATCGCTCCCTCTATTCACGACTGTGTTGCGAGCCATTTAGCTGCGCAACGGCCAGGGCGAGCTCTCTTTTACAGACGCCCAACACCTCCTGATAACAACTCGGCTCGCATCAGGCTGTGCTATTTGTGCCGTCGCAAGCAGCCAGGCGGGAGTCAGCTTCGTGCATGGCGCATGGCGCGCTCCTTGTGCTTCCAGTGCGCTGAGTAGCAGGAGTGCCTAGGGCCGTGGCCAGCGCGGCTCGTAGCGCTGGCCAATGGCCACAGCGCACCTGCCTGCCCGCGCTTTGGAGGGCCGCGAGTGGTGGCTGGCATTGCAGCGTGGCCGTGCTCAGGCGGGCGGCCCTGCTCGCGCGGGCTCCCCTGTGCCGCTGTGCGGGCCTGAAGGCATCAGGCGGCTGGATGCAGCACTTTCTGGAGGCTTGGTGTTCAGTCCCGCGCTGGCTGCAGACCTTGGGCTCTCAGAGCTGGCCAGAGCTGCAATGCCTGGCCTGCCAGAAGGGGAGGTTGCACCATCAGTCGGCCCGTCTGCGGCTGGGGAGGAGCCAGCGGCCGGTGCGCTTCCGACTGCCCCGGTCCAGCCACCTGCCAACACGGCGGAGCATGAGTTGGCAGCCAGCCCGGCGCTGCCTCCTGCCCTGGCGTCGCTTCCTGCCCCGGCGTCGCTTCCTGCCCCGGCGTCAAGTGCGAGCCAAGCAGCGCGGCACAGCAGCCTTCAGGTGCCGCTGCAGGAGAGTCAGGCAGGGACCAAGGAGCGCCGCCGCTCCTCCATCTTGGCAACCTCGCAGCAGCTGCTGCGCCGCCTGTCGACGCAGCGCCCAGAGCAGCTGGAAGGGGAGGAGGACGAGGAGGAGGACAAAGGAGAAAGCAGCCCCGGCGCAGCTGGTGGCGGCGAGCGCAGGCCGGCGAACAGCGGCAGCCTGGCGCGCAGCCTGAGCCGGAGCGGTAGCGTGCGCCGCAGCAGCACGCCGGCGCTCGGAGCGCCGGGCCTTGCCCGGCAGAACTCTGCTTCCAGTGCCGGCGAGCGCCTGCCCTCGGCCAGCGCGGTGCTGGCCAGCAGCGAGACCTTCAGCCGCGCGGACAAGGCGTCCAAGGCCTGGCGGCAGATGCGGCAGGCGCAGCGCGAGGCACTGCGCAGGGGTGAGGGGGGCCCCGGCGCCGGCGGCTCCCCCCGCGCCGGCCGCCTCGCCTCGATCTGCGAGCAGCCCGCGGCCGGCGGCGGCGGCGACGGCGACGGCAGCCTGCGGCGGCAGGCGGCGCGGCCCGCGTTCTCGCTGGCCGACTTTGACGATGCAGAGGTGCGCTGAGGCGCAGCCTTGACGGCGGCGGGGGCTGGCAGGGCGTCAGAGCTGTGCCCAGTGCATTGTTGTTTTTGTTGGTTTCGTTCAGTTGACCTGGCCTGCTCTGCAGGTGCGCGACCACATCCAGCGGCTGCTGGACCTGGAGCAGGCACGGCGCTTGGCGGCCGGTAGCGCCCCAGGCGCCCGTCCCACGCGCATCGAGCTGGCGCAGCTGGCCGAGGCGGACCCGCTGCTGCAGGCCGGTGCCTGCTTGACCCTCCGCCCCCTGCTTTGCCCCCGGTCAAGCGGGTGCATGAGCCCGCCGCCGCCCGTCCTGCCTGCCGCCGCCTGCAGCAATGCAAGCCGCCAAAACAGAGGCGCGGTGCGCTCCGCCCCGCAACCCGTACAGGCGTTCCTGGTCACGCGCACACCGCCGGTGCCGCCGGTGCGGGGCGTGGACCCCCAGCCCAGTCGGACGTCCTGCCGCCTGGTGGCGGCGCAGGAGATGCAGGCGCGTGGGCCTTGGAACAACCGCGACCTCGGCCACCTGCGCTTCGCCTGCCGTCGGCTCTGCTCCTGGCGCTGGCGGCCAGGGCACCCAGCCCTTCCCCCTCCTGCCCCCACTCGCTGCCCTGCCCTGCCATCGCAGATGTACTATCAGCAGCAGCGCCGCAAGGCCGGCACCTTCTTCCCCTTCCTGCGGCTGAGCAAAGAGCAGGCTGGCGCGCGCGAGTCTGACGGCAGCAGCATCGTGGTCCCTGTAGGTGCGCCGGCAGCCGGTTGTGCATCTGATGGTGGCAGTGGGTGGTGGTGCTTGCAGGCCCCCCCCGCAAAAGCGCACCGCTCTCACCGGCCCACTCTCTGCGGTGCGCTGCGGCGCAGAGGGGGCCGCGCCCAAGCCGCGCAAGTCGCTGCGGAGCGTCGTGAGGCGTAGCATCATGCTGAGTCAGGTGGGGCTGAGCAGGCAACACAGCCTGTTTGGTGGGAAGAACAGCTGTCGATATGCTCCGGGAGCGCCCGCTTGCGCAGCTGAATCTGAGCTGGCGCAGCTGAGTCGTTAGCAAGCAAGCGCACTGGTGAACCTGCGCGCGCGCAGGTGGGCAGCATGGCGCACGAGTCGGCTGCAACAGTGTGGGCCCGGGACCGTACCGCGGCCGCCGCGACGGCGGCAGAGGCAGAGATGGCACGGCGGAGGGCGGCAGCGGCGGCGGCAGCAGCGGAAGCCGCCAACGGAGCGGGCTGCAGCGTTGCTGCCCAGCCCTCCTCAGTAGCAGTGCCGAGCCCGCTGCGCAGCCCGGGCCAGCAGGGTGGCGAGGCATCAGATGCGCTGGCAGGCGCCATCCTGCAGCTAGTGGTGCAGCAGCGGGCGGCACATAGGAAGGAGGGGGAGCAGCTGGAGGAGGAGGGGGAGGAGCACCAAGAGGCCGAGGGCGCAGCGAGTGGCGGGAGCGGTGGACGGCACGCGCAAGCCTCGCCCTTCCCTGCGCTCAAGCTGGGCAGAACGGCTGGCCGGTGGCAGCTGCGCGCAGCACGCAACACCCCACCCAGCACGGGCGCCGCTGCGTGGGAGCACGAGGAGCGGGAGCGGCGCAAGGGCGCACTGCTGGCCAAGTGGGGGGGCGTGCAAGCGCGGCTCCCGCCGCCGCCGCCTCCCTCGGCGGCGACGACACTGGGCGGCGTGGGTGGAGGGGGTGCTGGCTGATGCGAGCAAGCCATGCCTTGGCAGGTGTCAGCTGCTGCGATAGGTCTGTAGCACGGAGCGATCCGATCAATGGTTGCACTCTCCTAGCTGAGCAAGCAAGCAGTTCGCAGCGGGGCGGAGAACAAAAACGCGAGCTCAAATCATCGTCGGCGCGGCGCGTGGGCGCCCGCCCATCCAACAGCTGTTCAATGCGCCGGCGCCGCCCGCCTCGCAGAGGGGTGGGGGCCAAGGCGGGCCGGGGACGGGGTGGGGCGAGACGTGCGCCCGCCCGCAAAGAAGGTAGGAAGTATAGGAATGAAAGGTGAAAGAGGCGTGTGGCAGGAGTCGTGACGGGGGCGGCGGGAGGCGGGACGTCCGCGCCACCTACCGCCGGGGGGGCGCCTCACTTCTTCTTGCCGCCCTTCTTGCCGCCCTTCTTGCCGCCGGACTTGCTGCGAGGCGAGGCCGCCCTCGTCGCCGCCGCCACAGGCTGCTGCTCCGGCGCCGCCTCGGCCGCGACATGCTCGGGCGCCGCGGGCTGCTCGGCAGCCGCCTCTTCCGCCTCTGCTGCGGGCTCGGGCTCCGCCACAGCCACTGCTGCCACCGCGGGCGCCGCTGCCGCCTCGACGACGGCGGGCGCCTCTGCGACGGCAATCGCGCTGCTGCTGCTGGGCTGCAGGTGCGGGAGGGAGGCGGGCGAGGGCCGGGGGGGGGGGGGGGGGGGGGGGTTCAGCTGCCAGCACGCAGCATGTCGCGGTGGCGTTCAGCATAGGGGCAGGGCTAGATGCCACTAGAGAGGGGGGCCCATGCAATGCTCTCTGCTGCACTGCCCCCCTGCCGCGCCGCGCTGCCGCCGCGGCCCACCTGCTGATCTGCCCCCTCTGCCGGCGCTGGCGCAGACGCCGCCTTAAGTACAGCCTCCTGCTCCTTCAGGGCACGGAACTTGGCCCCCCGCTCCGGCCGCTGCACCGCCGCCGCCGCGCTGCCATCCCCGCCCGCCGCTGCGGCACCCTGTGCAGAGGCGGGCGATGCATGCGGCGGCGCGCGGCGCGTCGGCGGCGGCCGGCGGCGGCGCGCGCGGCCGCGGCGCCACTCCATCTGTGGAGCCGCGCCGCACCGAGGCTCTGCCCCGCCCCCGCCCCACCTCCAATGCCCGCCCCCGCAGCCACCCCCGCGCGGCGCACACCTGCGAGGTCGCCGCCTTGGCCGCCCGCTCCTGCGCCTTCAGAGCCTTGAAGCGCTCCCCCCGGCTGCCGCCGCTGCTGCTGGCACCAGCCGGCGCGCCCGTCACCTCGGTCGCCTCAACGTCGATCGCGCCCGCCTTGGGCGAGCGCCGTGCGCCCAGGTCGCGGCCTGCGGCGCGGCGCGGCAGGGCGGGGGCGGTTCGCGGGCCGGCGGCGCCGGGGCCGACGCGCACGCGGGCGCGGCGCGCGGCGGCGCACGGCCCCTCGTCGGCGCGCCCCCGCGGCGCGGCGCACCCGAGGGCTGGCGGAAGGCGTCCTCGAACGACGGCTGCTTGGGCAAGACGGTGGTGCCCGAGGCGCGCGCCGCCGTCTTGGCGGCAATCTCCGCCTGGAACTTTTGGCGCAGGTAGACCTATCGAGGGGTGGACAGACGGACACAGACGGATTCGTCGGCGTTGGGAGAGAAGTGGGGGGGTGGCGGCAGGCGGCGCGCGGCCTGCGACGCGGTCGCAGGGCTGCGGGGCGGCCGCCGTGCGCGGGGGCGGCACCGCGCCACTAGCCTGCTGCGCGGTGGTGATGAGGTTGTTGGTGAACCAGTAGAGGGTGAGGCCCGAGGGGACGTTGAGGGAGAACCAGCCTGCGGGGGGCGGGGGAGGCCGAGGAGGCCGGTGCGGCTGGCGATGGGGCGCGGCGCCCTGCACGCGCAGGAGCGGCACTCCGGCCGGCGGCGCCCCGCTGCGACCGCCTCTCTGGCGCCATCTCCTCCTCGTTCCTCCTCGCTGCTCCTCTCTCTCCTCCTCTCTCCTCTCTCACCGATCATCGCGGGTATGAACTTGAGGATGACCTGAGTCTGCTGCTGGTTGGGGTCCTGGTTGGCCTGGGGGGAGATCACTTTCTGCGCGGGGAGGGGGGCGGCGCGGGCGCGGCCGTCACGTCGCGCAGGGCGCGCCGCGCTCGTCCGCAGCGGCCGCCCGTGCGCCGTCGCCCCCTCCCCGGCGCACCCCCCTCCCTCCCCCCCCCCTGCCTCATCCACCTCCCAACCCAACCCCAAGCGCCGCTCCCCCCGCCGCCGCCGCGTCTGCTGTCCACCACCTGCTTTCCACCCCGCCCGCGCACCTGGCTGGCATACTGGGAGATGACCAGGAGAACCGGGAGTATGAGGTAGGCGATGGTGTCGTGCCAGCCCAGGGACGGCGCGCCACCGGCGCCGGGGACCAGCCAGCTGATGCCGCCCTGCGCGCGGCGCGGGGCGGGGCGAGGGGCTGGGGCGGGCGCACGCCGGCCGGCGGCGCGCGGCCCCCGCGCGCGGCGCGAGCGCGTCCGGGCCGGGCGGCGCCGCCGCGCGGCCGCGCGCGCCGCCGCCGCTCCCGCGCCCTCGCGGCCTGCCGCCGCCCCTCGCCTCATGCGCCCCGCCCCGGCCTCACGTTGAGCTTGGTTGGGCCCGCGAGCGAGGGGATCCAAAAGAAGCCCTCGGTCAGCAGGCCCTCGTCCGCCACGTTGGACAGCGCCCTGCGCGGGGCGCGCAGCGGCGGCGGGGCGGCGGGGCGGCGTCGGGGGCGGGGGCGGGACGGCGCGCGCCGCGCGCGTGCGTTCGGGGCCGCGTCGACCGACAGCTGGAACCGCACCCCCGGCGGCGGCGGCGCATCAGCGGCGCGCGTCGGATCAGCCACATGTAGAGCCCCACCAAGATGCGGATCGTGACGCAACATCAATCAACTTAACGACAACTGATGAACAACAAAACAAAGTTGGGTTTGCATCGCATCGGCGCCGTGCCTGTAGAGGCCGATGAAGACGGGGATGGTGACGAGAGCGGGGAGGCAGCCCGCCAGCGGGTTGACGCCCGCGGCCTGGTAGAGCTTGGCCGTCTCGACCTGCGGCGCGGCGCCGCGCGGCGCGCGCGACGCGGCGCCCAGTTGGCAGCTGCTGGCTGCCCGCGCACGCGAGCGCGGTGCGCGCACACAGCGCGGGGGCAGGCGGCCCAGCCCCGCCGCGCCGGCCAGGCGCAGCGCCGTGCACCCCGCTGCGCCGCCACTCCGCGCGCGCGCGCGAGCGCGTGCAGCACCCCTGCAGCACCCGTGTGCGCCCACCTGAAGGCGCTCGGGGTCGCTGGCATACTTGGCCTGCAGCTCCTTCACCTCCGGCTGCAGCGCCTGGAGGCTCAGCGTCGACTCGACCTGCGGGGGGCGGCGGGCCCGGGGCGGGGGTCGGCAGGCCGGCGCCGCACGGCGTCCGCACGCCAGACGTGCCAGCTTGGCAGAGTGCGCGTGCCGGCGTGCGGCCCCCCAGGCCCCCAGGCCTCCCCCTTCCCCCAAGGCCCCCGCCGGCGCGTGCACGCCCACCCGCCACACGCTCGCCCACACGCGTCCAGCCGCCCACCTGCTTGGCCGAGAGCGGGTAGGTGACCACCTTCACAAGCACGGTGAGGAGGATGATGGCAAAACCGTACGAGTAGGGCACGCCCACGTGCTCAAAGCCGTCGTCCAGGAGCTTCAGAAAGGACTCGAAGGCTGCGGGGAGGGGTCGGGGGAAGGGGGGTGGGGCCAGGGGGAGGGGAGGGCCGGCGCGCGGCGGCGGCGGCGCGGCGCGCGAGGCGGCGGGCGCGGCGCGCGGGCGCGCCCAGCAGAGCGGGCGCGGCGGCACGGGCTGCAGGCCCGGCCCTCCCTTCGGCCCCCACCTCCCTCCAACCCCCACTGCCCCCGTCCCCCCCGCCCCTCCAGCCCCACCCGTGCTGAACACGCCGAAGAAGCCAGTGTTGCGAGAGGCGGCCTGGGTCGTTGCGTCGGCGACGGCGGCGACGTTGGGATCGGCTGCCGCGCTGGCCACCGCACCGGCCGCGCTGCTCACCGCGTCCGCCGCCGTGTCCGAGGCGCCCGCCGCCGCGTCCGCCAGGTAAAACAGCCGGGTGGTCAGGTGGGCGGCCGCAGAGTCCAGGAACGAGGGCGCCGCGCCAAACGCGTCTGGCAGCTCGCCCAGTGCCGCCCGGGCGGGCAGCAGCGCGCGGCGGCGCAGCGGGCTGCGCCGGTCGCGCACGAGGGGCAGCTGCAGTCCTGCTGCAGGCGTGGGGGCACCGCGGGGCTGGGTGTGAGCAGCAGGGCAGAGGCAGGTGCGGCAGCAATCGGCGGCACGGCATCGGGCGGGCGGTGGCGGGCGGGCCGTCGCTCACTCGCGCCTGGCAGGGGAGACGCCAGTCCTGCCGGCGCTCCCTGCCTGGCCATGGCCTGGGGCCTGCACGCGGGCTGGGAAGCAGCGTGAGGCGCTCTCGTCTCGCACCACCTGCAGCCCAGCCGTCTCCACCTCCCAGCGCACCTGGCAGCCCGATTGATGCACAGCATGTGCTGCATTGTCGCTGGCTGCGAGCACGAGAAGCCGAGACTTGCGGCTGTGTTGCTAGGCACCCTGCAAACCCGGCAGGAAGCTGGCGGTCAGATGTCGAGGGCAGATCGGCGACACTAGCGCAATCGGCGTTCTGCAGCCGCTGGATGAGGCGCCTCATCCACGCCGTCCCGATTTCCACCTGTTATGAGGCTCACTCTCCCGTTCTGAAACCTTCAACCTCCTCGATCGCCATCGCAGAAGTTTGCAACTCTCACTTTGCACTTGCACATGCATCGCGCCTGCTGACCTTGCACTCGGCTGGTAGACCGCGCGCATGGCGTGTCCACACATTGCGATGCTCCATCAGCGCAATGTAGCAGTGGCCAGCGTCAGTGGGCGGGGCCTGGAGGCTCCTGCGCCGCTGCGCTGCTGCAGATCGCTGCCTCTGCGAGCGCTGGGAGCGCGGCAGCAGGGCCTAGGTAAGGTCTAGCTCTGCCGCCCGCCAGCCGCCCGCCCTGTGTCTACCTGCACCCCCCTCTGCACGGCACCTCAACCGGCTGCCCTTTGCCCCCTGTGTGCGCGAGCAGCAGCAGGGTTGGCAGCAGCACGCAGCAGGGCGGCGGTGGCACCACTCGCACCGCGGCGGCAGCAGCTGGGCCGAGAGCGGCGGCCCGCCCGCGGCCCGCCCGCGCGAGTGAGCGCGTCGTTCATGCAGCAGGCCGGCGCGGGTGGCAGGCCGGCGCGGCCGCCCTCGCTCATCCAGCGCTGGCGGGCGCTCAAGGTGCAGCTGGAGGGGCGGCGGCGCGCGGCGGCCGAGGCGCTGGCCGCGCTGCCGCCCATCGCAGCGCTGTTCGCCGCCTGGGCGGCGCTGCATGCGGCGCTCGCGCCGGGGTATGCGGCATGGGCGGCGCTGGTGCGGTGGCGGGACGAGGTGGGGGAGGCATACAACGAGTACCTGGCAGGTGGGAGTGCTGGTGGACGCGGGGGCCACTCGACAGCCAAGCTGCGAATTTGGCCAGCACATGCAAGGGCTCCGGCGGCACTGCCGCACGGGACTCGCCACCTCTCGCCCCTTGTGCTACGGCCGCGCCGTCCTGTCAGCGTCGCCCTCTGCCCTCCTTGCCCCCTGCAGCCGAGACCAAGATAAAGTGGCGCTGGTCGCACGTCTATGCCAAGGAGATGGAGTGGTGGGCCCAGGTCCCCGTGTTCGCCTATTGTGAGCCGCAGAGCTGCACGGCCGCAGCGCCTGCGGCGCCCCGCACCACGCTGCTGCGTGCAGCCTGCCTGGGCCGGCCCGGTGCGCGCGCGCGCGCTCCTTGCGGCCGCCGAGCGCCTGAGCGCGCTGGATCGCCGCGCCCCTCTGCATAACAAGAGGGGCAAAACTCTCTTATCTCCCTGTGCAGGGTTTGTGGTGACGCTGGTGTACCAGGCCTTCATCCCCGTCAGCTTCCTCCTCTCGATCGTTGCGCCGCTCTACTTTGCCTGGGTGAGGCGCCGCAGGGGGAGGGGGAGGGAGCGCAGGAGGGGTGGAGAGCTGCGGTTGGAGAGGTGTCTTGCAGAGTGCGAGGGGGTGGTGGCGCGGGCGAGTCCCTTGCTGCGACATGCCCCCCACACACCGACCTGCCCTGCACACCCCCCGCAGGGCGTGTGGGACCGCTGGTGGCTCTCCCCCGTGCTGCTGGCCAGCCTGGCGATCGCGCCGCTCAAGTGGGTGCCCTGGGGCGGCGGCGCCTTCTGCTGGGTCTGGCCCGGCCTGCTGTGAGCGCGCCGCGGCAGCCGGCGGCCGTCTGTCTCTGTGCTGCGCCTCCCCTGGCCGGTGGCTGGTCTGTAACGCCTGGCGTTTGGTCTCGACGGGAGGGGGTGTCACATGGAGGGAGCGGACTCAAGCGCCGCCGTCCGGGGGACAGGCCACCGCCACACATCAAGTAAGCGGATGGAGAAAAGGGCAGGGACAAGAGCAAGAGGGGGTGATGACAGGGGCAGGGGGGTGATGGCAGGGGAGTGCAGTGCCGGATGGGGGCACCGCGGAAGGGCAGCGCCTTAACACATATTACAAGCTGGAGTGTTTCGAGTGCTTGCAGGGGCAGTGCGCATAGCATCTAGCAGCGCTTGCACGTCTTATTGCAGAAGCCAGAGCTACTCAGCCACGCGTTGGCGCACCCGTTGGTGCCGGGCCAGGACGCCCACTGCCAGCATGGTGGCTGCCCCGCAGGGATGTAGTCCGTGCAGGCGCCGCCGCCCGCCGCGCTCACCGCTGTCGCAGAGGCGGTGGCACTGCCACTGCCTCCAGAGGTGCTGGCAAAGGCGGCCGCTATGGCGGCCACGGCGGCGTTGGGCGCCGGCGAGGCGGGGGCCGCTGGGACTGCGGGAGGCGGGCTGCTGGTCCCTGTGGGCTGCTGCTGCTGCTGCTGCTGCTGCTGCTGCTGCTGGCCGCAGCGCCCGCACGTGGCGGCGCAGTAGTTGCCCGCGACCATGAAGCCCTCGGAGCACTTGCCCCAGTCCCGCTGCTGCTGGCACTGGAAGCCACCAGGCGGCGGGGTGTCGGTGCAGGAGGAGGTGCCGGCGGGGGTGGGAGGCGTTGACAAGGGCAACGCCTGGCAGCGGCCGCAGCTCTACACGGGCCAGGAGGCAGGGGCTTATTGTGGAGAGTGACAGGAGGGCAGGGGCAGTGCGCCATGGCAGGAGGGCAGGAGGGCAAGGGCGGTGGACCACCCCAGGCCGGCGCGCATGCTGAGGCGAGCGCCCCCCGCCGCACCTGGCGGCAGTACGTGCCGGCAATGACATAGTTCTCCCCGCACTTGTTCCAGTCCTGCGAGGGAGGAGGGTGAGGGACATCCGGGAGGGCCAGTAGGCTGCCAAGTGCGAGGGAACGGCAACACAGGCAGGCACGCGCGGCCGCCTGTGCGCGACGCATGGCAGCCAGCCGCGCGTGAGCTCCGCCCCGCTCCGCCCCGCTCACGAGCACTTGCTGGCACGTTTGGCCCTGTGGCGGCGTGTCGGTGCACCCATTGCCAGCAGAGGCAGAGGCGGATGCAGAGGCGGACACTGAGGAGGAGTAGGGCTGGCCGCCCTGGAAGAGGGAGCTGTAGTCGACGGTGGGCTGGTCGGCGTACGAGGCGGCGTCGGTGGGCGCGACCTGCTTCACCCCGCCTGCGGGCGGTGGCAGGGGCGCGGGGGCGGGGCAGCCGCGCGCGTGACAACTGGAGCGAGGGAGGGCAGCGCGCGCGGGCGTGGTCGCGACAGCAGCATCCCCGCCTGCCCAGACGCTCACCCTGCGTCCCTCCCTCGCCGTCGAAGCGCTTGACGTACAGCATGGCGCTGGGGGGCGGTGCGCCAGCAGGGGGCTGCTCGTACATGGGGGTGGGGCTGGCTGGCGCAGGGGCGGGGTTGGGGGAGCGGTAGGAGCAGGGCACGCGGCGCCACTCGATGCCGATGACGCCCCACTGTAGGCCGTTGGACAGGTTGCAGGGTTGGGAGTGGTTGGTGCCATGGCGGGGGGCAGGGGATGGGCTGGCGCCCTCGCTGCAACCTGGCTGCAACCAGTCAGCCGGCCTGGTTGCCCGGACCTGTTCCCGGCCACCCATCCCCATCTGCCCACCTTGACGTCAGCCAGCTTCTCAAACGCCCAGATGCTCATATCGAGGTGCGTGCCCTGCGTGCCCGCGTTGTCGCCGCAGCACCAGCGCTTGTTGGAGTAGGCGTTCTGCCGGGGCGGGGGCAGGGGGGTGACAGGCGTGGGTCAGTGCAGGGATTGCCCAGTGTGGGACGAGCAGCCATCAGCAGCTGGTGCCGCAGGCAGGCTCGACTGGTACCCCTACGTTCGGTCACGCCTCTGCCCCTGTGGCCAGCCCAGCCTGCCCCTGTACCCAGCACACCCTGCCCCTCGAGCCTCGCTCACCGCTGGATAGACGCAGGGGCAGCTGTCGACGGTGCGCACCACCACGCTCTGTTGGCCCACCTTGCACACACCGCTGCGATCGACGCTGTTGCCGTACCCGTCGACCACGGTGCGCGCCTGGCACCGCACCTCGTAGCAGCGCCTGCGACGCAGGGGAGGGAGCGCGTCAGCTGGGAGCGGCCCCTTACGCAGCACCGCCGTGCACACAAGCAGCAGGAGGCCAAACAGATGCGCTCTGCCGCCTGGCGCCTGCTCCTCACCCGCAGGAGCCGGCAAACTCGGGGGAGGCGTCGGCAACGGCGGCGACGTCGTAGCCAGTGCCTACATTGGGGTACTGGTAGCCGAAACCGCACTGCAGGGGGAGGGTGATTAAGTGAGGCGGTGTGCGTACGGGGCAGCGCAAGGCAGGCGTGGACGGGCAGGCGCGGGCACGCAGGCTCCAAGCCGAGAGCCGCAGCGCTGTGGCCAGCCTCACGTTTCCACGCTGCATCACAAGAAAGGGCAGAGCAAGGGAGTCAGTTTGCCGGCTTCAAACGCAGCACGGCGCCCCGCTGTGCTCCGACAGCCAGCTCGGCCGCCCAGCACTCACGTGGATCGACCAGGCATCAGTGCCCTGCACGCAGAGAAACAGGGAAGGGGCTGGAGTGAGCCTTGGACGGCGCGCAACCGTCTGGCAGCGGGCAGCAGTCTCCTGCGGCCCTGCGGAAGGCCTGCAGCTCCCACTCACGTAGTAGCTCGCCCTGCCGACCTGCCAGCTGCCCTGCCCGGCTGCCAGACCGACCAGCAAGCAAACAGCGAGGGAGCAGAGGAGCAGCCGGGCCATCTTGCAGCGGGCGAAAGGGGCAATGAGATGAGAAAAAACAAGGGGTGAGCGCTGGCGCACGCCCTTGTCTGTCGCGCTTTCCAAGGACGACTCGAACGCTGCCCAAGCTCCCTCACTCAAAGAGCGCTGCGCCAGCTTAATTCGCTCTTGCAGGCAAGAACGAGGCAGCTGAGGCGAGGCTCGACAAGGTCTGTCACCGTCAGACTAGCAGTCAGACACGGCGGCGTTCGAGGTTACTGCAGCCCCCACCATCACACCCTGAATTGAGCGCGCAATTCACACCCGTTGTGTTACATGCGCTCCTCTCGCTAAGTCCCACTCGGCGCTACGCGCCCTCCTGTGTGCTCTGCGCGCTGCCCACCGCGCCCGCAGCAGGCGCCGCGCCGCTCCCGCTTGCTTCCTCGTCCTCTGCCGCCAGCAGGCGGGCGAGCAGGCCGCCGCCGCCGGGCCCGCCAGCCGCGACGGCCAGGTAGGAGTCACTGAAGGGCGGCTGCGACTCCATCAGCTGCTGCTCAATCTCGTCGTGTTCAATGGTGTTTCTCCACCGTGCCGCGTCCTCCTCGGGCAGCACAGCCAGCGTGGCATCCAGGTCCAGGGGCGGCGCGGGCACGGCACAGCCGCCGCCGGGCGCGCGGCCTGTGCACGGGAGCGCGAGAGGCGGCGGCACGGCGCGCGGGCAGGGTCAGCGATGGGCCACGCCAAGTACACGGCGGGGCTCGAGCGGCGCGCCGGGCAGCACCCACCTGCGCCGGGCGGGGGCCCCAGGCCCCCCAGCAGCTCTCCCATCATCGGCGCCATGGCATTCAACATCCCGCCCAGCCCGCCGCCGCCGCCCGACAGCATCTGCTCCGCCATCTGCTGCATGGCGGGCGACTGCGCCATCTCCATCAGCCTCGGGTTGTTCAGCAGGCCGCCCAGCATGCCACCCAGGCCGCCCGCGCCGCCGGCACCCGCCGCCGCACTGGGGCCGCCGGGGACGGGGCCCCGCGCGGCACCGGGCGCGCCGGCTGTTGCCGGCCCGCCGCCGCCGCTGCCCAGCAGGGAGGACAGCGAACCCAGCATCTCAGTCAGCTGGGGAGAGGGCGCGATGGTGGTGCGGGGCGGGGGTGCCCTGGCAGGCGGCCTGACCACCTCCTCCACCTCTGCCTGCTGCCCCTCCTCCCCACCGACCGCTGGCAGCGCCGCGGGCGCTGCCTGCGATGTCCCCGTCTCAGGAGCTGTGGAAGCGGCTGCCGCCGGCGCCGCCTCGGGGGCAGCGGCAGTGGCAGTGGCAGGCGCCGCCGCTGTCTCGGGAGTGGTAGCAGCCGCCGGAGCGGGGGCTGCAGGCCGCCTCCTGGGGCCGGGGCGCGCAGGCAGCGCCAAACCGCGGCCCAGGCCGCGGCCCAGACCCGAAGGGGCTGCAGCCGCGGGGGCCGCAGGCGCGGGTGCTGCCGCCGGGGCTGCGCGGGGGGCAGGCGCCGCGGCGCCGGCTTGCTCGATAGCAGCCTCTCCCGCTGCCACCGCAGCTGGAGCTGCTGCCGCTGCCGCACCCGCCACCCGTGCCGCTGCTTCCGCAGCCTGCGCTGCCGCCGAGGCGGCAGCGCGAGCGCGGGACACGGCGGCTCTAGCCGCCGCTTGCGCCGCGGTTGCCGCTTCTTCGGCCGCCGCAGCCGCCGGCGAAGGGGCAACAGGGGGCGCGGCCGCCTCCGTGGCGGGGGCCGCGGCCGTCGGTGCCGCAGGGGCTGCGGCCTGCTCCGCGCCGGCCGGCTGCGGCTCGCCGGCCGCGAGCGCCGTCAGGCGGCTGATGTCGATGCCCAGCTGCTGCAGAAAGGGCTGCAGGCGCGGGCGCAGGAGGCAGGAATCAGCATCAGACTGCAAGTCGCGATTATGTCTGGAGCAGGCGAAGCCTGCCAGGCTCGTTGCCGGCAGCACGCGCGGGCGGCTTTGGGACTAGGACTAGGGTGCGAGCGCAGTTGCCGACGCGCCACGCGAGCCCGGTTGGCGTGGCCCCGCCGCCGCCGGCAGCCAGCGCAACAGGCCTCGCCGGCTCCAGGCCAGCTTGGCAGCGCCCAGCCCCGGCACAGCAAGCAGCAGGGGCGCTCTTGGGTGCAACAAACTGCTAGGGCCAAAACCCAAAACCCACCGGGACGGCCCTGGCGTGCCTCCACCTCGCACCCACCTCAAACTCGCCCAGTGCGGCGCTGTCTGCCAGCCCCCGGATGTGGCGCTGAAGCACGCTCTGCACCACGCCGGCCACCACGGGGGCGACGCGCGCCGCCAGCGCGGTGGCCTGGCGCGCCGCCTCGCCCGCCGCCGCGGCCACCGCCCCGGCCTCGGGCGCGGCGCGCGCGCGGTCCACTTCGGCGGCAATCGCCTGCGCCTGGGCCTGCACTGCGCCCTGCACGCCCGCGCTGACCTCCGCCGCAATCTCTGCAGCAGGGCCACGGGCGGGCAAAGGAAGGAAGATGCGAATGGGCGAGGAGCCGGGGGCAGGGAGCAGCGTGTCAGCGCTGGCGCTTTCCCCCGCAGCGGCCGGGTGCATGCCCAGCACTGGACATGCACCCACCCGGCTGGCACTGGACATGCACCCGGCTGCAGAGAGCTCTGCAGCGACACGCCCGGTGTCCGCATGCGCGCGTGCGCGTGCACCAGCGCCCACCCACACAGTCTTAGCATGGGTGCCCCCACCCCACCCCACCCCACCCCACCCCACCCAACACCCACGCCCCTCGCCCGCGCACGCACCCTGCAGGTTGAGCGCCGACAGGTTGGACTGCTGCAGCGCGCGCGTCAGCCCCGCCCACTGCCCCAGCAGCTGCTCCTGCATCACCGGCGGCACGCCCATGCGCCCCATCATATCAGCAGCGACGGTCGCAACCTCGGGAGGCAGGTTTGGCGCCGCCGCCGCTGCCGCCGCCGCGCCCCGGCCCGCGGCCGCGCCCTCGCCCCCGGCCGCGGCGGCCGGCGGGGCGGCGCCAACGGCCATGGGGATGACGGCCGCCATGGGCGGGGCGCCCGGCCGCTGCACGGTCACGCGCACCGCCTGCAGCCCGGCTGGCGGCTGGGCGCCGCGGGCCGCGGCGGCCGGCGCGCCGGGCGCCGCCGCCGGGGCGACCGCCAGCGCTGCGGCGCCGGCCGCATCGCGCGCAGCCGCCGGAGCCGCAGCCTCGGGAGCTGTGGGGGCGGGGCCAGGGGCGCCTGGGGCCTGCCCCATGAAGCCCCGGATGAGTCCTCCCAGAAAGTTGCCCAGCGAGGGAGGCTCCCCACCCTGCTGCTGGCCCTGCTGCTGGCCCTCCTGCTGCTGGGACGCGCCGGCGGCTGCAGGGCCGGCCGGCACTGCAACGTCCACCACTGGCCCATGCATGCCGCCTGCCCACATGCTGCAAGGAGCGCAGACCAAAAAGACAGGGGCATCAGGTGCGTCAGTTGGGATATTCAAGCTGGCTAGCGATCGACTGAGCCATGGCAGTGATGCAGTGGACACAGGCCTTGTTTGCAGCGGCGGAGGCGCTACAGCTCGTGCCAGCCCGCAGGAGCTCACCCGCCGGCCGGGGCCCCCGGGCCCATTGCGCCCCACACCGGCACCGCCTGCACCGACGCTGCCCGCGGCACTGCCGAAACTGCCGTGTCGCCTGCGGTGCGGGGAGGTGGAGCTTGGTTGGTTGTGCAACCAACCTAGGAGAGAATGTGCCATGCTGGGAACACAGAGCTGCGCGATGCTTACCGCACCCCCCTGCACCGCCCATGCCGACAGCGCTGCCTGAGGCACCCCCTGCAGCAATAACAGAGCAGGGCTCACCTTGGAAGCCAACGTAGCCAGGCCTCGCCCTCACCACCCACATGTTGCCCTCCGACAGGCCTGCACAAATGGAGGGAGGGAAGACATGGCCGTCCCCCATCACGCTAGGCAGCGGCGAGAGCGGGGGCAGCCCGCGCGCCGCGGATAGCGCGCGGCAGGCGCAGGCCAGCGGCGCGCACGGGCGGCGGTAGCGCACAGGGATGCGCCGCCTGCGGCCGGCGACCCAGCGCTGCATCTGGCCCATGCAGCTGGCTGGGCGGGCGCACCCGAGGCTGCGTACAGCAGGCTGCGGCTCAGCTCCGCCGCCACGCCCGCCAGGCGATACACCTCCACCGCCGCGCGCCGCACGTCGCGCTGCAGCACCGGAGGGCACACGCGTGCGGTGCTGTCTAGTTCGGCAGCCCATGCGGCTGGCATATATGGCGGCATAGAAGCACCAGCGGCACATGGGCACATGCGCAATGCAACGCAGAACACGCAGCTGCGCACTGCAGCAACCACCAACTCTGCCCCTGAAACCGCTGCTCGCTCACCGACAGCGCCGACGCTTCGGAGCTCCCTGCGCCAGGTGCCTGCGTCAGAGCCAGCAGGCGCTGCGCCAGGGCCGCCAGGTCGTCGGCGCCGCCCCTGCCGAGGCCACGCCGGCGCGGCGCGCGCGCGCGCTGCGGCGGCGGGGCTGCCGCCGGCACGGCAGGTGCCCCGTCCGCCACGCCAAGCAGCAGGCAGAAGCGGCGAAGCAGCTCGCCGGTGGCCACGGCCGCCACCAACAGCAGGTCTGCAGGCGGTGGTGCACGGACGCCAATGCATGAACCCGCCGCTGAGTGCTAGCCGCATGGAGCGCCAATCCAGGGCCCGCCGAACAAGCGGCACAAGCTGGGGCTCAACAGCGCCAAGGGGGACAGCCAGGCGGTTGCGGCGCACCGCCGTCGCCCCTCCCCTAGCCCTGCGCACCCGCGTCTGGCAGCAGCTCGACATCCTCGTCGTCCTCCTCACTCTCGTACTCTTCGCTGTACTCCTCCTCATCGTCGCTGTAGTGCGATCCATCGGCTGCAGGGGGAGGGGCACAAGGGCTGCTCTAGCCGCTGCGCGCACATCCATGCGGCAGCCGCGGCCGCGGCGGCGCCGGGCCGCTGCGCCGGGGCCCACGCCCCGCCGCCGCTGCCCCACCGCCTCCGCCTCACCGTCGCTAACATCGCTGTCCAGCGGAGGCATCCCAGGGGACTGCGGCTCCGTGTCGCTGTCCGAGACGAGCGGGGGCAGGCCGGCGCCCAAGCTCTCTGGGCCGCTGCCCGGTGCCGGCGCCGGCGCTGGCGCCGGCGCCTGGGCTGCCGATGCCGTGGACGCGTTGCGCCGTGCCGCGCCGCTGGTGGCGCTGGTGGCGCTGGTGGCGGCGCCGCCTGACACCGCCTCAGCGCCCTCCTCGTCCACTAGCAGGGGATGGCTCCTCATCCGTGCAGCGCCGCCCGCGCCGGCGGCGGGCGTGTCGCCGGCAGAAAGGCCGAGGGTGGGCAGGCCGCCAGCCGCAAACACGGCATTGACAGCCGCGCGGGTGGCAGTGGACAGCGTGGCTGCAGGCCAGCAGCAAGAGGGTGGCACGGGTGAGGGGATGATGATGATGACAGCAAGCGGGGGCTGCGCTGTGAGGCACCGCATAGCGGCGGGCGCTGGGGCAGCCAGGCAGGTGGCACAGCAAAGGAGCGAGGGGGCATTGCAGCGCATGCGGCGCCACGGTGCCGACACCGCAGCTTGGTGGCTGCAACGCCAGCTAGCATAGCATGGCGGTTCCACGCCTGGTGCACGCACCTCCTGTCAGCACACTCCACGCCCCCTCCAGAAACCGCTCCTGCTGCTGCTCCCATGCCCTCTGCGCACAGCGGGGGCACCAGGGAGGCATCAGGGGCCGTTGGTTCTTTGCTTCACACCGTCGCAATAGCGACAGCAGGGCAGAAATGCGGCGTGTGTGGCCTCCGACGGCAGCCTGCGGCAGCTTGCAGAAGCTCGTGGGCCCTCAAAGCGCGTGCGGCCGCTCACCCGCCACGCCCCGCGGGCGGCGGGGGGCACGTCTGAGAGGTCGCCTGTCGGAGGCTGGACGCTGAGCGATGGCATGGGGTCAGCCTGGCGGCTGCCCCCCCGCTCTAGCCGCCGCAGCAGCTGGTCCAGCCCCTCCAGCAAATGGTGGTCCTGCTCCTGCGGCAGTGGTGCCGGAACGCCGGGGCCGCCGGTCCAGCCGCCGGCCCAGCCCCAGGCGCCGGGCCCGGGCGGGCCGCCCGCGCCGCCCGGCGGCGGCACGCCGGGGCCGGCGGGGCCGGCGGGGCCGCCGTCCACGACCGCGCCGTCGGGTCCCAGGGTCACAGAGAAGGGGCCATAGACGTGCACGCCCGGGGGCAGGTGGGCGGCGCCGCCCGGGCGCGGCGATGCGCCGGCGCCTGGGGCGGCCGCGCCCGGGGGCGGCGGGGGGACGCCAAAGGGCGCCGGGACGCCCATCATGGCCAGCATCTGATCCAGGCCCATGGTCGGGCCCCCGGGCCCGGCCCCTGGCTGCGGCTGCTGGGGCTGCGGCTGCGGCTGCGGCTGGGCAGCGCCGCCGCCCGGCGGCCCGGCGCCGGGGTCGCGCTCTACCAGGTGAAGCACGTGGCCGTTCCCCACGCCCGCCTGCCTCAGCACCTGCCGCGGGGGAGCGAGCGCAGGGGGGGCAGGGGAAGGCAGCAGCCTCAGGGGGAGAGCGCCAGCGCAGCGCAGCTGGGCTGCTGGGGCAGCTGCTGCCCCGGACCCTAACCCTCCTCCTCCCCACCACTCTGCTGGCGGCGCTGCGCGGTGCCGCGTGCCGCGATCCTGCCCCCTTGCCGCCCCGTCTGGCAGCGGTGTCTCGGCTGTAATTCTCACGTCGCGTAGTTCGCAAGTCACGCACCTGGCGGTCCTGCAGCACTCGCCCCTGGTAAATGAGGCGCTGCCGGGCAGGCGCTAGCCCCGTCGGCTCCACCAGCTGGCGTTTGAGTTCACCAGCGGTCGCCTGCAGCGTAGCGTTATCGGAGCGTAGCGCGCACGCTGAGGCAGGCGGCGGTAGGGCGGTCGGGCGGCAGTCAAACACAGGCCATCCCAGTCAATCGCGAGAGCCCTTGGCCGATCCCGTCCCTGGCACTCACGGTGGACGGCAGCGCAACCTCGTGGCGCCCGCCTGCCAGCGTTCTGACCTCCACACGCATCTCCCCCTCCCCGCGCTGCACGGCACCCTCAGACGCCATTCTATCGGCCTCCTGAGTGTTCGGGCGCGATGATGGCGGGTTTCAGAGCGTGCCGACGGCCACTTTCGAGAAGGAACCTGCAACAGTTCGTCTCTGCACGCCGCAAGGTCACACTCGATCCGAGGAATGTAGAAGTGACTCAGGGAGGGTCTTGAAGAGCAGTCCGGGGCACATGAGTTTTGGCACTGCAAAATGCGTGTTTCCTCTCGCTGATCGGTGTGGCGGCAGCACGCCAGTCGTATTGGGCAACTGATCAGCACTCACGCACGAAGAGAGCGACCAGACCTCGCGGCATGGCGAGCCTGCTGGCTGTGGCATGCGCCCAGCCCTTCATCAGCCAGCTGGCGCAGCAGCAGCGACATCGCAGCCGGCAGCAACGGCAGCAGAGGCGTATGCAGCGCGTGTGCGCAGCCGCTGGCGCTGCGCAGGTGCGCTCCGCTGCTGTCGCAATGCGCATGAGACGATGCGCTCGAAATTGGGGCAGAAGTGGGAGCTGGAGGCTCGCCCAGTGCCGGTCCCGCTGCCGCTGCCGGCGAACGCCGACTGCACACGGGCTTCCTCTCTGCCTGGTCGCCCTTCACCCTGCCCCACTGCCGCCCCGCTGGGCCGCAGGAGGATGAGGTGATGATCCGGAGGAGGCCGCCCCATGGCGTGGCCAAGCAGCCCTGCGGCCCGGTGGACTTTGAGGTCCCAGGTGGGAGCGGGGGGGGCGGAGGCAGGGGCGGAGGCGGTGTGCAGGCTCTGCTCCTCCCCCCTCCCCTTGACACCGACGCGGCGGCGCCGGTGCTGGCGCCTTCGCGCTCGGGCGCATCGAGGGGAGTGCGTGGGCGGGCACATGGGAGGCAGGCGGCCTGGCCTTGACTCCCGCGCTGCGACCGCTCCGCGCCGGGACGCCGCGCCCTGGCCCCCCCTCCGCCAACTGTTGGGCGTGCTGCTGCCGCCGTGCAGTGCCCGAGGACAATGCCCCACGCAACATACTGGAGGAGATTGTCTGGTACAAGGCGGTGGAGGTGGGCGGGCGCGCAAGGACGGCGCCGGCCGACTGTGCATGGTGCCGCGATGCGTGCACGGCGTAGGATGCATGGCGACGCACGGCCAGGCCTTGGATGCGCTGCCGAAATCAACAAGGAACCGCCCCCCTCGCTGCCGCAAACCAAGCATCGTTGCTGCGCAATCAGGCAGGCCCTGCTGCTCCGCCCGCCCGCCGCGCGCAGGTGGAGGCGTTCCGCTCCAAGGTGCCGCTGCCGGCGCTGATCAAGGCGGCGCAGGCCTACCCCGAGCCCACGCGCGACTTCATCGGCGCCATCCGCGCGGCGGCCGAGCGCACGGGTGGGCGCACGGGGGCTCGTGCGCCGCGCCGCTGTCCGGCCCGCCCCCGCGCGCCGCCCCCCTCCCCGTCGCCCCGCCGCCATGCCCGTCCCCGCCCCGCCACGCACGCCCGCCCGCCGCTCCCCCGTCCGACTGGCCCGCATCCGACTGGCCCGCAGGGCGGCCGGGACTGATCGCCGAGGTCAAAAAGGCGTCCCCCAGCCGCGGCGTGATCCAGCCCAATTTCGACCCGGTGGCCATCGCCAAAAGCTACGAGCGCGGCGGCGCCGCCTGCCTCAGGCGAGGGCGCTCGAGCGGCTGCACGGGCGGAAAGCGCGGCGGCGGGCAGGCGGCGAGCGGCGGGGCCGGGGGATGGGACGGTCCGCCGTGCGGCGGCGCGGCGGCCCCGCGCGCAAACGCCGCCCGCCGACCCGTCCGTTCGCCCGCCCGCCGCCGCGGATTTCTGCCCACTCCCTCCCGCCCTCTGCCGCGCCGACGCTTTCCACCCCCTCCCCCTCCCTCCCCAGTGTGCTCACCGACACAAAGTTCTTCCAAGGCAGCTTCGAGAACCTGGGCCTCATCCGCGGCGCCGGCGTCGGCTGCCCCCTGCTCTGCAAGGAGTTTATCGTCGAGGTGTGTGGGGGGGTGGGGGGCTGCAGGGCTGCAGGGGCCCGGCCGCTGGCCGCGCTGGGAGCGCCGCGCACGGCGCTGAAAGGCGCGGGTCGGGGGCCGCCGCCGAGGCGGGCGCGGGGCGCGCGGCGCACGGCGTGCGCTTGAGAGCGAGCAGCGGCCCGCCCCTCCTGCTGCCTTGTTCTGCCCCCTCAGCCCTTCGCCCCACCCGCTCAGCCCACCCCCCCACCCCCACCCCCCCACCCACCCCACACCCACCACCCC
>PCFQ01000010.1:1025214-1045831 GCA_003063905.1 Chlorella sp. A99
CCCCCCCCCCCGCCGCCCACCGCAGCCGTACCAGGTGTACAAGGCGCGCGCCTCGGGGGCCGACGCCATCCTCCTCATCGCAGCGGTGCTGCCCAGCTCTGACCTCTCGTACCTTCTCAAAGTCGCGCGCGGGGTGGGGCTGCAGTGCCTGATCGAGGTGCGCGTGGGGTGGGGGGCTGGGTGGGGGCGGTTGGTGGGCGGGGGGGGAGGAGGCGGGGGGGGGCGGGGGCCTGCAGTCCCTGGTCGAGGGCGGCGGAGCGGCACGCGCGCGCCCCCGACCCGCGCGGCCCCGACCCGCGCGGCCGCCCGCCGCCGCCGCCGCCGCGCAGGTGCACACCACCCGCGAGCTGGAGCGCGTGCTGCGGTGCGCTGCGCGGTCGCCCTGGGCGCGCGCTCGCCTGCGCCACTCGCCTGCGGCGCTGGCCGCGTGCCCTGCGGCGCACGCCCTGTCAGCTTCCCTCGGAGGGACTCGACGCGCCCCCCTCCCTCCCTCGCCCCCGCCCGCGCCCCTCCCCGCCCCCCGCCGCGCAGACTGGGCAACGAGCTGGAGGGCTGCATGCTGGGGATCAACAACCGCGACCTGCAGACGTTCAAGGTGACCCGTGCGTTGGTGTGGTGGCGGGGGGGCGCGCATGGATCTGCTGGTTTGGTCTGTTGGTTCACCCAGAGCCGCCCCCCCACCCCCCCACCCCCCCACCCACACACACACCTCCCCCCCCAGGTCGACCTCCGCAACACGGGCGAGATCATGGGCAGCGAGGCGGGGCGCGAGTTCGCGCGCCGCGGGCTGCTCATGGCCGGCGAGAGCGGCATCTTCACCCCCGCCGACGTCGCCTACGTGCAGGTGGGGGTCGCGGGCGGGAGGGGATGGGGTGTGGGTGGGGTGCGCAGGATTGGTGTGGGTGGGTGGGTGGGTGTGGGTGGGGTGTGGGTGGGGGGGGTGGGGTGGGGTGGGGGTGGGGGGTGAGGCAGCCTTGCACGCGGGCGCTGCTGGCATGCGCACTCCCTGTGCACGCGCCCCTATCCCGCACCACCCAGCCTCCCTGGCCCCCGCCGCGCCGCGCCGCAGGGCGCCGGCTGCGGCGCGATCCTGGTGGGGGAGAGCATCGTGCGGGAGGGCAACCCCGAGACCGCGGTCAGGCAGCTGCTGGCGTGATCTCTCGGCGGCGGGGCGGACCGGGGAGGGGCGCCTCCCTCGCGAGAGCGCAGGGTGCCGCCCCCTTGCGCGCGGAGTTTGCCTTGGGCGTCATTTGCCGACACTAGTACAAGACTTCTGCCTGCCTGCCTTCTATTCAGCATTGCTCCACACCGCCGCAGTCACCCGTGTGTTGCCTCAGCTTGTGTGTGCGGCGGCGGCAACACGCGAGTTCGAGGGCGCTCTCAAGCCCGCGAACCAACAGAACACCGCAAACAAAGAGGATTGCAGGAGCAGGGCAGCGGAGAAACGCAGGGCGGAGCAGGCGCCTGCCGGGGCTCGCACGGGGCTGAGAGATGGTGCATGCCTCATGGTGCCAAGCTGTAAGAACAGACCAGACCAGGGCTGAGAGAGAAGAGGCACCAGGGCCATGAAGCGCTTGAGTAGAGGCACAAGGCACAAGCGACTGCTGACGAGGTGCTGGCTAGTGCGGCCGAGGCTGCCGAGGCATCCCCAGCCCGTCACCTGCGGGCGGCGGGGCGCCGCGCCTTGAGCGTGCGCCGCCGGCTGCTGCTGTCGCCCGCAGCGCCAGCCCCCACGGCAAAGGCGCCCGCCTGGGCCGTGGGCGCGGGCGCGCCCCCAAAGCCGCCAAAGCCGCCCAGAGAGGGGGCGCTAAAGCCGGCGCCAGGTGCACCTCCAAATCCGGCGGCCGGTTGCTGCTGGCCAAACACGAAGCCGCCTGCCTGCTGCTGCGGCTGCTGCTGCTGCTGGCCAAAAGCAAATGCAGGCTGCGAGGCCGGGATCGCAGGCGCTGTGGCGGCACCAGCAGAAAAGCTAAACGCCGGTGCTCCCGCACTACCTGTGCCAAATGCCGGCGCGCCCATGCTGCTCGTGCCAAACGCCGACGCAGCCCCGCTGCTGGAGCCAAAAGCTGGCGCGCCGCTGCTGCTCGCACCAAACGCCGGTGCGCCTGCGCTGCCCGCCCCAAACGCCGGCACGGCTGCGCTGCCAGCGCCAAATGCTGGAGCAGCCACGTTGCTCGCCCCAAACATGCCTGCACTGCCTGCGCCAAACGCCGGCGCGCCCCCGCTGCTCGTGCCAAACGTGGATGTGCCCATGCTCCCTGCACCAAATGCCAGCGTGCCCGTGCTGCTGGTGCCTGGGACCCCGAAAGCGGGCACTGGGGCAGGACGAGGCGCAGCTGAGCTCCCTCCGAATGCGAACGTGAGGGCTGGTGCGGAGGCAGCAGGGCCGGCTGGCGCTGACGCCGCGCTGCTGCCTGGTGCGTTAAAGCCAAATGCGGGCACGGAGGCAGCCGGCGCCGCTCCTGCACTGCTGGCGGGCGCCGCGCCAAAAGCAAACCCACCGCCGGATGCTGCAGCGCTGCCGACGGGTGCGGCGCCAAAGGTGAACCCGCCGCCAGATGCTGCGGCGTTGCTGGCGGGTGCCGCTGAGCCGAAGGTGAATAAAGGTGCAGATGCCGCTGCAGCGCTGCTGGCGGGCGCCGCGCCAAAAGTGAACGTGGGGGCGGGCGCGCCGGCGCTGCTGGCGGGCGCCGCGCCGAAGGACAGTGAGGGGGCCGACGCTGCAGCCGGGGCTGCTGCCGCGCTGCTGGCCGGCGCTCCAAAGGCGAACACAGGGGCTGGCGATGAGGCGGCAGCCGGGGTCACAGCCGCGCCGCAGGCAGGCTGGGCCCCAAAGGAGAATGCCGGCGTGGATGCAGCAGGGGCGGCCGCCGCGCTGGGAGCCGCAGCCGCCGGCACGGAGGCCGCGGCTGCGGCTGCGCTGCTGGTGCCGGCGCCAAAGCCTGCCGAAAAGGCGGGTGCCGCTGCTGCCGGCGGCGAGGCTGCCGGCGCCGCACTGAATGTGAATGAGAAGGCGGGCGGAGCAGGCGCCGGCGCGGCAGGCGCTGGAGCGGCTCCGCTGGCGGCGGTCGTACCAAAAGTAAGCCCGGGCGCAGCTGGCTTCTTGTTGCCTGTAGCGGTAATGTCGGCGGTGGCGCCGGGGCCGCCGCTGGCGCCGGCATCCAGCGTGATGCTCGCCACGGGCTGCTGGGCCGCGGCGCTGGGGGCTGCTGCTGCGGGCGCGGCCGCTGCCTGTGGGGCCGGCGCCGCCGCCGCTGTCACCGCCGCAGGGAGCGGCTCCTTGGCTGCACTGCCTGGAGACCTGCGCCCCGCCCTGCCGCGGCCGGCGCTGCCGCCGGCAGCCTCTGCGATCGCGGCTGCGATGCTGCCGGCAGGGGGCGTGGCGGCCGCCGCGCCGCCCGCCGGCGCCGGTGGCGCGGGCAGCGCCGGCAGGCTTGCCGCTGCCAGGCTGGCGGCCGCTGCGGGGGCCGCTGCAGCCGCAGGCTCTGCACAGGGAGGACAACCGAATTGGCCTCCTACTGGCCGACACAACCTCGTGTGCAGCGACTCCACAGCGCGCAGGCACTCACCAGGCAGCAGGCGATCAAACTCAGACAACGAGCCCACGCGCTCCATCTGGCTGCCTGGCAGCAGCCGCACCCGCAGGCCGCAGGCGCCTGGTGTGCCTGCATTGAGGCAAACAGGCGGCCGGGTTCGGGGGCTATGCATGCAAGCGCAGGCAGGGGGCGGTGGCCAATCAGGCGCCAATCACGAACGCAGCGCACGGCTCCTGCACCTCCCAGGCGGGAAGGCGGCGCGGTCAGCCGCCGCCGGTAGTGCTGCGGCGGCGCCGCCTGCTTCTGTGCACTGCCTGCAGATGCGGCGGCGGTGCTGCGCGCGCTGCCGGGCGTGCTGCGCCCGCTGGCATCGGAGACAGCAGGCGAGCGACGCGGCCGCTGCTTGCTGAACTGGTAGCTGGGCAGGTTGTTGAGCTGCGCGGCACCGGGGCGGGGGGAGAAGATGCGGAGGGGCGAGGGCGCCGGCGAGCCCGCCTCCCAGCGCGGCCGCACGGCCGGCCGCGAGGGCGGCGTGAGCCCCGCCCCGCCAGGCGCCGCCTCGTCTTGCAGCAGGTCTTCCACTCTGCTGCGCTTGGCTCCCACGTAGCTGCCGGCCCCTGTGCCGTCGTAGCCAGTCGAGTCACCCGGCTGCACGGCGCGGGGCGCGGTCGGGCGGCTGCCGCCGGCGGCCGGCCGCTTGGCGTCGCGCCCATTCTCAGCCTGCTCCCCGTCGTCTTCTCGGCGCTGCCGCTTCTGGCCTGGCGCCGCGGGCTGGCCTGTGCCTGCACCCAGCACAGAGAGAGAACGGGAGTCAAGTTCAAGTGCTGGAGCTCGCTGCGCGCTACCATCGCGCACTTGCACCGCCAAGCCAGCTCCTGGCGATGTTGGAGAGGGCGGACAGAGCCTGCATCCTTGCGGTTGCTTTGCTGGTTGCTGGTTGGGATGGCGATGGCTCAATTGGGCATCGCAATGAGCATTTGGAGGCAGCACAGAGGTGGGAGCAATGAGAGGAAGAGGGAGGGGCGGTAGAGTTGGTGGGTGCTGGGAGCGGCGGGCGATGGGCAGGCGGGAGCCATGCAAAATGCAAAACCATGGCACGTTGAGTCGCGTGCAGTAGCTGGTGAAAGGAGGCTGCAGCGGTGCGTGCTAGCACAGAGAGAGGGAGGCTGTACGTAAAGGGACTGGTAGCGTGGGGCGGCGGCGGGGCTGGCGGCGGGAGGCGGGCGGCGCGGGGAGGTGGCGTGGGCCATGATAAAGAAGGCTGCGTAACGCTTTTGATCTCCCTGTTGTCTTCTTGCGTGGCGTTGCTTGCAGCGAGCGCCTTGATTCTCGTGGCTCACCCCTTGATTCTCGTGGCTAGCCACACGGGTCCCCACGACCCTCGCCTTTCTAGGTTGCTCGAAGCTCAGTTTTGAAGCTTTTCAGGCGCTCCAAGGCCCCTCGCTCGCGTGCCCGAGCAAAGCCCTGTACCCCGCCACCCGCCCGCCTGCAGACCGCCGCTTTGTCGCACACCGCCCCTAGGCTTCAACAGCTGAACCAATGAAATTGTTGGACGCTCTTTTCCCGGCTCCTGGGGCGGCCCTGCCGGATCTATCGTACAACGAGATGTCGCGGGTAACTTGCTGAGCCGTGTTGACATTAGCTACCAGCTGCTACCCTCCCACCGCCGCTGTACTGCCAGCCTGCCATCCGCCTCTCACCCCACCCCGCCGCTGTACTACGCGTGCGCTCGCAGGCGATCCTGGGGGGCGATGCAGACCGGGTGGCGCAGCTGCTGGAGGCTGACAGCTCGCTCGCTGCCGCGGAAGATCCAGCCATCCTTGGCAATCCACTGCACGTTGCAGCGCGCTGCATGACACCCCGTGCCGTGGAGATTCTTGAGCGGCTGCTGGCGGCTGCGCCGGAGGCGGCTCTGCAAAAGGACTACTTCGGATGTCTTCCCCTCCACTACGCGGGCAAGTGGCGCAACACCGCAGCGCTGCACCTGCTCATCGCCGCGGCGCCGGAGACACTGCACGTGGCGGGCATGCTGGCGTGCCTCCCCATCCACTGTGCCGCCGCGGGCATGCGAGGCCACATATCGTTGTTTGAGAAGGTCTTCCTGAGGCGGCAGCCGGCAGCAGATTTTGACACCACGGTCGCAGACAGCATCTGTCTGCTGCTCGCGGCCGCGCCCGAGACTGCACTGGCGCTGGATGACCAGTCCAACACACCGCTCAACTGGGCGGCGATGAGCGACTCGCCGGCGGCGGCGGCCGCGCTGCTGGCAGCAGAGCCCGCGCTTGCGCGCGTGGCGCTCAATGCGGGCTCCTCGCCTCTGTTCATGGCTGCGGCTCAAGGCAATGTCCGCACGCTGGCAGTGCTGATCCCGGCTGCGCCTGAAATGATTCATGCGTGCGGGGGCAACGGAAGCTGCCGGTGGCAACAGCGCTGCTGCTGGCCCCCACGTACGCCACCCCGGCACAGTGGGAGGACCGTATGGCCGCCGCACGGATGCTGATAGCAGCCTATGATGCGCCGCACCTGACCGAGCTGCTGGGTGCGCTGGCCGGCGCGGTCGAGGCGGCGCGGCCCCTGTATGCAGACGTGGCCGCCCGCCACGCGCTGAGCGCGGAGCAATGGCAGCGCGTGCCGGCGGACAATGCTGCCCTGCTCGCAGCGCTGGCGAGGCGGCGCTGCTGGTGGCGCGCCTGCCCTCAGCCCACCGGTCTCGGCTGCCAGACGCAGTGCGCACGGCTGCGTAGGCGCTGGCGCACATGCAGCGGATGGCGCTCGGCGACGCGGCAACACTGCCGCTGATGCTGGTGCGCCGCATCCTGCTCATGGGTGTTTGCTCCATATGAGCTGCACATTCCCATGCTGCACGACCTGCTGCATTCCCGTGCTAAGGACCCACTGTTGATGATGCGGAATGTTAAGGAACCCGCTGTTGATGATGCCTGGGTGCACCTCCCTCACTGGTCCAGTGTCTTTCGCGCCACGACTGACTATCAAGAAGCTGTCAATGTAAATGATTGCATGCAGGTGGCCGACCAGTGCCGACCAGTGCTCTCCGGCCGCCGCCCGTCTGGGGCTGCCAGCCTCCTTCAGCGCGGCCGCAGCTCCCGGCCTCGGCCGTCCGCTGTGTCCCCGCTCCTGGGCCGCGCCCCTGGCGAGCGCTTTGCCTCTCTTCCCCTCCAGGCGTACCAGGCAGTCACTGGTGCTCGACCACAAGCGCCGCACTGAGAACGTCAAGGTGGGGCGCGCAGCGGCGGCGGAGGCGGGTGTGGGGCGCGCAGGGCAGGGCCCCGTGCAGGTGGTGTCTGCCACACCCGCGTGCCGGCGCACGAGAGAGGCCGGCGCGGGCGGCGCCGCCGCGCCCGTCACGCTTCAGCTGCTGGTGCAGAAGCAGGGGGTGGGTGGGGTTGTGCGCAGGGTCCCCACCCCACCCCACCCCAGGGCCGCACACGGCCAGCCTGCTGCACCCCCGCACAAAACCGCTGCCGCCTCGCACCCACACTGCAGCTTGAGTGCCAGGAGAAGGACGTCGATCTCAAGTGAGCGGGCGGGGCGGGTAGTTTGCACGATAGCAGCTGCAAAAGGGACTGGCACAGGCGGCGAGGGTGGGACAGTGCGGGCCACCGCTGCACAGCCGGCCGCCATCGCGGATGCAGCGGGTGAGACCTGCACGGGGCGGCCGTGGCCGCCGCTGCCATCACTGGCTGTCGCCACTGCTTCCGGCGCTGCTGCCAGGAGCAGCTTCGCGCCGACTCTTGTGCCTCCTCCCTTTTGACAGGCCAATTTGGCCGATGTGTGGATCGTATTGCTGGGAAGCAGCTCCCCCTCGGGAAGAGGCCAGTCAAGCCCACCGACTTTTCCTCGCCTCACGTCGTGCCGTCTGTGACAACTCAGTGGATGGCTATCTGACTATCAAGCAGTCGTTAGTGTAACTGTAGCAACGCGTTGGCAAACGCCGCCGGGGAGCTGTCGGCCTCAGCCTTCTCCAGGGGCTGCAGCTCCTGCGCCGCGGCTGCCAGTTGGGCCCCGCTCCTCATCCAGCGGTGCCGCTGCCAGGATGCTGAACTAGATGGGCCTGGGCAGCCCCAAGTGCAGTCGGCATTGCGCCCACGCCAGCTGGCAGGCGCGAGGCGGGCGCTGTTTTCCAACACTCCATTTCCCCTTCCCGCTGCACAATGTGATGCCCATCGAACATGATCAACCGGTTTCCGTGCCTTCACGCCAAGAGTCTCAGCCCCCTGCGAGTGTCCGCTTCCGCACGCGCCCCCGAAGTTGATAGGACGAATCTGAAACCAGGCTTGGTTGCCAGGCGGACGCTGCTCGGCGCGGCAGTCGGGATTGGCACCCTCAGTATTCTCAACAGCGTGTGGCCAATTCGCACTTCTGCACGCAAGCACGGCGAGTAGGGCGTGCCGGAAGTGGAATTGAAGCCGCTTGCTGAGCAGTGCAGCCTGCGGGCGGCCACGTCAGCGCGGCATTGTGGCGGCCTGCTGCCTTGCCGGCGGCCTGCTGCCTGCCGCCGGCCTGTTGCCTTTGCACAGGTGCCGCCGCTGTCCTGTCCTGCGCGCAGACGGCGCCGCAGCGCTGCGCCACCCACCCCTGCGCAGGCCCCGTCGCGGCGCAGCAGTCGGCGCCCGCCCCTCCCAGCGGCAGCAGCTCCACTCCCTACCGAAGCTTTGCGCCCGACCGCAGCGGCACGATGCGCAGCCAGGACCACCTGGTCTCCTACCTGAAGCAGCAGGGCGTCGTCAAGTCGCAGGAAGGCGAGGCGGATGGATTCTGAAAGGGAGTGTGATGCCGCCACCTGGGGCTGCCCTGGCGCCAGGCGTGCAGCCACGCCCGCAGCGTGCGGCGCCGCGGCAGCGCTCGCGCCGCGCCGCGCGGGATCGGCGGCCAGGTCCGGCAGTGCTGCTTTGGTTGCCCCTCGCAGCGCTCATGCCGTTGCGCGCCCCCTTGGCCCAACCGTGCAGTGGAGGCCGCCCTGCGCGCCACCGACCGGGCTCTCTTCATCGACTCTGGGATGCCCAAGTGCGTCGCCTGCCTGTGTTTAGGGTTGCGGCCGTGGGAAGCGGCCGCGGGTGGGAGACGGGGCGCGAGCAGCGGCCCCCGGGGCGCCGGGCCGCGGCAGGCCCTCGCCATGCTCTCGGCGGCGCCCTCCCGCCTGCGAACTTCCGCGTGGTCTGCCCGCTGCGAATGCTCCCCCTCCCCCTGTGTGTGGGTCACTGTCGCCGCTGCAGGAGCTACGCCTACCACGACAGCCCCCTGCCCATCGGCCACGGGGAGACCATCTCCGGTGCGCGCGAGAGGAGCGCGGCGGCCGGGCGGGCGCCGCAAAGGCGCGGCCCCGGGCGTGCCACCGCAGCCCCGCCGTGCCCACGCGCCCGCCTCGAGGCGCACAGCCCGTGGGGGGAGCCTCCTTGCTCTGGTGGCCCGCCCACATGTGACACCAGCCCCAGCGGCCCCTCACGCCCTTGCCCCGGCCCGCCCGCAGCTCCCCACATGCATGCCACCTGCCTGGAGCTTCTCAGGGACCACCTGAGGCCGGGGGCGCGCGTCCTGGACGTCGGCAGCGGCAGCGGCTACCTGGCCGGTGCGCGGCGCGCTGCCCGCGCCGGCCCCGCGGCCGCGCCGGCCGGGCCGGGCCGCGGGCAGCCCGTGCACCGCGCCGCCCGCCGCTGCCCTTGCTTGCTTCAGCCGAGCCGCCAGCACGCGGCGCAGCGATTCCTCTGATCCCCCTCCTCCCCCTGCCCTCCCCTCTCCCCCTCCGGCAGTCGCCATGGCCCACATGGTTGGTGCGAGTGGCAAGGTGTTTGGGATTGAGAAGCACCCGGAGCTGACCGAGGTGGGCTTGGGCTCTGTGGGCCAGCGGCGGGGCGGGCACGGCGCGCGCGGTGGGGGGCGCAGAGTGCCGGCGTCGCCCGCACGCGCAGCCGGGCGCGGCCGGGCGATCGGGCCGACCCGGTGCACAGGCCCGCTGGCTCTGCCGACCTCCGCCGCCCCCCTGGCACGGCCCTGCGGCGCACGCAGGTCAGCATCGAGCACGTGCGCCAGGCGGCGCCCCAGCTGCTGGAGAGCGGAGTCGTGGAGGTGGGCGGGAGAGGCAGGCGCTGGGGCAGCGGGGCCCTGGCCCGCCGGCCACGCTGCAGCCTGCCCACGCTTGCTGGGGCAGCGGGCCCTCCTCGCCGGCCGCGCTGCAGCCCACGCCACGCTCGCCCCACCTGCACCCAGCCACCACCCGGCGGCTGCACCTCCCAGCGGGGCCCCTCCCTGCGGCCTCCATCCCTCCCCACTGCATTCCCTCTGCCCCACCCCCCTGACGGTCCCGCTGGTCGACGCAGCTGCGCGCCGGCAACGTGCTGGGGCACGTGCTGGACAACGAGGAGCCGTTTGATGCGATCCACGTGGGTGCAGGCGCGTCGGCAGGGAATGCCTCCCCCTCTCATAACTCGTTGGGCGCAGTCGGTCGGCTGCGCTGGGCAATGCGCGGGCGCTCTGCCCGTCGGCTGGGCGGCAGAGGGGAGGCCTTCTAGTTGTGCCGTCCCGCTGCCTGCACTGGCCGCCCCGACTGGGGTCTCATTGCATACACCCCCCGGGAAGATTTGGAAGGGCCGATCGCGTCCATCTGCTGCTGTCTCCCACCTGCGCTGCCCCTGCCTGACCGCCCGCACCCGCCCTAGCGCAGCCGCCGCCAAGCTGCCAGACGTGCTGGTGCGCAAGCTGAAGCCCGGCGCGCGCATGGGTGAGTGGAGCGGGCGCGCAGAGGCCAGGAAAGCGGCTCGGCACGCGCGGGGCACCGAGCGCCGGCGGCGGCGTGTGCCTCTGCCCGCCTCGCTTTCGCGTGCCTGTTGCGCGCCCACAACTCAGCCCTCCCACAACTCGGCCCAGCCTTGCCTCGCCGCCCCTCTGCCCCTCTGCAGTGATCCCCGTGGGTCAGCAGTGGGACTTCCAAGTCATGCAGTGCATAGACAAGGACATGCAGGGCCACGTGCACAAGCACGGTGCGCGCGTGGCCAGCTGGGTTCCCCGTGCGCGGGGCAGGCAGCGGCGGCGGCGGCGCGCGGCGGGGCCCGCGCGCGGCGGGGGAGGTGCGGCGGCCCGGCAGCCCGCCGCGGCTGACTGGCGCCCTGGCCTCGCTGCGCTGGCGCGCTTCTGGCCCTTCTGCCCCTGCGCAGACCTCATGTGGGTGCGCTACGTGCCCCTGACCGAGCCCGGCCAGGACGAGGAGTGAGGAGGGCTTGCCTCGGGGCCTCTGGGGCAGCTCCCCTGCGCCGGCGGTGCGCGCTGCGGCCCTCCACGCGGCCACCGGCGGCGGCGATCCCTCGTGCTGAAGTGTCGATTGAGTCGCTCGCTGGTCTGCCTGTTTCGCTGTTGCTTGCAGCGTTGATCCCCGCTCGTCAGCAGTTTTTCCCAGCGCTGTCTCCCACGACGCTGCCGCTTTCTGTATGTCTGTATGCATTTGATTCAGCCACAGCCTGAGTGCGTGCTTTCTGCTCTGGACCTGTGTGTGAAGAGGCACGAGCAGCAGTATGGCGGCAGGGCAGTAGCCAGCACGACGGCAGCCACCCCGGGAGGTCCAGTCTACCAGGTTGTGCTTGTCGCATGCAACGTGCATCCCCTCCCAAGCCCTTCCTCCTTGTCTGTTCTAATGGGATCACATCACAACATTGTCTTCACGTCAAACATGGTCGAAGGGTGTCTTGGGGGCAGGGGATCATGCAGAGAACGTAGTTCGATTCGAGGGGGGGGGGAGAGGAGGAAGGGAACACCACCGCCAACGACGCCCCAGAAGGGGGCCGCCGCATCCAGCCTGCAATCGCGCATGGGTCACCGGGGACCGGGGTCGTCCCAGAGTCGGGGGGAGGGTCTATGGAAGGATAGGGGGGTACATGGGGGGAAAGTGGGGATGAAAGGAGGTTGCATGCGTTATAGTCCTGCACGCAGGAGTCGTACACTTACGTCTCAGGGGCATCGGAATAGTCTACAACCCCGGGGGGGCAAGGGAGCGACGTGGGCCGTGGCGAGGGCCAGAGGTCTCAAGAGGGGGCAGTGCTCAAAAAGAACGGAAAAGGAAAAAAAAAAGTGGTGTGGTGTGGTGGGTCGCACCACACAACGAGCACAGGGGCGAGGCCCTGAGGGCAAGGAGGGGTGGGTGGGCGTGGGGCGGCCGCAAGCTAAAGCGCGGTCGCCCCGCCGGGGTGTCGGGGGGGCGGGCCCTGNGGGGGGGGGGGGGGGGGCCGGCGAGCCGCCCGCGGGGGGCGCGGCGAGGGGGGGGGGGGGGGGCGGGGGGGGGGGGGGGGGGGGGGGGGCGTGCCGCGCGGCCGCCGCGCCGAGCCGGCATCCCCCTGCAACAGGTTCACAGCTGCAGTGTCGCGAACTTGGGCAGCGGGAGCTGGTCGGGCGTGGGGCTGTTGAAGAAGGCGGGCCCCGCAAACTTGCCGGGCGCGCTGGCGGGCGCGGTCGGGGCCGCGACCGTCGCGGCCTTGCCGCCGCTGCTGGAGGCAAAGCGGCGCGGCGCCGCGGCGTGTGGCGCGGCCGAGGGCGTGGCCTCTGCCCGCTTGCGCGGCGGCGACTGGCGCCCGGGCGTGCCGTCGCCCGCGCCGGCGGTCGCAGCCAGCGCGGGCAGGCTCTTGACGCTGGGGTCGCGGTGGTGCTTGCGGTTGCCCGCGTGCTTGCCGGCGCCCGAGGAGGGTGCGCTGCCGGCGCTCGAGGCGGACGAGGCCGGCTTGCGCGGCGCGTGCCGCCCCTGCTGGCGCTCGCTCTCCTTCCTGGGCGGGCTGGCCGCCAGGTGGCTGGCGCTGCGCTCGGCGCCGCGCTTCACGCCGGCGCCCGCGGGCACCGCTGCGGCGCCGCGGCGCCGCAAGGCCTCGAGCGCCTTGGCCGCGGCGGGCGGCGGCACGTCAGAGTCAAACTGGAAGGGCACGAGTGCGCGCTCCTGTAAAGGGGGGGTGGGGGTGGGGGTGGGGGGTCGACGTGCAGGTGGGCGCACAACGGCGGCGGGTGGGGGGAGGGCGGCGCGCGACAAAAGCGATGTCGATGGCAAGCCCCATGGTACGACCGCCGCCAGTCCCGCCGCCGCTGCGCCCCTTGCCCCAAATACGCAGCGCGGCCCCACACCTTGAGGTCGGCATCGGAGACCTCGCGCTTGCGCGAGGCGGCGATCAGCGAGTCCACCAGGAGGTCGGTGTCGCCCTTGAACGAGTACGGCTGCACGAGGGGGGGGGGGCGGCCAGCGCCCGGGCGCGCGCGCAACAGGAGTGAGCTGGGGTGGAGGAACCCGGCGCGCTGCGCGCTGCACTGCCGCCGATCGCGCCCAGGAGGGGAGCTGGGGCGGGGCGCTGCCTCACTATTGTGCCCCAGAACGTGTCGGATGGGGGCGCGCGCGGAGGCCCGCCCGTGCCCGTAACGTCCCTCTGGGAGCACGCCCAGCGCGGCGCTCACCATGGGGGCGTACGAGGAGGGCTGCTGAGGGAGGACCAGGCAGGTGGCCATTGTAGGGCGCGCACGGGGCTGGGTCGGGCAGGAGAGGCTGCTTGGGGTGCGCTCTGCTTTGGTAGGGGGCTGGGGGGAGGGCGGAGGGCGCGCAGCGGGAAGTCTCGAGAGTGCGGAGCGTCAGCTACAGAATGGAGCTACGGTGGGCTGTGACAGCCCGGAGGCTTGGTGAAGTGGTGGGGGGGAGGGCGGCAGTTGCAAAGTTCCCCCTTCCTTCAATCCGGGGACTGCGCTCGCCTGCTGGCAAGCCCCTGTCGTCGAATTTTTGCGAAATTCTGGTTGATCTCAGCCTTGTGTGCGCACAAGCCTTGCAAAGAAGGCCTGGGTTTGATGCGACCAGAGTTGCTCCTCCAGGTGGCCCCCTGCGCTGCGCCCTGTACTTGATCTGTCACTGTAGAGCTTTCCACGCGCCCCAGGCGCCACGCGCCGCAGGTGGGAAGCCTTCCTTCTCAGCAGCGCCGAGGCTTGCTGCGCGCCCTGCCGCTGCTTCTGCGAATTGGTAGCGTGCGGAAGAGTGCACAGACCAAGCGGCGCGTCCCGAATATGCTCCCCGTAGGTCCCGCCTCGCCCGCCCGCCCGCCCCCGATGCGAGGCGCCGTGAGCCGGCTGCTGGCCCGCGGCGCCAAGACGGCCCAGGCGGGGCTGCAGGGCGATGCGTGCGCGTCGGGGCGCGCCGCGCTCGGCAGCGACGGGGGCGCGCTGGCCGGCAGGGCGGCGCGGCGCTCTGGCCTCGGCGCCGGCGCCCTGCACCCGTCGTCTGCCGCCGGCATCGCAAGCATCTGCCGCGCCCCCGTCGCCGTGGCGCAGCAGCAGTCGGCAGCAGCCGCGGCCGCGCGCTGGCTGCTGGCCCAGCACCAGGGAGCCGCGTTGGCGCAGCGGCTGGCCAGCTCGAAGGGAGCGAGCACCTCGGGCCGCGTGCTGCACTGCGCGGCGGCGACAGGCGCGCGGCCGCGCGCCGCCGCCGCGGCGGCCGCGGCAGCCGGCGCCGCCGGCCGCCGCAGGCTGCACCAGGGCACGAGCGCGCGGGCGGCGGCGGCCGAGGTGGCCGCCTGGCAGGGGTGGCTGCTGCCGCGGTACGAATGGGTGCTCGGCAAGGGCTACAGCGCCCGCCTGGCCACCATCAACGCGCTGTACACGATGCAGGTGCGCGCGCGTCGTGGGAGTGGTGGGTGCGTGCTTGTTGTGGGAGTGGCTGGGGGGAGAGCGGCCGCCCTCTGCGGCGCTGCGTCGGTCGCGCGCGCGCGCTTGCGTGGCAGACGCGCACCCGTCGACGGCGTTGCTCACGCGCCGCCCTCTCCCGCGCCTCCCCTCCTGCACTGCCTGCCGCAGCCGCACTGGACCAAGATGGTGACCCTCCTGGCTGCGGAGCTGGCCACGCGGGGGGACCCCCTGGCGTGGTGCTACTCCACGCCTGTGGGGCAGGTGCGCGGCGCGGCTGGGTGGGGGCGGGGAGCGATGTGCAACCGCGGCGCGCCGCGGGGTGGCCGTGAGGAGGCGCGCTGGAGCCTGGCGCGGGGGCCGGCTGTTCGGTGCACCCCTGGCGGCTTCCGACGCGCTCGTCCTCGCTCCCCTTCCCTGCCTCCCCTCCCTGCCGCACCTCCCGGTCGGGGCAGGAAGAGGAGCAGCTGTACGAGGACCCCGCAGCAGCCGAGGCGCGCGCCCCGCGCGGGTTGCTCGCCGCGCTGCGCCGCGCCGCGGCGTCGCTGCTGCGCCTGGCCTGGCTGCTGCTGCTCTTTGCGCCCGCGGCGGCGGCGGCGCCGCTGGCGCTGGGCTACGGCTGGCGCCGGGAGCGGTGGCTGGCGCTGTTCAGGGCAACGCTAGAGGCGGGGGGGCCCGCGTTCATCAAGTGGGGCCAGGTGCGGAGGGGAGAGCGCTGCCGGGGCGGCCGTGGCGCAGCCTGCGCCGAGCCCGCCCCGCTGGCGCCGACGCAACCCTCCCCCTGGCAACCGCCGCCGCTGCAGTGGGCGGCCACGCGGCGCGACCTCTTTCCGCCCGACCTCTGCGCGGAGCTGGAGCGGCTGCACACGCAGGTGCGGCCCTCCGCGCCGCTGTCCCTCCCCCTCGAGCGACCGGGAGCACGCGGCCAGGGGGCGGCTACACCCGCCGCGCCAGGGCGGCACCGTACCCCCCCAGCCGCGCGCCTGGCCAGCAGCTCGCGCCGCGCCGCTCATGCCCTCCCCGCCGCCGCTCCCGTGCCGCCGCCGCTTCGCAGGCGCCCGCGCACGGGCCCGCGTTTTCGGATGCGGCGATCCGCGAGGCCTTTGGGTTCTCGGCTGGCGATCTGTTTGACTCGTTCGATCCCGCGCCCCTGGCCAGCGGCAGCATCGGTCAGATCCACCGCGCCGTGTTGTCGGGTGGGCGCGCGCGCGCCGCGGGGCGGGGGGGCGCGGCGCCGTCCCCCGGGGGCAGCGACGCCTGCATCGCCGCGCGCGGAGCGGGCTCGGGCGCGCGCCGGCGCCGGGCGCGCGCTGGCGCTGAGGCTCCGGCAGCTGCGTCGTCGCCTGCTGCAGACACCGGCGCGCGGCTGACCGGGATGGATGCCGGCACGACGGTGGCAGTCAAGGTGCGGCGCCGCCCCTCGGTCCCTGGGGCCCTCCGGCGGCTGCTGCTGATGCGCGCGGCTGTGTGTCTGTCTTTGCACCCCTCCCCTGCCACTCCGCGCCCTTCTGTGCACCCCTCATCTGCCACGGATGCAGGTGCGGCACCCCGGGGTCAGCGACGCCATCGAGCGCGACTTTGCGCTCATGGCGGCGGCGGCGCGCCTGCTGGGCCGCCTGCCGAGCCTGGCGCACCTGCGCCTGGAGGAGACGCTGCAGCAGTTTGCGGCGCCGCTGCGGGAGCAGGTGCGGGGGGCTTGGTGGGAGGGGTGGGGTGGGGTGGGGGCTGGAGCGGAGGCCGGTGGCGACAGCACCTCACGCTTGCTGGAGCACCTGCGCACCGCCCCTGCCCCGGTTTCTGCGTTGCCGCGCTCCTCGCACCCACCCCACAGCCCCCACCCACCCGCAGCGTCCCTCGCGCTCCCTCCGCCCAAACCGTCACCCTCACCCACCCGCACACGCCATCCACACCCCACGCGCCCCGCACCCCGCCTCCCTGTCCCCGCCCTGCCCCCAGGTCGACCTGGTGCGCGAGGCCACCCACCTCCACGCCTTCAACTTTAATTTCCGGGGGCTGCCGGCCGTCTCGTTCCCGGTGCCGCTCTACCCGCTCGTCGCGCCCGGCGTGCTCGTCGAGACGTTCGAGGAGGGGCGGCTCATCAGCGAGTTTGTGGCCAGGTGGGGGCGACCGGGGCGGTAGCAGCTCGAGCGCGAGATGCGGATGCGCTTGGGCCGCGGGCGGAGGGGGCCGGCACTGCGGGAGGGCGGCGGCCGACAGCCGGCCGCGCGCGCGCGCGGCGTGCCGGCGGGCTCGCGGCCCCAGGGGCCGGCGCGGGCTCCCTGCGCCCCCGCTCGGGCGGCTGCCGCGCGCGCCGACCGCGCCCCACCGCGCGCTCCCTGGGCCGCAGGGGTGCCGGCGCGCCGCACAACTCGGCGCTCGCGGTGCTCGGCAGCCGCACGATGCTGCACATGATGGTTTTGGATGACCTGGTGCACGCAGACCTCCACCCCGGTGCGCTGCCGCTCGGCCCGTCGGGGGCGCTGGCCCTTGGGGGCAGCTGGGGCCGGCTGCCCCGCCGCCCTGTTCCGGCCGCCCCCCTTGCCCCACCGGGGCCCCTGGCTCGCAGCCAACACCGCGTGTGGCGCCGCCTCGGCACGCCCCGCGCTGTGTGTGCTGCGCTCACGCGCCTGGCCCCCACCGCCCCGCCCGCCCGCCCACAGGCAACATCCTGGTCCGGCTCGAGTGGCCCGGCGGCCCCTGGCTCGGCCGCCTGCTCGACGCGGCGCAGCGTGCGCTGGTCGCCGTGCGCGACGGCAGCTCGCGCGCCGCCGCCGCCGCCACCGCCATCCGGCGCAGCGGGGAGGCCGAGGCCGGCAGGGCCGCCGGCGCCGGCGCCGACCGCGCCGGTGGCGACGCCAGCGTCGGCAGTTGTGCCATTGGCATCGGAAGCGGCGGCCGTGCAGAGGGGCTGCTGCCGCTCGACTCGCTGCGCCGGCCTCACCTCGTGCTGCTGGACGCAGGGATGGCGACGCGCCTGGGCGCGCGCGACCGCGCGTGCATGGCCGGCCTCTTCGACGCGTTTTCGCGCCTCGACGGCGCGGGCGTGGCCGACGCGGTGCTCCGCTTCTCGGGTGCGGGCGGGAGCGCCTGGGCGGCAGGAGGGCTCCCGGGGAGCAGGCGGCGCAGCGGGCAGCCGCGCCGCTCGCGGACCCCTCTGGCGCCCCCTGACTGGTGCCTTGCACCGCCCCTGCGCCCCTCGTGCCCCCACGCGTCTTCTCGCCTGCCCGCTCGCACCCCGTCCTGCAGGTGAGGATCAGCGGTGCGAGGACGCGGCCGCCTTTCGCGCGCACTCGACCGCCTACTTCCGCGGGCTCGAGGCGCAGGCGCGCTGGGGCGCGGACGGCAGCGGCCTTGGCGCGGCCTCGGGCGCCGAAGCTCTGGCGGGGATGCTGGACATTGTGCGCCAGCACGGCGTCAGCCTGCCCGGCCACATCTCCGCGACGGTGCGCGCGCGATGGGTGGTGATAGGGGTGGTGTTGTGCGTGTGTGTGTGTGCGCGTGGGGCGCGGCGCGCCAGGGCGCCCGCTTGCGAGCGGGCAGCTGGCGGGCCCTGCCGCACGGCCTCCGGCAGGGCGTGCCCACCAGCCCGCCGCGCGCAGCCTGCGCACGGCGAGCCTGCCCGCGCCTGCGCGCTCCCCCCACCCGCGCCGCTGCTCCCCGCCGCCCCGCGCCGCAGGTTGTGGCCACGCTGGTGCTGGAGGGCTGGTCTCACGAGCTGGACCCCCGGCACTCTGCGCTTGCCGAGGTCAAGCGGGTGATGGCGGCGCGTCAGGGCGGCTGGGCCAGCTGGGCCGCCGCGCTCACTGCGCATGACCTCGGCCGCGACCTGGTGCTGCGGCCCCCTGTGGAGCTAGAGGGTGAGGGCGGGGGCGGGGCGCCCCCGCCGCGCGCCACGTGCGCGCGCACGCCTGTGCCCCGCCTGTGCCTCGCCCCGGCCGCCAGCGCAGAAAGCAGCAGGCCATGCAGCAAAAGGGTTGGATCGGGGGGCCGGCGCGTCTGCGGGGCGCGCCTGGGGGCCGGCTGGCTGTCACCCGCGCCCGAGGGCCTCCCCAACTGCGCCGCAGGGCTGGAGCACTCTGACGGCCTGCTGGCGCTGCTGCACGGGGGCAGCGCCGCCGCCGGCGCGTCGGTGGCTGGCGTGGCGGTCGCGGCCTGAGCGCGCGCGACCTGCCAAGCCCTTGCGTCCATGGCGCGCTCCAGCGAGCGGGCTGCCGACGGCCGGCGCTGCCCTGCCGGCATCCGGCTGGCCAAAGGTTGATCTGAAGACACCGCGGACTGAGACACAGCAAGACTGTTGGAGATGCATGAGCGCCAACGAACCCTCCCTGTTTTGATGCATGCCTGGTCAGTTCCGGCGCTTAGTTGCGCCACGCGCCGGCCCCCCCCCGAACCAACCCTTCTTGCTCCATTGCTCGCTGCTTGCTTCGCTAGCTAATGTGCTTTGTGCCCATGCACCCATTGCTTCTGCTCCAGGCCCTGTTGCCTTGTTCTCTCTGTCAGGCAATCTTGATTGGTTCCCGCGGTGCACCCGACTCCCCGCCGCGCATCTGGTGCAACTGTGCATTTGCAGCTGCAATGTGCGAGGTGGGGCGTTGGGGGGGTTGTCGCAAGGTGGGGGCTTTGGGTTGTGGCGGGGAGGAGGGCACCGGCTGTTTGTATGGCTGGCTCCAGCACACATCTGCTGCTGCGTGATGCCTGCATCCAGGCCATGCCTCACAGATCGGGGGGCCGCATGCGTGCTCCACCTCTGCGGTCCCGTGGCCTCCCGCCCGCCGGCGCATCGGGGCATGCCCCGCACCGCTCTCTGCCTGTGAGTCCAGCGCAGCAAATCGAGCCTGCACGCACCTGCAAGTCATGAAACGAGCCGCCGAAGCTGCGGGACCCGGGCTTGAAGTTCCTTCAAGCAGCAAGCATTGCTCTGCCTCCCCCTTCTTCCAACCACCCCAATAGGAGGTGATTCGCAGAGGCCTGGCGTGGTGAAGGAGCGCAGGTGGGCTGACTCTTCAGACTTGCGGCGCCTGATGGCCGTGCAAGCTGGCGGCGATCTGGGCGCCTGGAGGGCTCCTGCAGATCAGCCCGCGTGCTGCGCAGCCCTTAGGTTTCGACGGGGTGTGTCAAGGAGGGAGTCTACTCGTGGCTGCAACCCCGCGGCCCTCCCGCCCCCCACGGACCTGGGATGCCGCCTGGGAGTGGGGGGAGACCCGAGGGTGGCGCCTGCGCGCCGCCCCATCACTGCCCTCAGATGGCTGCCCAAGCCGTGCCTTCCCCCCTCCTGCGCAGATCCTCGCGAAGATGCTGTCGTCGCAGGCTTACCAGCAGGCTGGCCTGGCCGGCCTGATGAAGGCCAGCGCGCTCGGCCCCCTGTCGGGCCCGATGGCCGCCTCCCCCAAGTGCGCCGCCCGCCGCCGCGCCTCTGCCCCTCCTCGCTTGCATTGCTGCTGCCGCGCGCTGCGCTTGCGGCGCCGCGCCGCGCGAACTGCGTCGGCGCGGTGGTCAACCGCCGCCGCGGTCAACCGCCGCCCCGGTCAACCGCCGCCGCCACGCGCCTGCACCCACCTGCCGCCCACCTCGCCTTGCACAGGGAGGGCGGAAGCAACACCGCGGGCTTCGTTAAGGATCTGCTGGCCGGCGGCGTCGCGGGTGCTGTCTCCAAGACGGCCGTCGCGCCCATCGAGCGCGTGAAGCTGCTGCTGCAGACGCAGGACTCGAACCCCAAGATCAAGTCCGGCGAGGTGGGTGCAGGCGCGCGGGCGCGCGCGTCGGCACGTCCGACGGGCGCGGCCGCTGGAGGCTCGGTCGGCGGCGCGCGGCGGGGGGCAGGCCTCCGGCGCGCATCCCCCGCATTCCCGGCGCCTCCCTGGCGCCCCGCACCCCATGCCCCCCCCCCCCACCACCACCACCACACGCACACACACCACGCCCCCCGCAGGTCCCCCGGTACACGGGCATCGTCAACTGCTTCACGCGCGTGTCGGCCGAGCAGGGCGTCGCCTCCTTCTGGCGCGGCAACCTCGCCAACGTGATCCGCTACTTCCCCACCCAGGCCTTCAACTTTGCGTTCAAGGACACCATCAAGGGCCTCTTCCCTAAGTGAGGGCTGCTGCTGCTAAGGGCCGCTGCTGGGCGCGGCGCGGGCGTGGCGCGGCGACGACCGCGGCGGCCCGCCCGCTGCATCCCCGCCCTCCCCCACCCCCTCCCCCCGCGCAACGCGCAACGCGCCAGGTACAACCCCAAGACCGACTTCTGGCCCTTCTTCGCGACCAACCTTGCGTCGGGCGGCCTCGCGGGCGCCGGCTCCCTCCTCATCGTCTACCCCCTCGACTTTGCCCGTACCCGCCTGGTGCGCGCGCGGCGTGCGTGCGTGTGTGTGGTGGGTGGGGCGCTGGCGGGGAGGGGGGGGGGGGGGGGGGCCGGGGGGGGGGGGGGGGGGGGGGGGG